>QEPC01012047.1:19198-49945 GCA_003113815.1 Sphenodon punctatus | reverse complement strand
CACCTGAGACTTTGCATCCGCTTGAATGTTTGTTTGTCTTCTCCCCTGTCTCTCCCACTGTCCCCTCTCCCTGTCTCCCCCCCTTTGTCTTTTAGATTGTAAGCCACCAGCAGGGACCGCATCTAATTCTATGTTCTGTACAGCACCAGGTCACACGACTGGTGCTATATAAATGTTTATAATAATAATAAATATTAAGGGCAGTCCCACGTAGAGCTCATTGCAGTTATCTAGTCTCAAGGTGATGAAAGCATGGATGACAATGCCCAGATCCAAACTGGAAAGAGAAGACCACATCCTCCTCACCAGATGGAGTTGGTGAAAAGCACTCCTGTCCACTACTGCAGCCTGACAATCCAGGTGCAACAAGGAGTCCAGAGGCATTCTGAGGTTGCCAACCTGACTGACCAGAGGGGGCCAGACTCTGTCAATAACAAGAGTCCCAATCCCCTCCAGATAACAAGGCCAGCCAACCATCATCACCTCAATCTTGTCTGGATTCAGCTTCAGTCGGCTCATCCTCATCCAGTCCTTGACAGTAGCCAAGCATTGGGTGAGCACAGAGACTGCAGGGCCTGGGCCAGATGAAAAGCAGGTAGAGTTGAGTGTCATCACCACTTCACCCCAAACCTCTCAATGACCTCACCCCACGACCTCATATACACACTGAACAAGAGGGGAGACAGAATAGAACATTGAGGGACCCCACAGATGAGGTCCCAAGAGGAAGACAAGCAATCACCAATCACCACTCTCGGGGACCTCCTGGACAGGAAGGAGCAGAACCACTTAAGTGCAGTCTCATGCACCCACACCAGGTCCCGCAGTCATGTCAACAACACCTCATGGTCAAGTGTATCAAAGGTCGCCAAAAGAACTAACAGGATTAGCAGGGTAGAATTCCCCATGTCGATCTCCAGGCACAAGTCATCAACCAAGGCCCCAAGCGCAGTCTCTGTACCATACCCAGGATGAAAGCCTGACAGAAACAGGTCCAGGAATCTAACTACGTTGAGATGAGCTTGGAGCTGTAGGGCAACCATATGTTCAATAACCTTCCCTAAAAGGGGAAAGTTAGAAACAGGCCAATAGCTGGCCGGGGAATCCGCATCCAAAGATGGCTTCTTAAGCAGGGACCAGACAATCACAGTTTTAAGAACGTCTAACACTGTACCCTCCTGAAGGAAGGCGCTGACAACTCCAGTCAACAATGGCCCCAGTGTCTCCTGGCTGGCTTTCAGCAGCCAGGATGGGCAAGGGTCTCATTGCCCTCACTGCCCCAAGCACCTCCACCACATTGGTGGGTGATACTGATTGAAACTGATCCAAATAAACAGGACAGGACCAAGCTTCCATAACCTCAAACTCTGACTCTGCAGGTAAAATGGCAGCACCCAAGTTGTGGTGAATACAAGTGATTTTGTCTGCAAAGTACTTAATAAAAATGTCACAGTGGGCATTAGATGACTCCATTTCTGGGCAGATACAGACTGTAGTAATTAAACTAAGGGTATTTTCAGACGTTATGAGATCACGCTCAACCACAGTGAACCACACTCAATCCCGCAGCGGGGCCAAAGCGCCCTGAACATCTGTTCGGCGGCCGCCAGATGTTCACCATGGCCAATACCCACACGGGGTCAATTTCAACCACGCTTCTGGGGCTCCCCGCGGGACAATCGCTGAAAGCGTGGTCAAAGAGATTCCCACCGGGAAACAACAAAAAGTAACATCTGGATGGCAACCACCGGCCAGAACCAAAGAAAATGATTCCCAGCCAGGGACAAAGCATGCAGCATCACTGCCAGGCAACCAGCAACAACACAGGCACCGGAGGGAGATTTAAAGGGCAATCAACAGCAGGGAAGTATGGCGGGATGGAGCAAAGAAGGAGGCGAAAGAGAGCAGTGGGAGAGAAATCAAGGGTGGAAGCGGAGGAGCCAGGAGCAGTGGTGGAGGAAGTGCAGGCGGAGGAGGGGGGGGCAGGGATCATGTTGTGGATGGAGGAGGTGGAGGGACAACACCTGCAGCAGCCGGGACAGGACGCCCCAGGGACATCAGCCGGACCGGGGAGGAGGCACCCTGGAAACGGGTAAGTAGAACCAAGGGGAGGGGAACAGGGGGCACAGGGGCACCCAGGGGGGGGGCAGGGGGCCAGCCTGGCTCCTGGAAGGAAGTGGGAGGGAAGGGGGTGGGCCGCAAGAGGTGCCAGATCCACACCCAACCATAATCCCCCCTCCCCTGCATCCCACAGACACAGAAATGAGCCCAGGTAGAGAAGCCCCTGGAGGACACCGGCCCTGCCCAGGTGGGTGAGGAGGAGGAGGAGGAGGAAGAGGAGGAGGAGGAAGAGGAGGATCCACAGGGGAGATGAGGGAGGAAGCCCTACCACAGAGGGGGCCAGTGGGGGCTGCAGGAGACCCGGGACTTCATACAGATCTAGGGGACCCTGGAGTACCCGTTGGAGCTCGCGCTCAACCAGCGGAATGAGCACGTCTACCAAGCTATAGTGCATGACATGGTGGCGGCGGGGCACCATCGGACCGTGGCACAGTGCTGCGCCAAGGCCAAGGAGCTGAAGAGGGGGTACAAGGCCATAAGGGACAACAATAGGCGGTCCGGACACGGAGCCTGGACAGCTCCCTTCTACGATGCCCTGGACCACATTCTGCACGTGAAGGGATTGATAGTCACCCCACAGCTCATGGGGAGCGCAGTGGTCCAGGGTAGGGAATGGGCCAAGGTACCCCCTCCCCTCGCTGCCCCCCTGGTAGACACAAGCTCCAGGGCCCTGGACCCCCAGGAGGAACACCCCAGGACCTCTGGCACCTGCAGGCCTCCCCCCCGGAGAGCATCCCAGAGAGCACCCACCCCCAGGCTGGACAGGCAGAGTCCGAGGCCGGCACCCTCATCACCCTCAGCCAGTGATCCCAGGGGGAGCATTCCCACACTGAGGGGCCAGCCTTGGAAGGATCGGAGACCAACATTGAGGGTAAGTGGGCGACCTGGAGGGGAGAGGGACCGGGCCCACGGGGGCAGGGGCCAAGGGGGGGATGGATGGGCCGGGGCCAGCCCCTACAAGCAAGGCCAGAAGGGGGCCCAGGCCCCGCCCGGCCACCCGCACACCACTACACCAACAACCCCCCCTTCACCCATAGGGCACAGAACACCCCGGCACCAGACCCAGGTGGGTGAGCAGGCCGGCAACGAGGAGTCTGGACACCAGGTGGAGGAACCAGGTGAGGCACGCGCTCTGGTTGGGGGGTCCACTGGGGCACCGGGAGGGGGTCCCGGGACCCCTGGAGGCAGTGGGAAGGGCTGGGGAGGGGGGAAGGGGCTGGGCGGCATGCCCGAGGGGCCATGGAGCCCCAGTCCCATACCAGGGCCGAGGGTGGCCTCCCGGGGCGGCAGGTGACTCACCTTCCTGTACCCTACAGGGCAACCCCAAAAGCCACTGTCTCCAGGGCCCATGCCCCCAGCACAGCGCATGAGGGAGCAACAATCACGGGTCCGCTGGCGGAGGGAGGACCAGGTGGAGGACATCGTCTGGACCTTGGTGGAACAGGGGGAGAGGATGATAGCGGCCGTGGACTGGATGGAGGCAGCCATTGAGTGGTCCCTGGAGTGGGTGGAGGCGCAGGACCTGAGGCTCCAGGCCGAGGTGTGCCTGGAGCAGAGGTGGGAGCACCGGGAGCACAGCAGGCAGGTGGAAGCACTCGGGTGGCTGGATCAGGCCATCACAGGTATGGGGCAGGAGCACTCTGGAAAAATGGACAGGACTCATGATATTGGGACCTCCTTGCTCCTGCACGCGGACACCATGTGTGCCTATGTGATGGCAGCCACCCCTCCAGGCACCCTGCCTTCCCAGGGCCCCGTGCCGGGCCATTCAGCGCCCCCCCCCTCCCCAGCCGCCCAAGCCGCCCCCATGCCCACAGGGGCCGCGCATCCACCTCCCGGTCCCCCCTGCCCTCCGGAGGGTGCAGCCACTCAGGGGGGCCCCTGGGTCCAGGGCCTTCCCTCCCCCAACCGACGGCCCCCCTGCCAGCCCAGGAGGCATCCCAGGACACTGCTGGGGACACGGACAGCGGGGGGGAGGGGAGCTCACAGAGCTCCATAGCGAACACTGGGTGCTCAAGGGGGCGTCCCAGGAAACGTGGGGGATGGGGGTGGAAGGAGTGGAAGGGGGAGGGCAGTGTGAGGTGGGGGGCACTATAGGGGGCAGGGTCCAGGGTCCAGGGAGAGGATTTGGGTGCGCATGTACAAGAGGGTGAAATAAATTGTGGTTGTACTATATTGCCTCCCATGCCCATTACTGGGTGACAGGGGTGGGGTGATGGGGTATTGGGCCATCTCCCATGTAGGGGCCGGGCCAGGGAACCCCAGGGGGTGGGATGGGTGGTTGTAGCCCTCACACCTTGGCCTCCTGGCTGATATGCCTCACCAGGGTGGCCCGGATGCGCTTGGCATAATGGTACTCCCTCGGGTTCTCAGCGTTCACGTACAGGGGAACTGGGCCAGGGGGCTGGGTGGGCTCGGGGTATTCCAGGACTGCCCCGTCGGTCTCACACACATTTTGCAGCACACAGCAGGCACTGATTACCAGGGCTGAGGTCTCCATAGTGTAGTCCAGCTGGCCAGCGAGGCTCCTCCAGCGCTGCTTGAGGGCCCCGAAGGCTTGCTCCACCATGGTCCTGGTGGAGCACAGGCGGGTATTGTATAGCACCTCCACAGGGTTGCGTGCGACTCGGCACACCTTCATTATTCACCTGGTGAGGGGATAGGCAGGGTCGCCCAGGATACAGGGGGGCATCGGTACCCCCTCGATCCAGGTCATCCCCATGTCAGCAAAGTCCCCCCGGAACATCCGGGCATAGAAGGAAGAGATGGTCATGATCCGCGGCTGGAGTTGCCCGTAAAGATGTCTATGAACTGGCCCCGGTGATCCACAACTGCCTGCAGCTGCAGTGAGTGATACCCATGCCTGTTGATATACTCTGCAGCCTCCCCTGCAGAGGGGCGGAGGATCTCGGTGTGGGTGCCGTCCACGGCACCCATGAAGCTGGGGAATCCTCTGACCGCGAATCCAGCCATCACGGCCCCCTGATCCACCAGCTGGATCATTCTGTCCAGGAGCATGCCCTCCACAGCCTTACACACATCCCGGAGGATACAGGCAATGGTGCTCAGGCCAACCCCGAAGTACTGGGAGACGGATCGGCAGGAGTCGGGTGTTGCTAGGGCCCAGACCCCTATAGCCACCCGCTGGACCATGGGGATGGGGGTTCTCATGGGGGTGTGCTGTCGCTCAAGCCAGGGTGTAAGGAGCGCAGTGAGCCGGAGCAAGGTGAGCTTGTCCATCCTAAAGTGAACCCTCCAGACTGTCTCATCCCACTGGGCCAGTGCCCTGGCCCACCAACCCTGTGCCTGCTCCGTGACCCATATCCGCCTGTCAATGGGCAGAGCAAACAGGGCTGCCTGGCGCATGGTCTCCCTCCCCCATTGGAGGCACCCGGCCATCTTGCGGATTGCCGCAGGCCGGGTTCGGCCCCGGCTCACAGCCTGCTGGTCTGCTCCGGACACCCTCTGTGCCCTGAGTCGGGCAAGGGCTCTCCTGCACCCATGGTGGGCTCTGTGGGCCCGTGCAGCTCTCCAAGCCAGGGAAACCCGCAGGTGGGCACCCAGGTGCTGCTCCGCAGTAAGGATGCGCAGCTGCTCGGTGTAGTCACGGTACCACTCGGCTGCGAGCGTGAGGTGCATCCAGTAGGCGGCTGCCCTGTCCTGCTCCATGGTGGTGGGGGCCCGGGTGGTGGTGAATGGTTATTCTGGCCCTGTGATGGCCTGGATGGCCCAGGGCCCCACCCCCAGGTGTCCAGGTCTCTCAATGAGATGCTGGTGTCCGTGGGCATGCAGGTTGGTGCACCTGCTGTCCGAGCATGGGGCCTAGCGCGCACACGGGCGCATGTGGCTGTGCGTTCCTTTTGCAGCTGCATGCCTTCTGCCATCACCCCCCCTCCCTGTTTCCAACACCATGTTCTTGCCGGCCTGATTAGCGGTCCTGTTTGCGCGCTTGTTTCCTGCAGCTGTGCCGGGTCCACACCCCATGCCTCGCTCTGTTGCTATACAATGTTGCAGCCCGTGGCTGCCTGGCTTGTCCTTGGGACCCCTAGGAGTCCCCCTCCAGCCCTGGAGGGGATGTGTGCCCCCCTGTCTGTGGTGTTATTCTCCCTGTCTAGCTGGACCATGGGTGGTTATGCTTCCACCGGGCTCCCACTTCCCGGCCCCCATGGGGCCCCCCATAGCTGGACCTTCCGCGAGACCATGTCCCTGTGCGACCTGTGGCATACCCTGGTCATGCAGCTGCTCCTGGACTACCTGGACAGCCAGTTGGGTGCTTATGCGAGTCTGAGATCTGGTCTTCGCTACTTCGGCTGTGAGGTGAGCGCTCGGGATTGCCGGCTGCATGCGGAGACACTGGGGCTGGTTCCCTTCCCTGATGGGTGCATCCCAGAGATGAGGTGCTCTCATGTGGCCTGGTCCATGGCTGAGACTATGTCTGCGCTGTCTGCGTGCAGCCTGGCCGCCTACATGATCTGCCTTGTGGAGGGGGGCCCTGCCTTGGCTGTGTCCTACTTTGGCTGTGTTCATGGGGCCAGTGGGTACCAGCGCTCCCGTGGGGCGGTGTATCACCAGCTGTTGGAGCTGGGACAGCTTCTGTGGCCCCCTACTGCTGACTGCTGCATGTCTGAGCCTACCGTGGTGGAGCTGGTGGCGCTGTTCGGCTTGTGGGCCCGTTCGGATATGCAGTTGGGGCTGTCCATGTAGGATCCCTTCGAAGCATACTACCTGATCGCCCACCACATATCCATGCTGGGGTACCACCAGGGGATGATCCATTGGCCCCACCTGGTTCATCGGGTGGGGCACCCGGCCCCTGGGCCCATTGTGGCCCCCTGCAGCTGCCTGTGAGTCCCAGTGTGCCTCCTGGCACCCTGGTTGCCTGCCCCCGTGTGGGCTTCCACCCCTGCCCAGGGTCTGGGTTCTGCTGGCTGCTCCCCCCCCTGATGTCTGTGCCGTGCTGCTGTGCTGCCTTCTTCCTGGGGTGCTGCTGCCCCTGCTTGTGGCTCCAGGGCACCTCCAGCCCCTACCCTCCCATGTGCTTCTGCACCCGGTGTTCTCCTCTGTGTTTTCCTTCCCCGGTGTCTGGGTCCGGCCCTCTGCATGACCTCACTGACCCGCCTGTGTCCAGAAGACTGTCCTCGCCTGCCAGCGCTGCCACCTGTGGCCCCAGACTCCCCCGGTACCTGTGTGACCTCGGGGTTCTGGGGTTCCTGGACAGCCCCTCCCGACTTCCTCCTGGGGAGGGGTTTGCATCCTTAAACCTGCTGCACTGCACCAGCTCTCCTGCCTGCCCTCCATCGCCCCCTTGCCGGGGTGTGGGGTCTGCGTGTGCCTCCTGGACCATTCCTGGCCCACTCGCTGTGCCATGTGGGCTCCTTCTGTGCCTTGGTCCCGAGCTCCTGGGTCCCCCCATTCCAGGACTGTCTGTGTTGCTGTGGGGGTGCCCGTGTGGATAGTTCTGCTGTGGGGGTTGTGGTTGCTGTTGCCAGTGTCCTGCCCTGCCCCTGTGCCGTTTCCTCCCCTCTTCCCTGTTCCGCGCCCCCCCCCATGCCTGGTGTGCCTTGTGTGTTGTCCGGCCACCCATGTCCCCCCTTCCCTTCCTGTCCCTTCTGTGTGTGTGTGTGTGTGTGTATACCCGGGCGTGTGCTTGTGCTGCGTGTTCCACTGTGCCCCCGCTGTCTGTGTGCCTGTTGTGTGTGGTACCTGGCTGGCTCTTCTCCCTCTCCCCCCTCCCTTCCTGTTTCCCTTGTGTGGGTGTTCCCTTTTGTACCTTTTGGCTTCGTTTGCCCTGAGGCGGCCATGTCTGTGTCCCGCCCCTGCCCGGTGCCTTGTGGGTGTTTTGACCATGGTTGGGAATCAGCGTCATGTCTGTTGCGCTGCCCCAGCCTGTGATCTGCCGGCCCGTTTCCCTGCCGTGGCCCCAGTCCCGTCACGTCTGTTCGGGGCTTTTATTGACCCCGGGGGGTGGTTGTTCGGTTCACCCCCACCGGGAATCCACTGTGGTGAACCGGGCTCCCGTAACGTCTGAAATCACCCTAAGTAATAAAGCAGTTTTAGTAATTAAACAAAACAAAAATGAGTTGCACACCCTTAGTGAGAAGCACTGGTGTAAAATATGTGCCCACAAAGCTTCAGTTGTGGGGAATCCCAGTTTATGGAGGACCCATGGCAATTCAGAACCCCCATTCCCCCAGCACCTGAGGTTCATGAGTAAACTAGAAATAACATTTATTTATTTATTTATTTATTTATCTATCCATCCATCCATCCATCCATCCCACCTTTCCCTAAAAAAGGCTCAGGGCAGCTCACAAATAAAGTATAAACATAGAATATAGAAACAAATATGAGCATATAAAAACAATTAATAAAAACAGTAAACTACAAAAACAACGCCAAAAACTCCCCAACCATCCACACAACTCCCACACAGTACCAGCTCCCCACATCTCACATCCACCCCTCCTCACAACCCTATCCCTACTCCCCCACCAGTCCTCCCATCCCCTATCCCTGCCTGCCAAATGCCTTCCCAACAAGAAAGTCTTACACTGCCTCCAGAAGACGCTTGGGCTCAAATGAACCTCCGGGGGAAGGGAGTTCCATAACACTGGGACGAGAACACCTCTCTGTGAGCCCTCATTGTACAGACAAGATTAACAGACGTACTCAAAGAGAGGCATTCCCGGCTGATCGCAGGACCGCAAGGGGGCACGGAAAGACAGGCAGTCTCTCACATCCGTGGGGTCCAGACATATGTGTAACATACAGACCTGCAATGGAGGAAGCCTCAGCCCTTGAAGGGCATAGCATGTTTAACTGAACATCAAAAATTAAGTACAGTAATATCTTCCTATTGCTAAGGGGGGAATCTGTGTGTACCCATCAAAAATTCCTAGGTTCTCCAACTTCTATGGATTTGGCACTGGTAGTAGGGCTGGTTTGATGAGTTAAAGGAGGTTTGAGAGGTAAAAAGAAGAATGTTGCCTGGACTGCAGGGGTCTGCCTGCAGGAGGATGTGTTGTTGGGGTGTGGGACACTCCAAGAGGAGTAGTACTTATTAAGAGTTTATATAGCACTAGGAATATCAAGGGTTATTAAGAATTTATAAAGCACCTGGTGCTTTACAATCATCAGTTATAGATAGGTCCCTGCCCCAGCAGGCTTACAATCTAGGAGAGACAAGAGCGGGGAGACAAAAGGGAGAGGAACAGAAGGAGAGACAAGAATACATTCAAGAAGTTGAGAAGTTGCAGGTGCATGCGCTTAGCTTAGTTATAGGGGAGAAGGGGACCCTGAGTAAATCAGGTAGGAGACGAAGGGAATGAGGCGCTAAGGAAATCCTGATGGAAGAGGTAGGATTTTAGGATGGATTTGAAGGTTAGGAGAGAGGGAGCAGAACAAATGTATTCAAGGAGGGAGTTCCAGGCATGGGGGGGCAGAAAGGGAGAAGGGGCAGATGCATTGTGAAGAGTAAGGGAGTTGTGAGCTATTGAGGGTGGTTGCTGAGGAGGAATGGATCTACCGGGCAGGAGTGTAGTGGGAAAAGCAGCTCAGAGAGAGAGGAGGGGGCATGACCATGAAGGACCTTGACGGTAAGGACAAGGAACTTTTATTTTTATTTATTATTTATTTTATTAAAATATTTAATATTTTTAATTAATTAATTAATTAATTAATTTAAAATTTATATCCTGCCCCTCCTGCCCACAGGGCAGCCCGGGGCGGCAAACAACATTCATCAAAACAATATAAAATTTTAAAACAATTTAAAAATACAATATGTGGGGAAGGCCCCCATCCCCGCCCCCACCCCACCCCTACCTCTTGCCAAAAGCCTGACGGAACAGCCAGGTCTTACATATACGCCGAAACAGCAGGAGAGTGGGAGTCAGCCGAGCCTCCTCCGGGAGCGAATTCCACAGCACAGGGGTGACCACCAAAAAAGATCTAACATCGGTGGCCACCCGCCTCGCCCGGGGAACCTCCAAAAAGACTCCCACGGACAATCTCAAGGGTCGCACAGGCACATGGGGAGTGAGGCGGTCCCGCAGATAAGCAGGGCCTAGGCCGTGAATTTTCCTTGTGCTGAATGTGTTCAAGTAGAGGGAACCAGTGGAGGGAGGAGAGGAAGGGCTGAACATGACCAGAGCGGTGGGCAAGATGGATGACCTTGGCAGGTGGTATTTTGGAAAGAAGTGAGGGGAGGGGAAGATGAGAGTGTGGAAGGATAGTAAGGAGGAGGTTGCAATAGTTAAGGCAAGAGATTACTAGAGCATGGACTAGAGTCTTGGCAGTGGAAAAAGTAAGAAAAGGCTGTATTTTAACAATGTTTTGCCGGGAGAGGCAACAGGATTTGGTGACATATTGGATCTGAGGTTTAAAGGTGAGGGAGGAGTCACTCGGTAAAAATAAACGTGCAGCCGGCGTGCCAGTTACACACTTCAGAAGTGGGAGCTGGCCCTGGCAAGGTCAGATTGGGGCACAGAATAAATGTGCGCCTGACCAGGCTGGTTACCAAGTCCTCCCCTGCCCCACCCCTAGCAGGGTAAGAGAAAAAATGCGCCGTCGGGTGGCCCTGCCCCCCAAGTGGCCCCAGTACTTCTCCCCCTGCCATGATGGGCAGCCATGGTGGCCATGGTGGCCCCCGATCCCTGGTGGTGGATGGGGCTGCAAACAGATATGTTGGCCCGCTATGGGCCCTTGGTCCAAGCTGTGGACCCACGATCTTCTTGGGGACCACATCCGGGCCAGCCTCATACCCGGGCTGGGGCAGCAGTAGGTTCACATCTGGCAGCCCGGAAATAGACATGATGGTTAGTTTCTGGACCAGGAAGGCCATAACAGGCTCCCATCATGTCTATTATCACCCAATGATGAACTCCCAAGCATAGGCTGGATAGTGACCCCATCAATGGAAATTGAGAAAGAAGAGACAGAGGGAGGTTTTGCGAGGAAAATGGGACTTCACTTTGGACATATTAAATTTGTGTTGACGGTGAGACATCCAAACAGAGAGATCAGAAAGACAGTTTGTGATGCGAGACTGGATGGAGTGAGAGAGAGTGGGGTGGAGAGATAGAGTTGAGTGTCGTCAACATACAAGTAATGCTGGAAGCTGTGAGATTCAATGGGTGTTAACAGATGTCCTCCTGGATGTCTGTCCCACCTGAGGAAGGGGAAGGTAGGTTTCCCCCGGCTGGGTAAACTCTGGCTGCAGGAACAAATGTTCCTGCAGCTCTCCTAGCTGGGGAGGGGGAGCAAGGAACGACATGTGGCCATCTTGCCATGTCACCACACTCCCGGCATCACCCACCTCCCTGCCATGATGGGCAGCCATGGTTGGGCGGCATGGCAACCCTCCAGAGCGGGACCAGGAACAGACATTCCCGCCTGGTTCCACCTAGTCCTACTTCGACCTAGCTGGGTGACTGCTGAGCCTGGACTGTAGGCTCGCTTTAATCCGGGGTTTGTTCTAGGCCCACATCTGGTGGGACTGAAACAAATGTACAGACATGACACTGGCCCGGTCATGACTAACCGAGGCAACATGTCTGTTAACACCCAATAAGTTTGCCCAGGGACAGCATGTAAAGAGAGAGGAGAGGCAGGTTGAGGACCAGGTTTTAGGGAACTCCTACTGAAAAGGGAAGGGATGTGACCTCTCCTGTCCTGTTGTAGGACATGAAGGAATTGGGGACATCTGGAGATCGAGGAGATAGGATCTTCTCTTTTACACTCACATCACTTAGTGTGCAGTAGTTTATTTATTTCACCATTTCAATTTCCATTGTTACTCTGGTGGTGAGCTGTATCTCCAATTAGTATTTGATCAGACAAGGATTGCTCATATAAGTGTTTGTGGAAAGCAAAATTTATTTCAAAGCCCCCATGTGCAAGTGTTTGCTCTGCAATTAACATATTTTTTCAGGGATAGGACCATGGCTAGATGAAGGGGGAGCTTTGGGAGCCCTGTTCCTTACATCCTCCTGGCAGACAGCCAATTAGTTGAACAGAGGAAGTTTATGACTGCACTCTTCTCAATTAGGATTGCACACACACATGTAATTAGCTCATGTCAACTTGGTAGGAGAAAAATTAATTTAAATTCTACACTCATCTGATAAAGCTCATGATAATTTTTCTAGGTATGGAACTTGGGGCAAGGTTTAGGTTACTTGAAAAATTTAAAAATTCCTAATCCTGCCTATCTACAATCTCTGCCGGAGACTTTCAGGGATGTAGGTGGTTTTTCATACCACCTGCCTGATTATAACTCTGAGTAAGATGCTTTCCTAGGTATGTAACTTAAATTAATAGGAGTGGTCATGACCTGAAGCAAATAAGATGATATCCCCCTGGAGTTTCGCTCTGTGCATCCCCTACTCACATGTTTAGCGTGTAGAGTCTAATAAATGGGCATTCCGCTGCGTGTCTTTTGTTTACATTTGGTCAGCCCCTCCTCTCCTCCCTCCACTGGTTCCCTCTACTTGAACACATTCAGCACAAGGAAAATTCACAGCCTAGGTCCTGCTTATCTGCGGGATCGCCTCACTCCCCATGTGCCCGTGCGACCCTTGAGATCGTCCGTGGGAGCCTTTTTGGAGGTTCCCCGGGCGAGGTGGGTGGCCACCAATGTTAGATCTTTTTCGGTGGTCGCCCTGTGCTGTGGAATTCGCTCCCGGAGGAGGCTCGGCTGACTCCCACTCTCCTGCTGTTTCGGCGTATATGTAAGACCTGGCTGTTCCGTCAGGCTTTTGGCAAGAGGTTGGGGTGGGGTGGGGGCGGGGATGGGGGCCTTCCCCACATATTGTATTTTTAAATTGTTTAAAAATTTTATATTGTTTTGATGAATGTTGTTCGCCGCCCCGGACTGCCCTGTGGGCAGGAAGGGAGGGATATAAATTTTAAATAAATAAATAAAAAATATTTAATATTTTAATAAAATAAATAATAAATAAAAATAAAAGTTCCTTGTCCTTACCTTCAAGGTCCTTCATAGTCATGCCCCCTCCTCTCTCTCTGAGCTTCTTTTCGCACTACACTCCTGCCCGGTAGATCCATTCCTCCTCAGCAACCACCCTCAATAGCTCACAACTCCCTTACTCTTCACAATGCATCTGTCCCTTCTCCCTTTCTGCCCCCCCATGCCTGGAACTCCCTCCTTGAATACATTTGTTCTGCTCCCTCTCTCCTAACCTTCAAATCCATCCTAAAAACCTACCTCTTCCATCAGGATTTCCTTAGCGCCTCATTCCCTTCGTCTCCTACCTGATTTACTCAGGGTCCCCTTCTCCCCTATAACTAAGCTAAGCGCATGCACCTGCAACTTCTCAACTTCTTGAATGTATTCTTGTCTCTCCTTCTGTTCCTTTCCCTTTTGTCTCCCCTCTCTTGCTGTCATAAGGGCAATAATGAGAAAAAAATGACAGGAAAGGTCCAGCCTCTGTTAGTGACTGCCCTACTTCTGGTAGCGCACAAACATACAGGAAAGTTGTGCTCTTGTTTGCATCCCATTTTTTCATCTTGTTTGGGGCTCAGAATGGGTCTGACAGTTCTCTCTGCATATCAGGCCTCACCCAAATGTCAGCAAAGGCCAGGGTATGCCTCTCCCACCAACGTCTCTGGGTCCTATACCCCGGGTGGCCAGAGGACCCACAGACAAAATCTGAAGTCATTTGGTTTGCCCGGGCAAACAACCCACAGTAATAGCTTTCTGTGGCATTACAACTTCTCACGCTTGTTGCAAGCTAAACCTTAGGGGTCTGCACCAGGGCCCCATGTTGACTTTTTATTATCGTTTTCATTTTTAAATGTGTCATTTTTGTGAATAACAAAATGCCATTTGTTGTCATCGGTATTGGTACCAATTTCAAACAAAGATTTTGTTTTTTGTATCGTTATTGGTATACAAACAATATCTAATTGTGTGTGTGTGTGTGTGCGTGTGTGTGTATAAGCTAAACCTAACCTATGTATAATACAAAATATTCCTAACCTATAATCCTAATATATATAATAAAGCAGCCTAGTATCTAAATATCTATAGGTGATTTCAGACTTTACATGGTCCCGATTCACCACATGGATTCCCGGTGGGGGTGAACCGAACAACCACTCCCCGTGGTCAAAAGAAGCCCTGAACAGACGTGACGGGACCGGGACCACGGCAGGGATTCGGGCCGCCAGATCACGGCCCGCGGCAGCGCAACAGATGTTACGCTGATCCCGGGCCGGGCCACGGTCAAAGCACCCGGAAGGTGCCAGGGTGGCTTGTCCCAGTTGCTGCTGTGTGCCCTTTAAATCTCCCTCCCCAGCCTGGGTTGTTGCTGGTTGCCTGGCAGTGATGCTGCATGCCTTGTCCCCAGCTGGGAATCATTTCCTTTGATTCCGGCTGGTGGTTGCCAGCCAGACGTTACTTTTTGTTGGTTCCCATTGGGAATCTCTTTGACCATGCTTGTGGAGATGGTCTAGCGGGGAGCTCCGGAAGCATGGTTGTTTTTGACCCCATGTGAGTATTGACTGTGGTGAACATCTGGCAGCCGCTGAACAGATGTTCAGGGCGCTTTGGCCCCACCGCAGGATTGACCGTGTTTCACTGTGGTTGAGCCTGATCTCGTAACATCTGAAAATACCCTATATCTATATCACTAATATCTATATAATATATGGACAGTGGGAGACAGATAGGGGAAGGGAAAAGGAAAATTCAGAGGTATATCCACTATCTCTAATCTATTTCTATTCTATATCTATAATCTAATATATATATAAAAACCATACTACCATATATATATATATCTATATATATGTATACAGGCGTGACTAGCAGGGGAAAGAAAAAGGTAAACTGGTAAGGGTAAGGAATAAGGACTGGAAAGGTAAGGTGTTAGGGATATATATGGGAGGATTTTTAGTGCAAGCACCAGCAGATTCTGCAAATGCACCCTGACAGAGCAATAGCTAACACAGAACCAGAGTCAAGCAACCCAGCCCTGCAGTACAAAGGGTTGCAGATCCCCTGAGCTCTAGGGGCAGGAGGCATTGAGCAATCACAGGGTTTCATTCAACTGCTGGGCCAGCTTACACTGCTCATTGGCCAGCGATTACATTCATCAAGTCCTTCCCCTAACCAATAGTAGCCAATAACAGTGTGCACTCAGTGTGTAGTCTGTCCTGCAAGGACACATGACCAATAGTGGCCAATAGCTCCTCATGTGTGGTAGGGGTGGGACCAAAGTGAAAAAAACGGGTATCAGTTTTACCGGTTACCGGTTTTAAAAAAATCGGTTTTATCGGTAAAACCGGTTTACTGGTACAGCTTTTTCATTGATTTCAATGGGGAAGTGTCCCCATCGAAATCAATGAAAGCCCCCCTAAAACCTCCCCCCCTCCCAGGCTGCATGGGTGGAAGGGGGGACACCCCCCACCCACCCTGCCCAGCCTGGATTTTTTGTTTTAAAACCAGCCCCGGGCCCCGGGCAGGGCCATGGAGGCAACTGAGCTCAGCTCTCCTCTGGGAGCCCACACATGACTGGCTGGCACTCTGGCAGCCAGAAGGCAAGACTGGTAACCTAACCGCCCCCTCCAGATCACCTTTTACCTGTGCTCCCTCTGGGTGGTAGTGGCGGTGGTGGCAGCAGCGCGGCATGGGTCCAGCTTCAGCTCTGGCTTCAGCACTTCACCAGGCCTTCCGGGGAAACCCAGAAGTTCCCCGGAAGGGCTAGTGGAGAACTGAAGCCAGCGGAGGAGAGCTCAGCTGCCTCCATAGCCCTGGCTGCCGCCGGGCAGCCAACAGCGGCCCAGAGCCCGGGTCCAGTTTTAAAACAAAAAATCCAGGCTGAGCAGGGTGGGTGGGGGGTGTCCCCCCTTCCAGCCGTGCAGCCTGGGAGGGGGAGGGAAAGTGGGGTTTTTTGGGTTTTTTTTACATTGCGGCCATTGATTTCAATGGCCACAATGTAAAAAAAATCCGGTACAGGAACCGGCACCGGTACGGGGAATTATCGGATCTATCCGGTATCCCCAATAGTGCCAAATACTGGCAGTATCGGATACCGGGAGATCCGAACTTCCCACCCCTAATGTGTGGTATTTAGTCAATCCTAGCTAGGGACTGGCCCAGCTCTTTAAGTTGTTCCAAACATTCGGTGTGTGGTCTACACTGTTCACAGATGCCGGAAGCACAGCCATTGATATGCATGCTGAGAACTTCCTTGTCCTCATTATCGCACTCTAGGACTTCCTTCCTTCTGCTGAGCAGAACCTACATGTGATCTAGCAGATCTAAACCTACCGTTGTCATTGGTGTGATGTGATGTCAAGGCACAGAAAGTCTGTCGCTTGATCTCTGGATGGAATAGTCAGGAGCACCACACAGCATAGGCAGCTCCTGGTCTGGCTCCATACACTTGTCTACCTCTGTTGGCAACTGACCATGCTGGGGAAGATTGAAGCTGTGCAAGGGCAGCTGATGCATGCAGAGAGGTACTTGTTGGGAGACGCGGCTTCAATCACTGACACCATGCACAGGGCTGTACCTACTGAGAAGCTGATCTGGGTGAAGTAGAAAAGCACAGACTGGTGGGAGAACATGCTGTTCTAATAGGGAGATATTGAGTGGATTTCCAATTTCAGGATGTTTTGTCACCTCATCCTGTAGATAGCCGAGATCCCCAGGCCACAACTGGAGAAGAAGAGCACGGTGATGCAGTCACCCACCCCATGAACAAGTTCTTTGCCATTGTCATCTGAAAGCTCACCACTCCTGACGTCCTGTTGCCAAGAAATCTGATGTTGTAACCACCACGGTAGACACCATCCTAGTGTAGGTCTAGACAGCAATTGTGGAAGTGCTGCTGGACCGGGTGGTGCAGTTAGCTGACCTCATGGAGGTAATGGAGGGCTTTCAAAGGGAGGGTTTCCCGAACTGTATAGGGGCACTCATTGGAAGCCATATTGCCATTATCTGCTCACCTCACAGCAAGGATGACTACCTGATCCAGAAGGGTTTTTTCTTGGTGGTTCTCCAAGCTGTAGTACACCACCATGCCTGGTTCATGAATGTTCTGGCCAGGAAGTCTGGGAAGAATCATGACACCCATATCTTCTGTCAGTCTCCCTTCTTTGGCTGTATGTACACCAGAGACTGAATCCTCCACTGAAACATGCACTGAGGGTTTGTTCATGAGGCCTGTTGTTCTTGGGGACCCTACCTACCCCCTGAAGCCATGAATCCTGTCCATACCCTGGAGCAAAGGTACCTTAACCGGCAACTCAGCACTGCCCTCTCTGTTGTGAAGAGAGTTTGGGGCTATTAAAGCAGCACTAGCAATTAACTGCAGCTAGAACTGATTTCCAGCTAGAGACCACTCTACCTCCAACTAACACCACCTGTGTTTTCCATAACATCTGTGAGACTGGTGGGGCTGTGTTGGAGACACCCTCCCCCCTCCCCATCAGTTAGCTCCAGCGAGACAGTGCCCCTGTTCTTGGACTAACTGAACAGAACACTGCATAACAGGAGAGATCATCAACTGCAATGCTAGCCCAACACCACCATCAGTGAGCATCGGTGAACTGTTTCAAATAATCTGTTTGTCATATCAATAAAGCCTTTACAAATATTTCCTGTGTCCCTTTGTGTTTTCCTCTGGGACATCTGGCTCCGCCCACCAGCACCAGGACAGCATACTTTCACTCCTTGTCCTTCCCTCATGCTGTTTCCTGCCTGGCTGCCTTTCCTTGTGTGTTACCTATTGGCATTTGCAGATTAGCTGGACTTGGGAATGGAAATAGGAAACACAGAGGGATAGGCATGTAGCCAGCTACTCTGTGACTGGCCAACATCTGGACTTTGTCTGTGGCTTTCCCAGTTCCGTTTGCACACAGGCTTTTCATCACTGGGCTACTATGAGCCCTCGTCACCCTCAAGTGCAAGTGCATGGCTAGTGTCCTTCCCACCCCCCATTTCTGGTGCACCTGTCACCCTCCTGTTCCCTTCCCAGCCCCTAAAGTGGCTTAGTTATCACTATGCCATACCACCATTCTCCACCCTTCCCCAAGCTTCCCTCCTGTCCCAGATGAAGCGCAGAAAGCATGGATTATGAAAAATTAAAGAACTTTATTTTTTTTAAAATTAAACTATTTCTTCTTGTGTCTGCTCCTTTTGGGGGAGCTAGGTGTGCTCACTTGTGTGGTGGGACTGGTGGGGGGACATAGTCACAATCCGCCCATTTATTTATTTATTATTGTCTTTTAGCCCTGTTTTATTGATGCATTTTATATTTATATTTTAACTGATTTTAATTGTTTTATCATTGTTGTTAGCCGCCCCGAGCTGCATTGCAGGAGGGGGTGGGATAAAAATCTATAAAATAAAATAAAATATAAATAAATCCTCCTCCTGTGGATCTGGCTGTGGAGGAGTGTTTACAGGAGGCATGTGGGAATGATTGTTGGGGTGGAGGGGAGGAGGGGAGTGTGTCTGGCCCAGGAACTGTTCCCTGGAGTGAGCGCAGTATGGAGAGGGGTCAGGTGCAGAATTGGAGTTGGTGGTGGTGGTGGGGGAACTAAGGTAGGCATCAAGTTCCATGTAGGGGGATGTGAATGGCCAATGGGGGTTAGGAAATAGCGCCTGCCTCTGAGCAACAATGTTCTTGGTCACAACAGCAACATGGTTGAGCAGGGAGCTTTGGAGTTGAATGGACTGGGACAAGCTGCTTTGTGTTTGTGCCCACATCTCACCCATCTCCTTGCTCACCTTCTTGATCATGTTTTCCAATCGCTCAAACTTCTGCCAGAGATGGGCCCAGTGCCTGTCCTCCCATCGGTGGTCCAGGTGGGCCTCAGCAGTGAAAGCTTTGTGTTATGTGGCATTCTGCCACACCAGCTACCTCTCCTTGGCTGTGCCATTAATGGTGTTGCAGATCTCATCCATCAACTGTGTGATCTCCCCAAGCAACTCCTTTGCCAAATCTTCCAAATTTAAAACAAATAAAAGAAAGCATTTTTCACTGAATGCACAGTTAAATTATGGAATTTGATGCCATAGGAGGTTGTCAGGGTCAGTAGTATGGCTGGATTTTAAAAAGAACGGGATAAGTTCTTCGAGAATAGGTCATTAATGGCTATTAGCCAAGTAGATTACGAGATGTGAACTTCTTACTGTTGGGAGCAGGGAATGATCAGCAGGGAATGGATTGCCCATTGTGACTACTGTTACTTCCCCCATGCAACCTGGATTGGCCACTGTTGGAGACAGGATGCTGGGCTTGATGGACTATTGGTCTGACTCAGTATAGCATTTCTTATGTTCCCTGCACTGTTGGCTGAAGATTCATAGTTCCTGGTTTTGCTAGGTGCTCGTGGCAAGGGGTTGCATCTGTGCCCCTAGAACTGGTAGACCTATAGCAAGGCAACAAGGAAAGCCATTAATTTAGATGACCCTGCCAATCTTTCTGTCCTGGTGGTTTAGGCCCCCGTCTGTCCAATTTTCAGCCCTCTACCTGCCCAGAGGGAAGTGGGAATGAGTCCCTGGCCTATGTGGTTGCTGGGGCTGTTGCTGCAGCAGAACCCGAGCACCATAAAGTTCTCCTCCCACAATCACTGTAGAGGAGTGAAGAGCATACAGAAATTAGCCACATCCATTCGCAACATTCCTCCCAAGCTGCCATTTTGGATTCACCCCCCACCCCCCCCACCGTCCTGCCATGGTTGCTTCTGCCTCCCCCATTCTGCCATGATGCCTTCCCCCTCCCCCGGTCACCGGTCCACCATGGTGCCTTCCCACCCACTTCCCATGATTACCATTCCCGTTTGGTGGAGCAGTTTCCCAGTGATTTTCCTGCTGCTCCTCTGTGTTTTCTGTCAACACAATAAACAATAAAAAACCATAATTAGATAACAATAAATGGAAAGCTTTATCATGCACCTGTGTAAACACATACACCCCTCCCCCCCACAAGTGCATTAACTTACCGTTCTTCTCTGCCTCCACCACCTGCTCTACAAAGGTGGCATCCAGGTCCTCTGTGCCCTCAACTAGAATCTTGGGTGGTTCCTCAAACAAGGGCTAGCTCTTGTGGGGATACACTGAAAGTGTCACGGTGTCCCCGTCCATGTCGCATGGGCATGGAGGATGTCCACCAGCTGTTGTGGCTTTTGTGGTGGGAGTGGATGTAGTGGGAGCAGATGCACTTGCTTATGGCCTCTTGTGAAGGTGCAGCCATGCAGGAGGGATGCAATGATGGCTTCATCCACACAGAGGAACTGGTCAAGGAGCTCGTAATAAAGCTGGTTGTTGCCTGGCTGTCAGTTTGAGCCATGACTATGGCAATGGTAATTTTCTCTCCAAGTGATTTTTGAGAATGCAATGGCTGGGAAAGAGCAAGCTTTGAGCATGTACTGCCAACCAGGAAGAGCTGGGAGAATGCATGTTTAAAAATGGCACGGTGGGCTTTTAAGACGGGTGCTATATGTACACCAGGGAGAGCGAGAGTGGAGAGAGGGGCTGGAAGTGGTCGCTCCTTGGAATGCTCTAAGTTTTTCACTTGTGACTCATGGTTCTAGTGCACCTGTATGTGAGGAGGCTGCATGCAACCTAATTAGTGGGATGCGGGTACTTGAGTGCAAATTAGCCCACAGACTCCACATGCTCTGGGCCGTGAGTGGGGTTGCGTGTCCTGCAGGTGGTGGCCATATGGCTCTGGGGTGTGAACACCTATTATTATTATTATTATTATTGTTATTATTATTATTATAGCACCAGCAGTGTTCCTGGTGCTTTACAGAACACAGTAAGATAGATGCGGTCACTGCCTACGGCTTACAGTCTAATATACAGGCAA
Organism: Sphenodon punctatus; assembly: GCA_003113815.1. Taxonomy (NCBI): domain Eukaryota; kingdom Metazoa; phylum Chordata; class Lepidosauria; order Sphenodontia; family Sphenodontidae; genus Sphenodon; species Sphenodon punctatus. The sequence goes on along the minus strand of QEPC01012047.1, from coordinate 28,979 downwards.
GTGGGCACCTACCTGGTGTGGGATAACGTTTAATTTGTTAACTGCCTGAGGGGGTTGGGAACAGTTGGCCAATGAACCAAATACAGCTCTTGATTATGTTTTATTTGGCTCCTTTCCAATTTCTTGATTTGGCCCTTATGTACTCGAGTAAAACTTCCAGGGTTCAGGGAGCAGAGATGAGGGCATGTGCTCGGGGATAAGGGATGGAATTGAAGGTTTGAACCATGCTGTGGACTCTCCTCTCCTATCCCCTGCTCTGAGTTTGGCCTTCAGCTTCCTTGCAGAAACCTCCTCATTCTGTATCCAGCCCATGGAGCGTATGCTAATTTTGAAAGGGGGGCGAGGGGAGTAACCACTCTTATTTTATACATTAAAACAGAACTTCCTAAGCTATGGATCAAAATTCCCCCAAATAATTTCACCATCTGTGGATGGGGTTTCAATCCTAACTGATACACACTTCATTGATGTTTGGGTTCATGGACTAATGCAGAGGTTCCCAAGAATGGGTCAGGTCCCTGAGAAGGGGGTCACCCCATCAACACATGCGATTACAAATCCCACTGATGTCCTATATGAAATTCGCACATCTTTGTTGCTGTCTGGGGTCACAGAATTATATCCGAGTTTCAGAATAAAGCCAGGCAGGCAAAAGGTTTGGGATCTACTAGTTTATGTTTCCTTTAATCTTATTTAATGTGAGAAGTGTTCAAAAATGTTTTGTTCTTGTAAACATTTAGGTCGCAATCCACAAACCACTTATTTCAGAGCAAGTGGTTTCTGAATCATGGCCTCAGTTAATTGTCTTTTGTTTTTGTTTTTTTAAGAGAAGTAACCTGAAAAGGACTTATGTAAAATATGCAGATCACTGCCAAAAATATTTGGGTTTTACAAAAACTCTTATTTAAATGTTCACCTCTATAAATGGGTCAGTACAGTACATGCAGTTTTGGAGGTACCTAGCTAGTTGCCAAGCTATTCTTTAGTACAACTGCCGAAGTGTGATTTATATGAAAGAAACAGCATCTAATTTTCTGTTCTGTAAAGTCTCAGGACGTGTCCGAAATTCTGATGGGGCCAAAGGTATCTGTAAACAGAGTGCGGGCGTACATACTTCCACAGTTTTTTCTGCTTTGTAAACTGCAGAGTAAGAATACCTACTGCATTTTTAGAATTCATTGACAGGTTCGTACTTCAATGTGAAAGGTGTTTGGCTGTGTCTATTACAAGAAACAAAAGCATGCCAATGAATTATAGATGCTACTATTTCTCAATTCTGGATGAAAAGTTCCCTTAATATTGATAGTGATTGATGCCCTACCCCAAACTTCAGGCTAAACTTGTAAAATTAAGGTTCAGCATGCGCCAGAGAAAGTTCAAATTAGCACTCCCAGGCTCATGTTGCTTAACTAGTCTCTTTGATTTAGAAATCAGTCTAGAAATAAGAATTGTAATGAATAACAAGCTTACTTGCCTATCACATTTTTAAGACTCCTTGGAGTCTTTTACACACTTTAACACATGCCCCGCTGAAATACAATCACCTCCTGAATCAACAGAGCTGCCAGAAATTGTTGACCTACACCAGCTTGGGGAAGTGAAATGATGCTTTTGGCGTTGAGGAAAGTGTCTGCTCTCAAAAATACCTTCTATGCATTAGTCTAGAACACCACCATCACCAGAATCTCCTGTTCCCTGAATAATTTCCGCCCCCTTCCTTTATGCTGCCCCTATGCCTGGAACTCTGTTCCTGAACACATTTGGTCTGCTCCCTCCCTGCTTTCAAAACTAAAACCTCTTTCTTCCATCAGGCTTTCCCTAGCATCACATCCCCACATACTGCTCACTGATGCTTCTCATTATAGTGTCACTCTTCTCTCTCAGGATCCTTCTCCACCCCTTCTAACAAAGCTGAGCACATGCACCCACAGTGTCTCGCATCCCTGTTTCTTCCTAATCCCCCTCTCTCTTGTCTTCCCTCTCTTGTCTATCCTATATTGTAAGCCACATGGGGTAGGGACCTGTCTCTAATCACGACTGTTCAACACCAGGCACATTGCTGACACTATATAAATAATAATTTCCAAAACAAAAACCTTTATGGTTTAAAAAAACGTTAAAGGCAGAACTGTTTCCCAAACAAAAAATGTTCCTCTACAAAATCATTTAACAAAATAAATTTCTCCCTAACTTAAAATCTCCCAAATGCGCCGCACGTTGTGCCACACAGTCCTGCCCCCTCCCCGATTCCCCGGCGGAATCTGCCGGCTTGTCTGTTGACAGGTTGGTCTGATTCTGCTGGGGAATCATTTGAGTGAATCCCTGACAGGGCCAATAGGGCCCCTGTCACGTCTGAAATCACCCATAATGTCCTGAACTGAGGGAATTTCCTAATGAAAAATTATTGCTTTTGTTAAATAACTTTAGTTACTAATATTGATGAACTGTGAACTAAATCTTTATTTCAAACTCCCTTTTTGTTTGAGAGCTATCAAATGCACATATTACAAGAAATACTTACTTTGGAGAATGTGTCAATATAAGAGTACATTGTGAAATAGAACTGCAGTGTGTGCACAAATCCTCGTGTAACTGTGAGGAAAAGAAATCTTTAAAAGTGCAAGAATCCTGAGGTGGTGCATGTAAACAGAGTAGCCACTCTAGGGGCGTTGATAGACGATCCCGCTGAGAAGCAGGATCATCCAGCACCGGCATCTGTCCCCCGGCTTCCTCTCTCTGCCGTGTCTGCTGTTCAGACACGGCAGAGAGTCTTTGTGCGCATGCACACCCTTCCGCGCATGCGCACAAGCCCAGGGAACCCGGAAGTGCGGCGTTAAGCTGGCACTTCGGGGATCCGCGTTGGAGGGGGCAGGATCGCCTGCCCCCTCCAACGCGGGGTAAGATGCAGCCGGAACAGATAGATGAGCGCAAATAAAGGCGGCTGATCAAAGGATCAGCCGCCTTTTTTGTCTCGTCTATAAACGGCCTAGTGGAATGTGTTCTTGGAGTACATATAAGTACTTCAAACACTTATAGAGTCATATATGAAACAGAGAAAAGATCCAATTTCTAGTCCCCCTTTAAACTCTGATCTGACATTTAGATCTGATCTGTTTGTCAGACGAGGGCTGGGATTTGGAGTGTCTCACACACAACAGTGATCAGGGGATCGTCTGGGGCTGATTATACAGCTTCCGGGGCCCTGCAGAGATTGGAGTTTAGAAGAGTTACAAGTGAAGTCACACAGTTTCATGAGGAAAAAACCTCCAGTCACCTCAGCACACACACACACACTCACATCCACATAGGAATTTACAGGGCACTCAGCTGAACTATTTTGGAGGAGGAAGACTGAGTCAGGCCTGCCAGATCTGTGGTTCTGTTGACCCTAAGTACTTAAATCCTTGGGTGAACTCACACATAACTAGGGCCACATTCACACCTGACCTGGTGAAGAACACCTATTATTATTAATAGTTATTAACTATTATTATTAAGTAGTCACACCTGACTACTTAATGGTGAAGGTGGGACATGTCTCTCTGGGAAAGCCCTAGCCAATGAAATTGGGCATGTGAGTGTCGTTAGGGTCCGAGGGTTGATCATGTCGCCGGATCTCGCGATACCTTGTATTCCGGGTGGCGGAAACATGATACAATGATCAGATAACCACAAAGATTCCGCGGACCACGGAAAGGGGAGTTGGCACCGCTTATTATTGGAATCCGCAAAAGTTTTGCTTCCGTTCGCCAGTTCGGATGCCGCGGCACCATTAGCGACAAACCGCAGCCACAGCCCTCGGAAAGCTGCCTCTGCCGAACCGTGCCACGATGTGCGGAATAGGGGTTTCCGTTGGTAACAGCTGCCGCGGCGGCATGCCGCTACAGGCCTAGTGGTGGCAAGACCTGCGAGGGAAGATGCGGCAGCGGGGAGGAGCCTGATGGCGGAATTAGCTCCCATGCGGATGGGCTTCTGCCGTGGCTTCCTTTGCACATGTTAGGACAGGATTTTGCACCCTGACATGTGCGAGGGAAGCCACGGCAGAAACCCATCTGCAGGGGAGCTACTTCTGCCATTGGGCTCCTCCCTGCTGCTGCGTCTTTGCTCTGCCATCACTGCTGCCGCAGGTGTGAATGCGGCCTTGCTGCTAAACTCCAATGTTTGCGGGGCCCCAGAAGCTGTATAATCAGTCCCCGGATGATTCCCCATATCACTGATGTGTGTGAGTGAGACCCTCCAAGTTCCAGCCCTGGTTTAAACTCATATCTGATTAATAGATCCAATTTTAAACATCAGATCTGAGTTTTAAGTGGGGCTGGAAATTGGAGTCCCTCACACTCGCATGCAACAGCGATCTGGGGGATCATCTGGGGCTGATTATACAGCTTCTGGGGCCCTGCAGACATCAGAGTTTAGCAGAGTTACATGTGAGTTCATCCCTTGTAGCTCATTAGGTGTGCATAGTAGGAAAAGATGAGAGAGAAAGAGACAGATGCTGAGCAAGAGGTTGAGCCTTCGTACGTAACTTCCTGCACCTATTCGTTCTGGCAATGTGGATAACAGCAAGGAAACTGGCCTTTAGTGATATTGTTGGAAGACCTTTGGGAAGCAGCACGGAACATCTAACATCTTTTAGTGAGAGACCAAAATTTATAACAATAAGCTAGCTTTCTTTCTTTAAAGCTTGCAGCATAGTTCTTATTTGACTGGCAGTCTAATTGCTTGAGTCTGATCCTACTTGCATTGAAGTCCACAGAACAATTATCTGCAGTAATGCAGAATTAAGCCTCGGTGGCTAAATGCTTAGCACAGAACCTAGCCCAAGTTGTTGATCCAGATCAACAACGGGTGAGGAGCAGGGAGTGAGGATTGCTGAGCCTCATTACCCTATCACTTACCTGACACCTGCTGCTGAGTCCAGAGAGGGGGCGGCGCCGGCATTTGGGTGGAAAGAAAAGCAAGCAGTCAGCCTACGGACGCTGCAGTGAGGAGCGGGGAGCGGGGATTGCCGAGCCTCATTACCCTATCACTTACTTGACACCTGCTGCTGAGTCCAGAGAGGGGGCGGCGCCGGCAGCCTGGAGGAAAGAAAAGCAAGCAGTCAGCCTACAGCCGTGCCATAGGCATGCACCTAGGCTGTGCACCGAAGGGGTGTGGGCACAAGGGAGAGCCCTTTTGCGCTCCCTTCGGCGCTACCTGGACCAGGAGCCCAGATACTGTAGGGGTGCTTTGCCAGTTATAGCAAGGAGNGCCCTTTTGCGCTCCCTTCGGCGCTACCTGGACCAGGAGCCCAGATACTGTAGGGGTGCTTTGCCAGTTATAGCAAGGAGACTACTGGGGTGTCAGATCTCCCCTTTTTGAAATGCCTAACCCAAACACTCACAAAAAGAGGCGACGGGCTATGGACCATCTGTGGCAAATTGCCCAAAACAGAGGAAAATCGATGACCTCCTCGGAACTCCAGGGGAGGCTCCTAGGGGAACTTTGTCCCTCCAGGGTGAGGAATCTAACAAATTTATGGTAATATTGAGCCCCCAACAGAGTAATAGGACTAGTTGGGAGGCAGTCAGCCTACAGCCGTGCCATAGGCATGCACCTAGGCTGTGTGCCAAAGGGGTGTGGGCACAAGGGAGCGCCCTTTTGCGCTCCCTTCGGCGCTACCTGGACCAGGAGCCCAGATACTGTAGGGGTGCTTTGCCAGTTATAGCAAGGAGACTACTGGGGTGTCAGATCTCCCCTTTTTGAAATGCCTAACCCAAACACTCACAAAAAGAGGCGAAGGGCTACGGACCATCTGTGGCAAATTGCCCAAAACAGAGGAAAATCGATGACCTCCTCAGAACTCCAGGGGAGGCTCCTAGGGGAACTTTGTCCCTCCAGGGCGAGGAATCTAACAAATTTATGGTAATATCGAGCCCCCAACAGAGTAATAGGACTAGTTGGGAGGTAACTAAGATTGACCTCGACAGGGGGGTAGGGGTTGCTCCGGATTCCTCAGTAATTGTACTTCACAAAGACTTGAGAGACTCTACTCAAATGGAGTTACTGGTGGACTTAGCACTAACAACAGCCCATACACTAAAATGTATGTTTGCTCAAATTAAGGATCTTACTAGGAAGCTGGATGTGGCAGAAGTAGCGGTGGATGACCCTCAAAGTAATTTGGATGCCCCTCAAAGAAGACCGGCCCCCCATATTAGTATCCATTTGCCTGCTTGGCTTAACCCCCGAGAATGTTCCTTGGAAATTTGTGAAGCCCTAACGTGGCTGGGCCCCCAGGAATGCCAAATACAAGACAAGCGGCTGAAAATGGCCTATTTACCAAATAGCTTGATTCTTGCCATTCTGCCTTTAGTTTCAGGGCTTCTGCCTTTCTGGAACACCCCTTATGATGTGGCGGAACATCTCAGGGTGATCCTGGGGCTACCAATTACCAGCAAGGATATTGTGTCTCTTGATCATATACACAATATAAAGAAGAGCTGGCTGATTAAGGTTACGTTTAGGTCTGGGCGTTTAGTGACCCAGATTCTGGGAAAACGAAATGTATTAAAGGAGAAAAATATTTTTGCCTCCAGGGTCCTAAGGGTGGATGACGGGGAGAAACTTCCTAATCAGAGAGAACCGGCATTTGAGATCCCTTGTCATGTTAATCAGGATGTGGTTGCAAGATCAATGCTGAGTATTGCCCCGATCCAGGTAGGGGATAGGGAAGGGTCTAACTTGGATGGTCAGCTGATTGAAATGAAGGAAGTCTCCAAGGAGGCAAAGCAGAGTGAGTAATCTGATGCCGTTCAATAAAAAACAGGGGAACATGAAGGTTTCCAGGGTAATACCTGAGCAGCCTGACCCTTTATTGGAGTCTGCCCTCCTTATTAGCTGCCTGGATTACATGAGTGGGCAGCTTCGGAAAACTAAGATGGGGGAGAGACTTCAGTTAGAAAGAGTGACTTCCCTGAATAAAGATGTGCAGACCGGCTCTTTTGACAGTGATTGCCCCGCCCTGGCTTGGGCTGGCAGCCCATCAGCGGCTTCTACCCCACTAGGTGGGAAAAAGAAAGGGGATGGGAAGAGAAAATCTAAAGGGCCTGCTAAGGGGGTTATGGTGGTTATTCCTCCTAACTCACAGAATACTCACTCAGCTAACTCCGCCAGGTCGGTAATAGCTAACTTATATCCCAGAGGTTTACAAGAAGGCCAGGCCCAGAGTTCGGCACCTCCGGGGTTGGGTTCCGGTGGACTCATGCATGGAGACGCTGAGTCCCCCTTGCAGGGGGCAGTTGCTGCAAGCTATAGCCTACAAGCAGAGGGAGGTCGTATCTTGCCGGGGGTTTTCTGCTTTAAAGATAGGGAAAAAGCTAAGGAGCAGGGGAAGTTATCAAAGCATTTCGGCTAGGCCCAGGGACAATCTGAATGTTGAGACAGAGGGGGACCTGGATCTGATTAGAGGTAGAGGCAGGGATAAGTGGGCGGTACTAACATGGAACCTATCTGGATGGAAGGCGCGTTGTCTCGAGGAGGACTTTCTCCCATTTCTGGAGAAGTTTGATATTCTTATCCTCCAAGAGACGTGGGTGGTGGGGACCTCTGGTGTTATAAAATTGCCTGGATTTGACAGTTTCTGTGGCTCTGCCATGCTTTCCACCAAAGGCGGAAGACCTTTGGCTGTTTTGGTAGCTCAGAAAATGGGACTTAAATTTAGGATCTTGGCTAGGTACAAATCAAATTTTATGCTACTATATGCCTCGTGCCCCAGCAGGTTAGAACTGCTCCTAGGGAATGTGTATGTCCCCCCAGTGAAATCAACATACTACCCCGAGGAGCTTTGGCTGGAAATGCACAATTTAATTACCAGGGCAATTAGTGAGCACCCGGATGCGGTGCTGTTAATAGCAGGTGATTTTAATACCAGGTTAGGGAGCCCAGATGCCCGATTGTTAGTTGCACCCTTGGAGGAATCTTTATATAACTCCCCTCTCCCTCCCCAATGCTCGTTAGACACTGTGGTGGGGTCAGGAAGCGAGGCTATTGAGAACTTTATCCAAACGTTAGATTTGGTAATCGTAAATGGGTAGAGGTGATAATCAAGGCAATTTTACCTTCCACTCATATAATGGGTCTAGTCTAATCGATTTTTTCTTGGTCTCCTGTTTAACTGCATCCTGGGTCTACAGGTACTCCTGAGACCAGATACCCTTCATCTCCCTATTCTGTTAGATCTGACCCCCCTGGTGGGAAAGAAGGGAGCCCCTCCCCAACAACTTCTGAGCCCGCCCTGGGCCAGAATGGAAAATTAACTATTAGACCTAAGTGTGCTAAGGCCCTTTTTGAGGTATCTGAGGGGTTTATTAAAACTCCGGAGGTAGTACTACTGCGAGAGGTTCAGAGCTTGCAGGCCCCAGAGGTTGTGGGACGGTATAATAAATTGGTTAATCTCCTTGAATCACAACTGACAATGACGGTTACCACTACGGAGAGGCGAGAAAGGCAGGAGACTGCGAAGGCCTGGTTTGATTCGGAATGTAGGGCAGCCAGATCCTCTCTTAGACAGCTAATGAAAAGGTTAAGAACCATAGCCTTGCCTGAGATGCGGATTCAACTACAGGCCCAACGCAAACACTATAGGACTCTGCTAAGGGAAAAAAACCTGACCTTTCAAAAGCCATTATGGGCAGATTTGCAGCTTGCCACTGAAAAGAAGGATAGCACCAAATTCTGGAAGCTGATTGGATCACTTCAATGGAAAGATAGTACAACTAATTCATATGCTATCCTGTTAAATGAGTGGGAATGCTTTTATTCCTGGCTGTTCTCATATGATTCTTCAATTCCTAAATCTGTGCAATCAAGCCCAAGTAATAGGTTCGAAAGTTGGCCTCCAGTTACAGTGGAGGAAGTTAGGTCTCTAATAGCTTCTCTCAAGGTAGATAAAGCCCTGGGCCCGGATTATGTCCTGGCCGACTTAATTAAAGCACACCCGGAGTGGTGGGCCAAGCTCTTGGCCCCCCTTTTCACAGCCATAAATGACTCAGGGGTGGTCCCTGATTCCTGTCTTAGAAGCATCCTGATCCCTATATTCAAAAAGGGGGAGACGTCGGTCTTGAGTAACTATCACCCGATTAGTCTCTTCAGTGTCATCGGGAAGATATATTCTAGATATCTGTTGGGCAGATTGAAATTCTGGATTAATGAGTCAGGTGCAACTGAGCCAGAACAAGCAGGTTTTTGTGAGGGTAGTGCTACTACAGACCATATCTTCCTACTTGCGTCATTAATCAAGAAGTAAGTTGGACGGCAGGGGAGACTCTATTTCTGCTTTGTGGATCTTGAGAAGACTGACTCAGTGAACAGAGAGCGTCTCTGGGCTAGGCTGAGGGCCTCCTCAATAGACCCTAGGTTACATTTTTTAATGATGAAGCTACACTTGGGGAATACCATGCAAGTGAGATATGGTAACCAGAGATCACTTTCAAGGATGATTTCGGTGGAGCGTGGGGTCAGACAGAGCTGCCTTTTAGCTCCAGCCCTATTCAATCTGTTCCTGAATAAAGTAGTGCCCTACATGAAAGTGGTGGATGCTCATGCGCCGCTAGTTGGGCAAAGACGGTTGCCAGTTATACTATATGCTGATTACACCATGCTGTTGTCCCAATCAAGGGTGGGGCTTAAGAGACTGCTCCACCGATTTGGTGAATTTTGTCACTCAGAAATGTTAAAAATTAATTACGCAAAAACAAAAATTCTAATTGTGGGAGCACGAAAGAGTCGGACAGTGTATCCT
>QEPC01012047.1:6008-17234 GCA_003113815.1 Sphenodon punctatus | reverse complement strand
GGGGGGGGATGATTTTAGTCCCCCGCCCATTTATTTATTTGTTCTTTGCTAGCCCTGTTTTATATGATATATTTTATATGTAATATTTTAAAAGGAATTTTATTGTTTTTATTGTAGAATTGTTGGAAGCCACCCCGAGCTGCGTTGCAGGAGGGGGCGTGGTATAAATCTGAAAAATAAAAAAATAAATAAAATAAATACATAGAGCACTGTGGCGTTGTATGGCGCTTCAAGGGATGTAACCACAACAGAAATGGTCAGGAGAACCCCTTCAAACTGCTCATATCTGACATGGCCACTTTCAAAGGCTTAGGATGCCATGGTGCTCTGAAGAGGGAGGATGGGCAGGGGAGCCTAGGGTGACCAGATATGCAAATTCTAGAGAACACTTATGAGAAATACAGGTTTCAGGGCTGTTTTGGAGCCAATGAAGCCCTGAAACCTGTATTTCTCATAAGTGTCCTCTAAAATTTGCATATCTGGCCACTAGGGGTGTGCGCCAGGCCCCCATGTCATTTTCGTTTTTTGTTTTTGTTATTCAAAAATGTCATTTTTGTTATCGTTATTAACAACAATGTCGTTTTAGTTTTAGTTATCTTTTAAATCATTTTTGGTATCGTTTTTGTTTTCGTTATCGTATTGATATCGTTATTGTTTTTGTTACAGGTATTTATATTAGCTATCGTTAATGATATCGTTATTGATATCAGTACCATTTCAAACAAAGATTTTATTTTTGGTATCGGTATCATTATTGATTCCCGTGCATAACTAATATTTATCTAAATCTAAGGGAAACAGGGGAAGGGAAAAGGAAAACTATCTATTATTTAATCAATTATCTATATAACTATTCTAATCTATATGTTTATAATCTATATCTATATCTAATCTATACTATATGGTGATGAGCCTGTGGGACCGGGCCGGGGTGGGTGGCATGGTTCTTGACTGGTTCCACTCCTTCCTGGCTGGAAGAACTCAGCGAGTGGTGCTCGGTGATTATTTTTCATCATACCAAGACCTCTCATGTGGAGTCTGCAGGGTTCTGTTCTGTCCCCTCTCCTGTTTAACATGTTTATGTAGCTGCTTGGCGAGGTGGTCAATATGTTTGGTGTGTGGTGTCATCAATATGCTGATGACACCCAAGTTTACCTCTCATTTTCATCAGACCCGGACCCGGCAGTCTCGGTGTTTACCGAGTGTCTTGCGGCAGTGAGGGATTGGATGAGGGCAAATCAACTGAAGCTGAATCCTGACAAGATGGAGGTGATGCTGGTGGGTAAGGGGGTGGGGGTAACAGCCCCTGTCATTAATGGGGTCTGCCCTCCACTGGTTCCCCAGGTGTGGAGTCTGGGGGTGCTCCTTGATTCACAGCTCCGCTTGGATGTCCAGGTAGAGGCCAATTACATCTGGTGCGTCAGCTTCGGCCATATGTTTCAGACTCTGAACTGGACACTATCATCCATGCTTTCATCACCCCTAGGTTGGACTACTGTAATGTGCTCTATGTGGGGCTACCCATGGTGACGGTTCGGAGACTACAGCTGGTGCAGAACTCAGCGGCCTGTCTCCTGGTGGGATTGGGCCACTGGGAACATATTACACCGGTTCTACGTTCATTGCACTGGCTGCCTATAGTCTTCCGGGCCCAATTCAGGGTGTTGGTGCTTGCCTATAAAGCCCTTAATGGCCTTGGCCTGTCTATCTGCTAGATTGCCTCACTCTTCAGGTCCTGGATTGGCCCCTGTGGTCATTGGGGGGTGCTCTCCTTGAGGTCCCTTGAGTTCTTCAGGGGGGCATGTTGGAGAGGTCCTGCTCGGTGACCGCTCGTCGGCTATGGAACTCTCTGTCATTGGAGGCTCATTTGGCCCCGGATCTCCCCTCTTTTCGATGTAGTTGTAAGACTTGACTGTTCCACCTGGCCTTTGGCGGGGAGGATGGGTAGGGTGGGAGGGGAGGGAGTGGGTTAGGGTGGGGGTGATGTGGGATATTTTTTTTTAATTCTTCCTTTTATATGTGGTGTTTTTAGATAATGATGTTGTTTTATTCTTGTTTTAGTGTAAGCCACCCAGAGCTGCCTGTGGCAGAATGGGCAGGATACTAAGTTTTTGAAATAAATAAATAAATAAATAAATAAATATAATGTACAGGGGGGAGAATGGCAGGGAAAGGGAGAAGGTAAAATGTAGGGTATGAGGAAGGAAAGGTATTGGTGGTAATACCTAATAAATAAATAATTCAATGAGGGTTAGGGAGGATTTCTTATGTGCAAGCACCACAGTTCTGTAAATGCAAACTGACAAGCAGAGCTCTCACAGAATGGAGAGAAAAAACCTGGCCCTCCCATGATAAAGGGTTGCAGTGCCCTCCCCCAGAACCCCTCTGATTGGTAGTGGGAGGCAGCAAGCATTGAGCAATCACAGAGTCCTATGAAACTGCTGGGACTTCTTGTGATGCTCATTGGCCAGCGATATATTCATCAGATACTGCTGAGCTGCTCGCCCCTCTGAACACAGGCACAGTTCAAGAGTTTAACCCTGTTAAGACTCCGAGATGCCTGCTCCCTCCTCCCCTCTCCACGTTTTCCCTCCATAACCCAACTGCCACAGCACTAATAATAATGACAATAATAACAACATCATTGTTTTTGTTGGTATCATTTTTGGTATCGTTTTTTATATCGGTATTACTGTATTCTCGGTTGTCATTTTCATGAAATCCAATGGGGTGCAAGTATGCCTCCTTCCCCCACTCCTTGTTGCCCATGCTTATCTGTGTTTGTATTATTCAGCTCTGGTAAATTTCTCTCTCTCTGACCCTAACACAGCAAGGCATATACATGCACACTCAAACACAACTGATTTTGATGGGAAGGCTCCTATTAGATATATGAGTGTTGGATCAGTCTGTAAAACTTGCTGAAACAGGCCCTTCTTGATGGATAGATAGATAGATATTACACACACATTCAGTTGTCTGAATCTTGACCTGGCAACACTGTGTAAAACAACTAGAAGTCATTGTGATTGTAGATGTATAGCTGAGAAAATAATTTGGACCCTGGTCTACTAAGTACTTTTGGGTCCTGCAAATTGAGAGGTTCTCTGTGAGCCTAAGTTATTAGTCTTAATAATCATTATTATAATATTCAATAGAGGTAATACAAATCTACAGATCTATCACTTAATCTGTTTCCCTCTTAATTAGACAAAAATAAAAAATTCAAATAATTCCCTCCACCATGAAGGTGGGAGGGAATTGTTAACAGATAATAAACTTTGGTGATTTGAGTAATATCCACCCATCTTATAAAAAGTATGGGTTCACATAGCTGAGGCTTTAATGGGACCAGTGGAGAAGTATGTTCATTTTAATTCTAGCAGATGCTCTAAACCATGATATGATACTGTATGCAGCAGCAGCAGCAGGCAAATAGCATCTGGTCTAGTCAGAGAGACAGTTTCAGTAACCTAAAAACCTCTGAGGAAACAATACTAGCCCCTACTGAAAACAATAGTCATACATGGTAAAGGTGTTTTGGAGAAGCTTAAAACCTCAAATAAGGAGTTTAAATATCATTGGTCTTTAATGGCCAAATAAGTGTGACAGCATCATAGGGTATTTTCACATGAACAGCACCCACACCTCTGCCCTGCCTCACGCCTGGGCGGGCCATCCATTTAAAGGCGGCATGCCAAATGTGCAGGTGGAGCAGAGGTGGGACAGGCCGTCCCTGCTCTGCTCCTGTCCTGCTGGCGGTGCTCCAGAACATAAGCACCCCAGTGGAGTGGGCAGCCCAATCCTGGAGCACTGGCCGGAGTTGGGGCTGTGGTCCCTCTGCTCAGCGGATGGCCACTGCACCCCTGCTTTTGGCTGGGGGTTGCCCCAGGCAATGCCGTAGAGTTACGGATGGTTTGACTGGAACTCTATGGTGTGGGGGAGGGGTGCTCTGCAGGTCATTTAAACCTGCCCCAGACTGGGCTGCAAGCGGGCAGATGCCGGGCTGCATCCCTAGAACTGCTCTGGGAGTGAGCAACCCGCGTCCATGTGAAAACACCCTAGAAACATTTAAATGAATATTATTGCTAATATTTCTCCTGTTTTTCAGAAATATACCATAAAGCTTCAATAAATTAGTTTTATCTTTTCTTGTTGAAATCGATGCAAGTTCCAGGTACCTCACGCATCTAAGAATTTATTCTTTTCATTAGTCACACAAATACAAACACAAATGTCTAACTCTAAACTCCAAAGTTGCAATAACTTAAATTTTGTTTTTGTTTTTTTGGGGTAGCTCTGGACCCAATTATCCTAAAAACTCTCATGTGAGGTTCCATTTGTTTAAAAGAGTCTACTTATGAGTAAGTTCTATAACAATAGTGGGAACTTAGGAGCAGGGACGGGCGAACGAAACGCTGTTCGGATGTTTGGACGTTCAGTCGTTCAGTTCAAAACGCGAGTTTGGGTTTGGTTGTTTGGTTTGGTGGAGTTCGGTTTGGCCGAACTCAGCAGAACATTCAAAAAAGTGCTATCGGTACCAAAACCGAAACTGAAATGTTTTCGGTTTCGGTATTTTTGGCCCTGAAACCACCGTTGGTGTCAGAAAGTCTGCTCCTCAGTTGTCTCCCCCTTCCAGTCACGTTTTTCCCGCCCAAAGTCACATTTTCCCTGCCCCTGAACTCATCCGAACTCATCCAAACTTTTCTGAAGTGTTCGGAAGTTCGAGCGTTCAGTTCGGAAGTTCAGTTTGGTAATTTGAACAGGCCGAGTTTGGGCAAACTCTGAACTTCTGAACCGCGTTCGCACATCCCTAGGAACCAAAATTACCACACAGGGTGTAAACAGACGGACACGGAAGCTGCCTGCCCCCAGAGCTGCACCTTACTACCATACTACCATAGCTCCACCATACTACTACCACTACTTATTATTATTATTTCTATAGCACTACTAGTCATATGCACCCACCTGCAACCCTGCCTGGGTCCATTTTAGATGGACCTCACAGTTGCCTTGGCTGGTGGTCTGCCTGCATGACACACTCCTTCCCCCCGGAGTTCCTGACACGCTAGGCTGGTACGTGCAACTCTATTTTGTTGCCTGGGACAATGGCCAAAAGTGGAGCTGCAGCATGGGTCTGCTGAGCAGACGGACAGCAACTCTGCTTTGGGCAAGTGCCAGCAGGCCTACTCTGTAGGCTGTGCTCTGAGATGTTCCAGAGTGCCACAAGCGGGACTGACCCAGAACAGATGGCACCTGCTTCACTTTGACATCAGGTGGAGCACCTTTAGATGGATGGGTCACCCCTGAGGGGAAGAACTGGGGCAGCCTGTCCACCTAAAGCACTCATAGTGTTGCATGAGAGGAATGCTGGTTCCTACATCAAAGTTCCTGGTACCATTGCAAACCCTTTGGACTACTATGGCCTGTGTGTAGGGATGCCTGTTTTTATGTACATTGTACAGGAACTAGGGGTCTTTGTCCATTACCTGGGTTCTTATATGAGCTGAGCACCAGATGTCTATAAAATGGTCTTGTGGGTCTCTTTTTTTATGGAATTTTTGGGAGCTGTGAGTTCTCTAAATTTTTGGGATGTCGCTTCTGTAAAGGGGTATCAATCCTTGGTGTTTGGAAATGGGGGACATTTTTAATCCATCTTAGGCAGTGGGTTGTTTTAAATTTGCAAAAGTGTATACAAGTTGATACATGTACATTTATGTAAATTACAGGGTGCATTTTTCTTCCCTGGGACACGTGAGAAGAACACCTGTATGTCTCCACCCCCACCCCAGTATGCAAACTATTCAAGTTTATTTTTTGCTTTACTTTGTAAACATTGTATGTGGTTTTAATGCAAGAAAGTTAGTGAAGTTTTAAAAGAGCACTCCTTTCACATTTAACAAGAGATGTTATTCTATCCCAGAAAACAGTGCAATAGACCCTCACTGTTATATACACCAAAGTTATGTATCATCCAGTTAACCAACCCTCCCCCCGAGCTCTTTCAGCATATTTATGAAAACCAACAGCATTTTTCAAGGTTAGAAAAAAATCTCCATTCGCGAGGAGTTTAGAACATTGAGGTTCTTTGGTAATTATTACATGGGGTCAGAACCATGGCCAGTCTAGTTCACTACAGCAATAGCCAGCACATGAGTTTTTAGAAGAGATGCATGACTCTTAGAGCACAGCCACATGAGCTGCTGGAGCCTGGTCCATGCATAGCTCCATGGCGGGCAAGTGCAGTCATCACACTCTCTGCCTCCCTCCCCTGGCCCGAACTAGATTTTGCCCCCGGCCATGACGTGGATGTGTGCAATGGGCGACAGCATCCGCTGCTCAAAGCTCTGCAGTGGAGCTCGCCATGCGGTGGGGCAGATATAGTCCAGCCACACGAGTTGCCCTGCCTTGGGCAGCCTGACCCCATTTGGGGTAAGGCTTGTACGTGACCCATTCCCAGACTTTTTCTGAGGATGCGTCGCATAGCCAGCTGCTTGCCCCGGGGTGGGGGGACATCTGACAGCCGCCGACCACATGATGCACTGCATCGTGTGGCCTGGCTGCCCAGAGTGGGTTAAGGCTAGTACCCAAGACGTGGTAGCCTTCCCATGGAGTCTTATGTGGCTGCACCCACAGTTGCAGTAGGCACATTTAGAATAATGCATGAAATTATAGCCACATGAACTATAATATAGCCATAGTCAACATGCATCATCCAAGGGTAAATAAAATAAACAACAGAAACCTTCCTTCCTTCACCAGAGCCCTGAGATGATAATAAGGGTGATAACCATATATACACCTTACATTAATACCAGGTATCAGAAAGTACTGATCCTAGTGGCTACTGTTAAAGCTTTCTTTAAACGCACACGCACACGCACACGCACACGCACACACACACACACACTCTCCTTCTCCCAAGCCCTTGCAGTTAAAATATATTAAATAAAAAGTAATCGGAAGTTAACATGAACAGTTAGTAAAACTCACAAAACTGTGTGTTGATCAGTATCCTCTCTGAGAAATGAGATGATTCTTCTACCTTTTATTGATATATTATTCTGTTTTGATCACTGTGATTCTTTAAATCACCTAACCACTTCTTAAAATTTGCCACCTGAAGTCTGCGTTTACTCTTTCTGGTGATTTACACTGTTAGTGTGTCTTTAGACATAATGCTGTTCAGTGTTCTGAAACACAGTGTCCTACCGTTACAGTGTTTAGACATACTGTCAACACAGTGTTCACTCCAAACACTGATTAAACTGTCAAGACCTGGCAGCATTCACTTCCAGTATTTGGGGTGAACACTGTGTTGACAGTATGTCTAAACACTGTAATGGTAGGACACTGTGTTGCAGAACACTGAACAGTGTTATGTCTAAAGACACCCTCAGAGGTTTACACCATCTGTGGCTGGATACAGGTGGACTTAGGGGTGCACCCTTGGAGCAGCTCCAAGTCAGGCTGCCTTCACATCTGTCTGAAAATACTTATTGAGTTTAATGGAACTAATTCTGATTTACAGATGGGTAAGTCAGCTAAGAATTAAGGGTTGTGCATTTACAGATGGCTAAGTCAGCTAAGAATTAAGGGTTTGGATAAAACACAAATAAATACAAAAAGAAAGCCCTTTTTGACTTCCATATTCAAAAGACCAAAAAATACCCTGCAATTTTTGGGTATATGTTTAGTGTGCTTTATGACTCAGTTTCCACTTCTAAGCTGACATTTTAAATTGTTCTTAGCTGACATTTTTAATTGTTGGTTTAGCAATTAGGTCATCTTTCAAGTTTTATGGTATGTTAGCCCCAACAACAGTGATGTATAGGAATGGATTGTATTTTGATTAAGGTTTACTTTTGATCTTTGAGTGACTTCTGGTTTGGGGGGTTGGTCTGCTTCCACAAGTAGCTGCAGGTGGAATTGTGCCTAGGGAACTGGATGGGATAGGGGAAGAGCATGAGATTCCCCTGCCTTGTGCTTGAGCTTGCTGATACCACAGTCTTTTTCTGTTTATTGTAGACACATGCACATGTGCACACGCACACGCACGCACACCCCCCCAAAAGGCTGCACCCCTTTTCATACAGGCTAGCTACACACAGAGGCTGTGTGTAGAATACCTGCCAGTTTGTTTACCAGACAACTGTAGC
This sequence comes from Sphenodon punctatus, assembly GCA_003113815.1. NCBI lineage: Eukaryota > Metazoa > Chordata > Lepidosauria > Sphenodontia > Sphenodontidae > Sphenodon > Sphenodon punctatus. The sequence goes on along the minus strand of QEPC01012047.1, from coordinate 9,072 downwards.
AGGTCCCAAAAGTGTGAGACAGAAAATACAAAACCCACAAAAATTGCAACTGCAACTAGAATAGACATCAGCGATACAAAATCCCCCCCACTCCATCCTTGCACATCCCTACTAAGAATCAGAGCCCAATGTTTTTCCATACATTTGCAGGCTGAGATGTTGGTTTGCTGTAAATTGATGCCCTTTACTTAGACCTATTCACATTCCGTTTATACCCCAACATAATCAGCTGACATTAACATCCAGATGAGGGTATTAAAAGCGAAAATTAACACTACCCATCAGTGGTGACATTCACATACAAAGTCGCCATCATTTTCCTGACTCAAATTCTGCAATTATGAAAAATTAGACCATTACGTGCTTATGGCTTTTTGAGACTGTAGGGCAGTGCTTCTTTAAGAGGGAAAAATCTAAAAGAGTGAAGTAATAATGAAAACTGCACTTTGTATTCAAATGGCGTTTGACAGATTTAAGCATAACACAGATCTGCTGAAACTTCAGTTCCCCATTCAGGTGCCTGACAACTGCAGCTACATTATTTTATTATTAATCAGATCACATTTTTTTCTTGGATAAATTTGGTTAGTTTTTTTTCTTTTGTCTGTAACAGACTAGAGAGTTCAATATCTGCTTCAGGGTTTGCCTAGACACCCAGGACTATATTTTTGCAGGGTCTGAGAGCACTAGTAGTTCTTATCAACTTCAATTGGCTCTAGGGTGCTGAGTGCTTCTGAAAACCTGGCTCTAACTCACTCTTTGAACAATTGGTTCTAGTTTAAGCTACAGTGTTAATTGTTTAATGAGGCGCAGCAGCCATTTTTAGAGAAATGAAAAATGAGGTCACATTAAATTGATGATTTAGTTTGATTTACAAGCAAAATTGTAAGGATTTACAAGGACTGGAACCACAGAAATCAGAGGAGAACAATCCTAAGAATGAAGACAGGCAGGCAATGGGCAGGGACCCGAGTTGACTGCGTTGCTGCTATTTGCAGTCATTTTCACAGAATCAGCGAATCCTCGCAGAATCAGCCAATCCTGACCATGACCCGAGGGTAAATAGGCCCCTGGGAGATGAATTATGGGTGGGTGGGGTCTGAAGGCCCTATGTTTGTGTGAGAGAGGTGCTGAAATTCCAGAGGATTTGAGTTGTGTTTGATTAGCAAAGTTGTGATTCTATGTCAAACCTATTGCAAATTTGCTTCCCAGCATGTATAGTTATGCAAATCAAGTTAATTATGCAAATATTAATGCTTGCGGTGAATTTGCAGAATTTGGCTTCACTGGTTGCAGAATTTAAGATTTTTTGGTGCAGTCAGCTCGGGTCCCTGACAATGGAATAATCTATCCAGGAAAGTCCTCAAGATGGCTTAATTGAATAGACTTTTCAGAAAGCAGGAAGCCCTGGTATAAAAGGGCCTCTTGTAGGTTTCTGTGGGTTAGAGCTGAAATGAATACCTGTGTAGAACATTGTATCCAATTTTGCCTTCAAATTGTATCCACCAAAGCAGATACAAAATGTTATTTGTTTCTTGCATCATTTGCAGAAATGAATAACCATTTCAGTTATGTTGTTTTGGTATTTGGGTAATTTGAATATTGTAGTTTTGTCATATTTTGTCATATTGGCCATTTTGGTGTTTCTGTATTTGTTATGTCATTCAGTACTATTTAATTAATTTATTCATGTATTAATCAATCAACTAATTAATTTAAATTTCTACCTTGCCCTTCCACTAAGGTTCAGAGCAGCTTCTACTATTAAAAACACAAAATACATTAAAAACCCTTTGAACCCCCCCCCTAAACCCTAAACCTACCAACCCCAACCCCTATCCCCACCTGCCAAATGCTTTGCCAAATAGAAAGGTTTTACACTGCCTCCAGAATATGCTCAGGCTCTGACAGATCTCCGGAGGAAGAGAGTTCCACTATTCTGGGGCAGCCACTGAAAACATCTCTCTGCAGGCCCTTGTTCTATGAACAAGATCAGAAGGTAGTAACCACAAGAGGGTGCTCCAGGATGACTGCAGTGGTTGTGGCGGAGCATGGTAGGAAAGGCGGTCTTCCAGACATGTGGGTTCCAGGCCATTTGCTTTAAAGGTCAAAATCAGAACCCTGAATTATGCTCAGAAAGCTTTAGGTAACCAGTGCAGAGGGTAAGCATAGGTATAGTGTTCTCACAGTGACCCATCCCCGAAAATAGTCGGGCTGTTGCATTCTGTACCAACTGCAGCTTCCAAACAGTCATCAAGAGCAGACCCATGTAGAGCACACTGTAGTCATCTAGCCTTGAGGTGATGAAGGCATGGATGATGGTGGCCAGATCTGAAACAGAAATAGCCGCAGCCTCCTCACCAGATGGAGTTAGTGAAAAGTGCTCCTGGTCAATGCTGCAACCAGATGTTCCAGGTGTAGCAAGGAATCCAAAAGTACTCCAAGGCTGAAAACCTTGGTAACCAGAGGGGGCTGGATGCTGACAATGATAGAAGTCCCTGTCCCCTCTAAGTCACAAGGTTCACCAAGCATCTCTTCAGTCTTGCATGAATTCAGTTCAATAGGCTCACCCTCATCCAGTCCCCGACAGCAGCCAGGCACTGGGTAAGCACTGATACTGCAAGACCTGGATGAGGTTATTGTCATTGACTTGCGAGCACTGTTGTGCAACTGTTTGGTGCACAATAGTGCTAAATAGTACCAAACAGCATAACTAATATTGGAGTGAAATAACCAACCCAAAATACTGAAATAATCAAAATGACCAATCCAACCAGACTGAATATGCAAACATCAGTACAAATATAAGAGCATAAGCTCTTATATTGCTGGAGGAGGCCATCGACAGGGTGGCTCCGAGACGCCTTCTGCCTTGGGCTCATCACCGCAGGGCCCCTTGGTTTACTGAGGGACTGCGGTGTATGAAGCGTGTAGGCAGGAGGCTAGAGCGACGCTGGCATCGGACTCGATCTGACTCCGACCGTCTTCTCCATAGGGCCCATTTGCGGTCCTATGTTGAGGCTGTGAGGACAGCAAGGAAGGAGTTCCTTGCCGTCCTCATAGC
>QEPC01012043.1:24535-39460 GCA_003113815.1 Sphenodon punctatus | reverse complement strand
GGGGGATGCACAAGGGGAGGGGCACAGTGGGGGGCAGAGTGGGGGGATGCACAAGGGGAGGGGTAGAGTGGAGGTGTGGGGAGGGAGGGAGGGCTGGAGGGCAATGCTCAGGATGGGGGCAGTGTGGCTGGGCAGGGGCTGGGGGGTGCGTGTGGCTTCCTGTGGGGCTGTGGAGAGTGGGATGGGTCTGAGCTGCAGCAGGAGCAGCCCAGCAGCCCCGAGCCCCACTCCCCCCCCCTAACAGCCCCCACTCCTCTGCTCTCCTCTCCCCGGCAGGTTCGCTTCAGCCCCAACCTGGACTGCTGCAGCTGGCTGGTGTCGGGGGGGCAGTCGGGCATCGTGCGGGCACACTGCCTACGGGGGCTGGCCTCCCCCCCGGGCCACAAGCTGCTGCTGGAGAGCCGGGCCCAATTCAGCGCCGTCCATGAAGAGGGGCAGGCGGGGAGCCCCAACCCCAACGCCCCCAGGCACACACTCCTGCCAGCCAAGTAGCCTGGGTCGGGCAGCGTGTGCCACTGAGAGGGCCCCGTGCGCCAGTGGGAGCCCAGCCGAGCTGGGCCAGGCACTGCCAGCGCTCCGCAGCGGGGAGCCTGGGCCAGGCAGGCAGAGTTGGGGCTGGGCTGGGCTGCTGAGCACTGCCCCCACCGCGGCTGGGCTGCCCAGGAGGAAGGGGGGCAGGGGCCCAGCAACGGGCTGCCCGAGGGGCTCTGTGTGGGGCTCAGCTCAGTGGCCTAGAGCCCTGCCCTAGCACCCCTATGGGGTGACAGCTCAGCCGCGTGCCCATGGCTTCCCAGCCTTGCCCTCTGTGCCCCCCCTCTCTGGCAGAGCTGGGTGCTGTCCGGGGGGCCGGGCAGGGGCCTCTGGGCCAGGAGCTAGGAATGAACGTTGACTCATATTGAGCCTTTCTGTGATCTTCACTGTCAATAAAACGTGTTTGGTTTTGAAGGGCTCCGGGTCTGAGTCTCTAGGAGGGGAAGGGCTTGGTCCCTGTCCTTGGGCTGGGGGCGGCTGGGCAGTGTTGGGGGGCAGATGTTCTGGGTGGGAAGCTGAGGGGTGTCTGTTGCGTGAGGTTCCTGCCCCTTGTCCCAGCTGGCCCTGAGGCCCCCCTCCTCCCCCAGGCCTGTTGACCCCCGTGAGACGGTCCCAGCCCTGCCTTCTCTCAGCAGGTGCCTCTGGGGGGCTGTGCTGGGAGCCTGCTGAGGCAGCATCTGCTGATGGGGGGGCTGGCACCCGCCGCTAGAGCATGCAGAGGGCTCCCCCCCTTAGGGCATGCGCCCACTCCCCACAACACCAAGAGCAGGGAGGCCGGAGCAAGAACAACGGTTTATTGGAATCTGGCAGTCTCCACTTGGTTAGAACAAAGTCCGGCCGGCGAGGCCGGTTTCTCACAGCACAGACAGACAGACAGACACACTCCACAGGGGCACAGACATGGCTCACGAGGTCGGGCTGGGCAGGGGGGGCACTGCCAGCAGCAGCCCCTCCCTGGGCAAGCGGGGGGGGGTGCGGGCAGCTGTGAGGCCAGGCAGAAGGGGAGCTCTTTGGCCTGGCCCTGCCCCTCGGCGCCAGGTGCTTCTGCCCAGGCCTAGCGTGAGGTGCCCTGCCCCTTGGGAGTACCAGCCCCCAGCCTCGCCCTGCCCAGCAAGCCCAGAGAACACAGTGGGGGCGTGGAGCTGCTGGCACAGACAGACGGACGGACGGACGAGTGCGCACGCACACACAGACGTTCGTGCAAAGCACACACTGGACAAGGCAAAGACAAGACACTTGTGAATAGTCACAGACACGTGGCTTTAGTGCGGCCGCTCCCCGGGGCGAGGGCAGAGGCTGCCTCTGGGCCTAGCACTGGGGGCAGCCCTGCGTGCTGAGCCTCCCAAAGCTCTTCCCCTGCCCGAGGCCTCGGGCTCCTGCAGCTGCAGCCAGAGCAGCCTGGAGCGCAGGGGTCCTGCAGCCGCTCTGGGAGGGGCCGGCTGTGGCCAGGAGCCTCAAGCTGCTGCTGCTGCCTCTGCAGGAGCAGGCTCTGTAGCCGCAGCCCAGAGCTAGCTGTGCTGGGGGGTCACGCTGCAGCCTCCCCTGGGCAGAGCTGCAACGCTGACTTCCTACCCTGGCCTTGCCCAGCAGCCAGGCCCCGGCTGGGCACCCCACCCCCTCCCCGGCATCCGTGCTCCCCACGCAGCAGGGGGGTTGCTGGGCGGGAGCAGGGCGAGCTGTCTCTGTGGATGGGGGGCCCAGCTGCGCGCTGCAGACCCCGAGCTCAGCCTGGCTGCTGCATGGGCCGAACCTCCTGGCTCCCTCCCTGCTGGGCAGCCTCCTGGCTAAGCCGCCTGGCGCTCCCTGCAGCCTGAATGACTCTCCGGTGCCTGCTTCCAACCTAGAGCCGGCTGTCTGGGGCCAGGATCTGACCCAGCCCAGGCTCCTGTAGCTGCCACCCCCCTGCCCTGGCTCGGTTGCTGTGCCAGGGGCTTGGCTAGGACCTGGGGCTGGCGGCTGCTGGCTGCCACGTTCATGCACAAGAGCCTGCTTTGGGGGGCAGGGCAGGGCTGGGCTCCAGCCGGTCAGGATTGGTCACAGAAACACTTGGGATGGGGGGGGGAGGGGGACTTTGCCGTCTCCTGGGCTCGTGGCTTGGCCAGGCAATTCCCGTAGGCCCAACTGGGAATCTCTGGGGGAGCTGGTGAGACATGCCCCCCCCCCCCTCATGCGAAGGAGCAGGAACGGATGGGACATGCCCTGCAAGGGGGGGGCAGGGGGGGAGACAGACAAATTTGGTCCTTAGCATATTGGGTGGTGCCTGTCCCTCCCCGCCCGGGGCCCTCGCTCTCTGGCAGTGAAAGGGCAGGGCAGGGGCTGGCTGGGGCTCCAGTGCCCAGTCTGTCCCACGGTGCAGAGCGCAGGGCTGCTCGCCAGGCCGGCTCAGTCCCGCGGGTCCCGGCAGTGCTGGCAGGCGGCCATGTCGTCCAGGTAGCGCTCCACCTGGATGGTGCAGGAGACAAACCCAAACTTGCTCTGCAGCAACGCAGTGGCCTCCTGCAGCACGGCCTCCGGCTGGGCGCTGGGCTCTGGGGGCAGGGGAAAGCAGGGTCAATGGGGGGCACGGCCTCCGGCTGGGCGCTGGGCTCTGGGGGCAGGGGAAAGCAGGGTCAATGGGGGGCACGGCCTCCGGCTCGGCGCTGGGCTCGGGGCAGGGGAAAGCAGGGTCAATGGGGGGCACGGCCTCCCTCTGGGGGCAGGGGAAAGCAGGGTCAATGGGGGGCACGGCCTCCCTCTGGGGGCAGGGGAAAGCGGGGTCAATGGGGGGCACGGCCTCCGGCTCAGTGCCGGGGGCAGGAGAAAGTGGGGTCATGCTGGGGAGGGGTTGGTAAAGAAAGGGCACGCCAAGTGGGGGTGGGTGACAGCGACCTCCTGGGGGAAGACCCCCCCCTCCTCCCGCCCCTATCGGTACATGGGGGAAGGGCCGGGCCTGCTCCCACTCACCTATCGCCACGTGCACAGACACCACGTGGTGGCTGAGCGTCAGCGCCCACAGATGCAGGTTGTGAGCTGCCTTCACCCCCTTCACCGAGAGCAGCACGTCCTTCACTGCCTGGAACTCCACACCCCGCGGCGCCCCTGGGGACAGGAGGGTCGTGTGCTGAACAGCCCCTGCCCACACGGCTCCTGCAGCAGCGAGTCCCCCAGCTCGGCCCTGCCGCTCTCTGGGGCGCGGCGGCCTGGCAAGGCTCCCCCTAAGACTAGGCAATGGCTGTGCTTTCTCTTGGAGCCTTCGCCTTTTGCTCAGCTCTCCCACCCACCCAGCAGAGACCCCCCCCCACATGTCCCGCAGGAACAGAGACTTCTCACTCCCCCAGTCTCTGCTGCCTACACACCCCACCCCACGGCTGGTGCGACGTGGTCTTGGCCGTCTTCCACCTCCCTGCCATCTGGTCCCCTCTGCTGCCAGGGAAGCCGGGCCGAGAGCAGGCACAAGCCCTGTGAGGCAGGACGGAGGCTACATGGCCCCGCTAGGCACCCAGTGACATTGCTCAGGACCAGCCGGGCGGGGGATTGGAAAGAGAGTGGCAGCCCCTCCTGCAGCTCAGACCCTTGGAAAGAGTGAAACCAGGTTAAACTCCGCTGGGGCCCTAACCCCAACCCCCCCTCCCCCCCCCAAGCTGCATCCTGGTGTGTGTTTTATTTTAGAAACCCAGTTTTAGTAAACGCTGAAATCACACGCTGAAATCTGTCCCAGCCCCGTCCTCTCCCTTCACACAGCCCAGACCCGGACCCTTGGCCTCCAGATCTCCCTTCCAAAGCTCTGTCTTTTGAGCTGCTATTTGCAGGGACCCGAGTTGACTGCGTTGCTGCAATTTGCAGTGATTTTTGCAGAATCAGCCAATCCTGACCATGACCCGAGGGTAAATAGGCCCCTGGGAAATGAATGGTGGGTGGGTGGGGTCTGAAGGCCCTATGTTTGCGTGAGGGAGGTGCTGAAATTCTAGAGGATTTGAGTTGTGTTTGATTAGCAAAGTTGTGATTCTATGTCAAACCTATTGCAAATTTGCTTCCCAACATGCATAGTTATGCAAATCAAGTTAAATATGCAAATATTAACGCTTGCAATGAATTTGCAGAATTTGGCTTCACTGGTTGCAGAATTTAAGATTTTTTGGTGCAGTCAACTCGGGTCCCTGGCTATTTGCAAGTCAGCTTCTTTGCCTAGTGCCCATTAGTTAAACAGCTGTTTAGGGGGCTGCTTCTGCAGCATCAGCAGTGTGGCCAGGCAGCCAAACTAAGAGGCCTGGATGCTATTCTGTGCTGAGACCTCATGCTGCCTCTGGAAACCCAAAAGTGAATGTATCGCCCCAGAGTTTGTTGGAAAATGCCAGTCAGTGTAGGGTGGGGAGGAACCAGTTCCTGCTCTGGGGCATCATCTGGAGCCCAGCAGCCCTCCCTTTCCCCTCAGGGACTGGGATGCCAAGGGCAGGCTTGATGCCCACTGGGCAGCTTGGGCATTGGGTTCTCTCACCCTGGGCGTGGCTTGCGGGTCCCAGGGGATAATGTGTTGTGGGATGTTTAGCTGGGGAGGGGGCAATAGCCTCATTCCAATTCCTGCCCCCGAACTCACCCTCCATGAGCACCCGGAAGACGTCCCGCAGGATGGTCAGGGTGGAGCCCAGCACGAAGACCGAGAAGAGGAAGGTGCTGATGGGGTCGGCGATCTTATACTGCGGCTGGAGGGGCGGGGGGAGAGGTGTGAGACCCAGCCCCGCCCTGGGGGTGCCCCCTGGGGGGGGGCAGGGCAGGGCAGGGCAGGGGGCCCCTACCTTGAAGTAGATGACGATGGCAGCCACCAGGACCCCGAGGCTCTGCAGTAGGTCCCCCACCACGTGGACGAAGGCGGCGTGGACGCTGGTGTTGCTGTGAGCCAGGCCAGGGCCGGGGGAGGTGCAGGGGGTCTCGCCGATGCGCTCGTAGCCGTCGCGGCCATGGGGCAAGGGCGACTGGTGCAGGATGTAGGCCATGCTGGGGGGAGCCGGAGAGTCAGGAACTGTGCGCCGCCAGCCCCGCCCCCCCAAGCCCCTGCCCCGAGACGGGCTGAGATGCTGCCCCCCCCCCCATACTCTCCGGTTCCAGGCTGAGCTGCTGTATTGGGGGAGGGGCCGCTGCTGCAGGATGTGACACCAGGGTCAATAGGCTGGAAGGCCCCTTGGCCACCATCCAGCCCACCCCTTGCTCCCGAGCTGGGGGAGCTTCAGGGGAAGGGGATGGTCTCTGCCTTCTCTGCTTCCTGGGAGCAGGGCTGCCACCTCTCCCGGTTTGTCCCTGAGGTGCCCGAGGGCCTCCCCTCCACTCAAGGTGGGATGGGGTTTGCAGTGGTGGCGGGGGGGGGGGGGGAGGGCTGCCCCTGAGGTTGGGCAGGTGGGCACAACAGGTCACTCAGGGCCAGGGGGCGACTCACCTGTTTTCGCAGGCCTGGGCCCCGTGTGACGGGGCAGGGCAGGCGAGGGTCCTTAACCTTAGCCGTGCATGGTATTGGGGCGGCGGGAGTGAGGCGCAGGGGAGCCGCGCGTGGTATCGGGGCGGGGGGAGTCAGGAGCAGGGGAGCCGCGCGTGGTATCAGGGTGAGGGAAGTCAGGAGTCAGGGGAGCCGCACCTGGTATCGGGGCGGGGGGAGCCAGGAGCAGGGGAGCCACGCGTGGCATCGGGGCGGGGGAGCCAGGAGCAGGGGAGCCGCGCGTGGCATCGGGGCGGGGGAGCCAGGAGCAGGGGAGCCGCGCGTGGCATCGGGGCGGGGGAGCCAGGAGCAGGGGAGCCGCGCGTGGCATCGGGGCGGGGGAGCCAGGAGCAGGGGAGCCGCGCGTGGCATCGGGGCGGGGGAGCCAGGAGCAGGGGAGCCGCGCGTGGCATCGGGGCGGGGGAGCCAGGAGCAGGGGAGCCGCGCGTGGCATCGGGGCGGGGGAGCCAGGAGCAGGGGAGCCGCGCGTGGCATCGGGGCGGGGGAGCCAGGAGCAGGGGAGCCGCGCGTGGCATCGGGGCGGGGACAGCCAGGAGCAGGGGAGCTGCGTGCGGTGGGAATTGGTGCTGGGGCAGTGTCACGGGTTGGGGGTCCGCACCCCCACTTTCCCAGGTTTGAGTGACTCAGTTTCCCTTGCACAAGTGGGCCGCGCGAGAGGGAAACTGAGTCACTCAAACCCAGGAAAGTGGGGGTGCGGACCCCCAACCCGTGACAGGCAGGCTCATGCTGGTGACACCTACATGATGTTGACGGCCACGGCGCAGGCGGATGTGCCCAGCATGGCATGTGCCTCGATCTCGTAGTCGTTGCTGATGATCCGGGCCGAGGCCAGATAAACCAGCACCCCCGTGACGATCCAGATGGAGAGGGCGGAGGCCAGCGCGCCCAGCGTTTCTGCAGGGAGACACGGAACAGTCACAGTGCCCCCACCCCGCCTGGCACAGACCACCTGACTGGCCCACCAGCCTGTGCGCCCACCGCAGGGACGCCGAGGCCAACGCCCGCCCCGCAGCCTACAGGGCTGAGCCCCAGGGAGCTATGGGGAAAGGCCTGTCTGTGCAAGGCATGCTGGGAAGGCACTGGCTAATCGAGCCCGAGGGGAATGGAAGCCGCTCACTGGCTCCCCAGGAGGAGGCTCGCCCAGGGCTGAGCAGGATCCTGGGATCTCCGAGCAGTGGTGGGGCTTGCGCTCTGGGGGCGAGAGACCTCTGGGGCCCACAGGCCCTGGCCTGGATCTGGTGGCACAGGCAGCGCTCGGCAGTGCCAGGCTTGCCCATGGGCCCTGGTGCTGGGTTGCTGGCGGCTTGGTGATATTGCTGGGGGGGGAGCAGTGATGAGTGGGCATTCCCTCTGTGCCCAAGGGCCGCGGTGCTGGGGGGGGAAAGCAGTGATGAGTGGGCATTCCCTCTGTGCCCAAGGGCCGCGGTGCTGGGGGGGGAAAGCAGTGATGAGTGCTCTTCACAACCTTGCTGCCTGGAACTCCCTCCCTGTCCACATCCGCCTTGCCCCCTCCCTTCATACCTTCAAATCTCTCCTTAAAACTCACCTCTTTCGCTCTGCTCTGTCTGACTCTTTATCCTGCTGAGCCACTATTCCTATACCTACGATCGGTTTACCCTTATCCTTGCAACATGGACCTGCCTGCTGTCATTCTCATCGTAACCAAGCCAAGTACGTGCACTTGAGACCTCGCATCTTCATGAATGTTAGACCCCTTGTCTCTCCCTCTGTTCCCCTTCCTAAGTCTCTCCCCCAGCTCCTGTCTCTCAGATTGTAAGCCCTAGGGGCAGGGACCGTGTCTATTTTATTACTTTGTAAAGTGCCAGGTACACTGCTGGCGCTATATAAATGTTTGTTAATAATAATAATAATAATGAGTGGGCATTTCCTCTGTGCCCAAGGGCTGCGGTTCTGGGGGGGGAAGCAGTGATGAGTGGGCATTCCCTCTGTGCCCAAGGGCCGTGGTTCTGGGTGGGCATCACTGGGTGAAGCAGTGATGGGTTGGCATGGCCCGTGCAGGGCCTGGCACTGAGTTCCTGGGGGCAGGGTGCACATTTCTGGCTTGGTATTGCCTCTGTGTCTGAGGGCCTGGCACTGGCAGGGGCCCTGCCCTACCTGAGCGGTGCCAGCCAAAGCTCATGGTTTTGGTGGCCGGGCGCGCGGAGACCCACAGTGAGAAAAGGCTGACTGTCATGCTCCCCACGTCCGTCAGCAGGTGGGCTGCATCCGTCATGATGGCCAGGCTGTGCGCCAGGTACCCGCCTGCAGGGGCAAAGAGGTGCCTTAGTGCCAGCTCCAGCACAGGGGCCCGTGGGCACAGCCCTGCCCCCTGGCAGTATCTCCCTGGCCACGGCCCCGCTGGGTGGGGGAGAGCTCGCTGCCAGGCTGGGGGTGGCACGCTGGGCCTGGTGCTGGGGGTGACCAGGGACCCCTGGGGAGGCAGGACGGGGGCGCGCGCCAGGCATTACCTATGACCTCGCCGATCATAAAGACGAAGCAGATGGCGCAGGCGATGCTGAGTTTGCGCTGAGCGCGCAGCTTCTGGCGGCTCTGGCTGGGGGAGCAGGGCCCAGCGTGGCAGTGCAGGGCAAGCTGCTGCTCCAGCTCCACAGCCACCTCTGGGGGCCGGTGCGGCAAGGGGTCCTGGGAGCCTGTAAAGAGACTGCGAGGCAGCAGGGTTAGCTCTGGGCAGTGGGGCAGGCCCAGACCCAGGCAATGCCAGGGGGGCAGGGCAGGAGCAACGCAGCTAGGGTGGGATCCCACTCGCTCACGCCCAGCCTCCTGCGCTTACAGGCCGAGACCCAACTGGACAAGCCACCAGTGATTGACCCATCCAACCAACCCAAACTTCCCCAGGCATTTCTTCAACCAAGGGATGCTTTTCTCTTTCACAGCGTCCCACGGCAGAGAGTTCCGCAGACTAATTGTTCATTGGAAGTGTGGGAAAGCCCTTCCTTTCGTTTGTGTCAGGGCTCGAACCTGGGGTTCCTCGCTCAGAGGCAGGTCCCGACCGGAACTGGAGCCCTAGCTGGAGCCTCCAAAATGGCGAGGAATTGGCCAAGCTTGATCCTGGCTGGCCCAGAACTGCAGGTCTCCTCCTTGCCCTCTGCTTGTGCCCCAGGATCGTCCCCCCACTGTCCTGCTCCTGTCCTGCTCCTTGCTCCCACGTCCTCTCCGCCCGCGGTGGCACAGCCCCCCTCCCCATACTCAGCCCCGGCCAGCAGCTTTGTTGATGACCCGGATGAAGGAGTAGAGGGAATGCTTATCAAATCCGCAGATGGCCCCAAACTGACACAAGCAGTGGCCCCTGCTTGCCCCACCGGTAGCTACGCCCTGGTCCACCAGCAAAACTAGTGCAAGTATCAGGGGGCCTCTCCAGCCCAAAGAAGGGGGCATAAGAGGGGACTCGAAGGCAGGGGGTTCTGTTACTTAGTGGGGTCTCTGGGTTCCGTCCACTTTAGAGCCCCTGTTTGCAAATGAGCCATCGTCAGAACATTCTCTCTTTGGGTTTAGGGGCTGGAGCGAGGGGACGGGGGAGACTTTCCCTCCTGGCCAGTTTCACCATCGTTCTCTTTAGTTATCCTCATGCTGGGTCATAGGGTGTGTGATGAAGATCATAAAACCAGCGTACATGTTACATACATGTTCACAAATGACTATGTCACGAAGAAACATGAGGCCACACAGGAGAGATACGGGACTATAGGCCTAACATAGATGTAACGCTAAAGGTCAAACATGGATGTAATGTTGAGAACTGACAACTCAAGTCATGTAATCATGTCGTGTAAACTGACAGTGGGGAAATTCCAGGAAGTGGCGACATTTAAAGAATGTGAACTGACACCAGACAGAATCTTATGGAGATGCAAATGGACCTTCCTGTTTACCTTTCTGCGGACGTGACAAACCTCAGGTTTCCCCAAGGCGGGAAGAACCAACAAAGACTTTGAAAAGGGTATTTAAGCAAACGGACGAGACAAAGAGAGGCCATTAAGCCACCTTCTTCTTCTACCTCTTGGCGAGAGCTCTCCGCTCCATCTTGCCTGCCAGCAAGCGACTGCTGGAACGATGGATTGAGAGGGAGAACTTTGCTTTCTACCATCTAATGCCCAGATCAATGCCCAGTCATTGTCACCACTGGCTGAGAAGGGACTTTCTATGGGGTAAGCTTTATATAGGGGTTACCCAGTATAGAATAGGATGCATTATGTTACTTTCCCTTTCTTTAGATACTCTCTTATCAAATATATTGTCTTATGTAATCGATAAACTTTCTTCTTATCTTTATGAAGTCGTGTCCGTGGTCTGACATTGGGAGATCACAAGTGAGCAACTTGAGTTTCCAAACTCTCGCGAACCCAGAGAAAGCGAGAGTCTGTGAACGGGAAAATTTCTGGGAGTTAGGGGTGGCAAAAGGATTCTCCCTCTTGCAGAACTGGACCAGCCAGAGAGAGAACTGCAAGTGAGGGAAACGGAGTCCCCCAACCCAGGAAAGTGGGGTGTTGGACAGACTACTCTGTATTACTCTTGTATTTGATGTAAAACGGATCACGGTCACATATAGAATAACACTGTGTATCTTGTAAGACATCAAATATCAATTGTACTCGCGTGAATGTCCGTTGTGGAAAAGCCTAGGGAAATGAAGATGATGAGAGAACAGGGAACGTAATTCAGGGTGAGCTAAGCCGGTCTGGCCCCAACACACATCCCAGCCAGAGCGAGTGGCCTCACCCTGGCTACCTGCAAAGGCAAGAAGAGAGGGAGAAAGGACGCACAAAACCCCTTGAAGAATCTTGACTGAAAGAACCAGAGAACGTAACAACTGTAACCCAGGAGGATTCGCTGCCTGGCTTGACTAACACCAGGGCTACGGAGAGACGTCTGGGAGGGAGAACGGTTTAGAGCTGTCGCTACCTAGAGTAAGATAGAACTTAACTACAGTTAGTCTTGCAGTATCGTTTATATTTATTTGACTATTGCACTCTGAACACAATCCTGAATTGCATATTAATCTTAATCCTTATAATAAACTTCCTTTAACTAAGCCTGGGGGCTTAAGGGATTCCTACTTTGGAGTAACACCATTTGGGGAGATTCTGAGCCACTAAGCTTAGATGCGCCTAGGAAAGAGTTTGGTGTTTTGGAGACCTCGGAGGCAAAGGGTTAACTCCTTACGAGTTGGACAGTTACGGACTGAGCTGGTCCAGCGGGAGCGTAAGTGGGGAAACTGAGTCACAGCTAGTCTAAAGTGGGGCCGAGAGGTCCTCAACCCCAGTACAGTGGCGCCCAATGTGGGGCTTGAACCCACAACCCTGAGATGAAGAGTCCGTTACAGGGTGAAAACAGACACAAAGCTGCCCCGCTATGGCTTGCCTGGGCCGGGGACTCGCCGTCACTGCCAGATGTGGGCCCACTGCTGCCCCCGCTCAGGCAGGCGGCTGGCCCAGATGTGGCCCCCCCAGCCCACAGCCTGGACCGACGGTCACCCAGGCAAGCCAAAGTGCACCCAGCAGCCTAGCCTGGCTGCTCCCACGCCAGGCATCAGGGGTGCCATGGTTGCCCATGATTGGCCGCCATGACTGCCCATCATGATGGGGAGCAGTGCTGCCCACCCACACGTTTGTTCTCTTCCCCCGCCGGGGGGGGGGAGGGGAGGGGAGGGCTCACCCGCCAGCCCAGTCGGACATAGGTCTGTTCAATGCCCCCAGCCTGACCCAGCCAGGGGCACCCCCACCCCCCAGCCGTGTAGCCAACCTGCCAGCTGAGCATCTGTTTTCAGCCTTGGAGATTGTAATGATTTAACAACATTCTGGTTTAGCCCTAACATACAGTCAATTTGATAGTTATTCAACTCTAGTGATTTCGTTTATGCAATAGAAAAGATTTTAACTTCATTAAGTTTGGTGGGATTATTCCTGGGATTGGGAGGTAGATTGTGTTCCTAGGGTCGGTCTGTCTAGAGATCCAAAATAAGCTTCCAGCGCCAGACAAGACCCCAGCCCTGTCAGACTTTGATGGCCATGATCCTGCAAAGACCCCACCCAGCCTGCTCTTTGTCTCTTTGATTGAAAGTTGGTATCAATTAGTGTGTCCCCCAGTTCTAGGATTATGACTTTGTAGACTCCATCACATCCTGCCGAGTCAGCTACCATCTCTTTTCTAAACGGAGGAGTCTCATCCTCTGAGCCTCTCCTCCTGTGCGAGCCTGTCCATATCCCTGCACTGTGCAGCTTTCTACTAGGCCATTTTGAGATGGGGTGACCAGAACTGCAAGTGCCTCATGGATTTATAGGGTGGGGTCATGAAGGAACCCAACCCGTGACAGGTGGCATTAGGATATTCTTTGATTATCAGGAAAGGGATTTATTCTCTATCCCTTTCCCAATAATTCCTAACATCCTGTTTGCTTTTTCGGCTGTGGCTACAGCACACTGAGAATTTCAATCAATTGTCTGCAGTGACTCCACGGTCCTTTTCCTGACTGGTAACCCCCACTTGAATACACAGAGTTTGGGTTATTTCCCCCTGCTACGTACAGCACGTTGCTTTCCTCTGTCCCCGGGTGCCCCTGTCGCTCAGGAGAGCTTGCGTATCATCCCTGATCCTGATCCTGGGATGTCGTATTGTATCGCTCTCGGAGAAACATGCTGGTGAGCTGGAATCCTCCCGCTGGAAGGGACCTCAAGGTCGCGCCAGGTAGCTGTCCAGCCTTGTTTCTCGAGTTCAGCAATCTGCTCCAAGGCCTCCTCTTGGGCCACATCCGCTGGGGACTGGCTTCCAAGGCAGGAGCTCCCTGAGGCTCTTTTCCCAGTTGCTCCGTGGACACCAGCGAGCAGGTTAGCAGCAAAGGGGGCAGCTGGGTTGAGGCCAGGAGCTTTTGTGCCTGTCTTCCAGGTAGATCATTAAGGCTCCATTTACATTTCTATTGTCTTGCTTTTTACATTTCAGGTCTCTGTGCAGCCATGCGGAGAGCCAGTGGGAGAGATGGACAGACAGCCATTGAGGTCCCGCCGGTCCAGGAGAAGCCGGCAGAGCTCTCTGCTGCATGGGGCATCTCACATTGCACAGGGATGACAAGAGCTGGCTCCCAGCCCTGGGGTTGGTCCCCACAACCCGATCTGTCTCGTTTCCACAACATTCACACCCCAAGAGCTCTAAGCCAGCATGATTCAGGAGTAGAATGAGGAGCGCCGGCTCCCCATCGCTTTGTACCTCAAGGTAAGTGCAGTGTGAATCTTTCCGACACTCGGGTCTCGGTGCCGTGCCTGGGACGGGGCTTGCGAACACAACATACAGAGGCCACATCAAACACTGATCGATTTATTTTGGGAAAACTTTTACCCTGCTCCCTCCTGCCCACCTGGCAGCTCAGGCCGGCTCGCAATTCAATACATGCCCACAGTGTGGACGCAGTGTATCATGGGCCTGTCCAGTGTCGGAGAGAGATCCAGCCAGGATGAGTCTGTAGGTAAGAACTAGGTAGGGAAAGTAACTGTAATAGATTGGCAGACCCCACCAACAGGGTTGCCTGGGACAGAGAAACAAGACCAGAGAAATGTCAATGGGGCCTTGATGCCCGAGAGGCGAGTCCAGCCCAGAAGCTCCTGGTGCTGTCGGGAAGGGATCGAAGCCGTCACAGACAAAGGCAGAGAGATTCCCTCACTCGGCAAGACTCAAGCAAGGAAGCATCTCAGCTAACAAATGAACGGCACCGGCTGTCTCGTCTGGCTGAGACAGGAACTCATGTCGGGGAAGACCTTCGCTTAGAGATTTCCTAAAATAATGTAGCTTTGCCTTAGTTTTATATCGCTTTGTTGGCCTTGCCCTCCAATCAGACTTTGCTTTACAAATATACAATTTGTTTAGGGAATCCTTATGGGCTTGTGTGATACCAACACTGGGGGACACACCTGGGGGGAACCCCAGGTTAGAGACTTGGACAAAGCTTTTAATTTCTGGGACTTGGGCAACTCCAGGCTAATGGGGGGCAAGAAGAGAGACCTCTTTCCAGGCTGGGGCAGTTGTGGAGGGAGCTGGGTCCGGAATGAGGACACGGCCAGCCTGGAGGGGGCAGAGGAGCACAGCAGCGAGCCAGTCCAGTGAACCCCAAAACTGCCAATGGGAGGGACAATGAGCTGCTGCCGCCGCCGCCGCCGCCAACAGGGACGAGCAGGCAAAGAGTGAGCGAGAGTGGCGGGTGTAGCTTTGCTTCTCAAATGTCGGGACTCAAGGATGGAGGCGCTTAAGGGACTATCCAAGATGAAGGAAGAACGAGGAAGACAAGAGGGATCGACCCCAAAGGGGAAAGGGCCACAGAGCTGGTTCCGAGTCTCAGGGCACACTGTCACGGGTTGGAGGTCCGCACCCCCACTTTACTGGGTTTGAGTGACTCAGTTTCCCTCGCTCACAGCCCGCTTGAATTAGTTTTCTCTCTCTGGCTGATTCAAGCCTGCCGCAGGGACAACCCCTTTGTCACCCAAGGGCCCGATCCTTCCCGTTTACAGACTCTTTAATCTCTGGGGTCCCAAGAGCTTGAGAGCCCTTGTTACTCACTTGTGTTCCAATGTTAGACACAGACACTTCTTCATACAGATAAGAAGTAAGTTTATTGATTACATAAGCAAGATAGTTGAAACAGAGTGGTTACTAGAAATCAACGGTAAATATAACACATTCCTGATCTCTACTGGTTGAGTTCCTAGATAAGCATCTTACCCTACAAAGGTCCATAAGTTCTGGTTCCTCTCAGCCCTCAATGTAAGCGACTGGGCACTGGTTTCTTAGTTGGTAGAAAGCAATTCATCCCTCTCTGTTCATGATCTCCAGCCTGACTTGCTGGCAGGCTTTTCGTATGCAGATGCTCAAGATGGCTCTCTCAAGGGATAGCCAAGCTGGCTTAAGTAGTCTTCCTCCTTCTTTGTCTC
>QEPC01012043.1:9859-22360 GCA_003113815.1 Sphenodon punctatus | reverse complement strand
CAAGTCCTCCCGTACCATAACCATGTGTGCCCCATTGTCTAATCTCCCCACACAGTTTACCCCGTTAACCTTAGCAGGTTTTCGTAGCAACTGATCCCCTGTGGGTGGGTTAGGAATAATATAGCAATCATCTGGGGACGGGTTGAAGTACAGACACAAAATTCGCACTGACAGTCCCAATAATCTCATCAGACTTCCTTTTAGGGCCATGAAACTCCCTTTTGGGGGGGCAGTCCCATACCACATGCCCTGTTTGCTTACAGTTAAAGCACTGCCTTGAATCATTAGTAGAGGATTGGGAGGTGTGTGTTCTTTGGAGTCTGGGTGATCCCTGTCTCCCCCCACCCCCATACTCATTTGGTTTGTTCTGTGTTAAGTTTCCTTGCTCACATTGTGGATTTCTGTACCCATTCTGCTTATAGTATAACCCCTGTTTGGATTTTTCCCCATTATTTGGTTTCTTTTCCCCATAAACTAAGATAGCATTTTCAGTGACTGCATCAGCCCTTGTCCCTGCCTCTTTGAGATTTGTGATCTCCTTATTCAGCAGGTGTGCTTTTAAATTCAGGCTACACACAGGATAGAACTGTTCAAGCAATACAGAGTTAATAATTTGTTCCTTAGTGGCATTCCCACCTGCATCTAACCATTTCACCCCGTATTGTTTCAACATATTACAAACATCTGAATATGACATACCCTCTGCCTTCTTGAAGCTGCGTAATTTTTGGTGAAAAGTTTCTGGAGTAATCCTGTAAGCCTCAAGAACTGCCTTTTTCAAAGCATCAAAAGTCAGCACTGGATTCTCCTCCATTTTTGTGTTGTAGACTCCTTCGCTTTCGCTGGGAGTTTAGGTAACACTAATTTGAGCCACATCTCGCCGGGGATCTGTTCTTGATGAAACACATGACGCACAGTTATGAAGTAATCTTCTATGCATTGATTCCCGTCATGTTGTGGAATTAGTGCTGCGTAGTCCTGGATTCTGCCTCCCGCATTGTTTCCAAAGGGTAGTGTGGCCTGGATTCCTGCCTCTGTCTGCAGTTTTAGGAGCTCCAGTTGATGTTTTCTCTCTCTTTCCTTTTCTTCCCATTTCATTTTCTCCAGTTCGAACTGCATTTGTCGTTCTTTTTCCTTTTCGTCTGCTCTCATTCGCTCTAATCTGAGCTCCTGGTTCATTCTTATTCTGGCCATCTCGAGTTCAGGGTTTGAATCTTGTCCCCCTGGTTGCCGGTCAGTTGGAACGGGGTTTTGAGGCACG
Organism: Sphenodon punctatus; assembly: GCA_003113815.1. Classification (NCBI taxonomy): domain Eukaryota; kingdom Metazoa; phylum Chordata; class Lepidosauria; order Sphenodontia; family Sphenodontidae; genus Sphenodon; species Sphenodon punctatus. The sequence continues at coordinate 21,099 of QEPC01012043.1, read as the reverse complement.
TTTGGCAGTGCATCTCCATCTCCTGGTTGCTGGTCGGATGGAGAGGGGTTTGGAGGAGGATTTGCTGCCCCCACTCCATTCCCAACGCATCTGTTCCATTTGTGCTCATCTCAAATTCTCGTATCAGCTGCTTCAGTTGCTGTTTCGTTTTTCCTTCTGCTTCGAGACCTCTCTTTCGGGCTTCCCTGCTCAGCTCTGACCTTCTCAGGTGGTGAAAGTGCTTTGGGAGCCCTATTTTGTTGACTGTCCCTGACCCGAAATTAAAACTAAAACAACAAATTCAGCGCACTCTGTTCAAGGAGCTGCTTATTCCACTCTCTCAGAGCTGAGTTCCCGACTCCTGGGTCTCTCAGTCTCTGCAGGTATAGAATTTACTCCCCTCAGAGGATTCCAGTCGCCTGACTATGCTCCTCTACTTTCTATACATTGGTCCACAAACTGAGCTTGACCCTTCTCATTGGGTGCCAACTGTCATGTGTTGGAGGTCCACACCCCCACTTTACCGGGTTTGAGTGACTCAGTTTCCCTCGCGTACAGCCCACTTGAACCAGTTTTTCTCTCTGGCTGATTCAAGCCTGCTGTAGGGACAACCCCTTTGTCACGCAAGGGCCCAATCCTTCCTGTTTACAGACTCTTTAATCTCTGGGTTCACAAGAGCTTGAGAACTTTTGTTGCTCACTTGTGTTCCAATGTTAGACACAGACACTTCTTCATAAAGATAAGAAGTCAGTTTATTGACTACATAAGCAAGATTGTTGATACAGAGTGGTTACTAGAAATCAAAGGTAAATATAACGCATTCCTGATCTATACTGGTGGAGTTCCTAAATAAGCAACTTACCCTACCGAGGTGCATAAGTTCTTCTCAGTCCTTGATGTAAGCGACTGGGTCTTCAGTCTTAGAGTTGCTAGCAAGCAAAGTCCCCTCTCATGGTTTGGCTCAGCCCTCCTGGCTGCAAGATGGTGAGTGAGTTCCTGATAGTCACTCTCCCCTCTGGGGTACAACTCCTTATATCCCCCAGGGGGAAACTCCTCGTATCTTTGAGGCTTCTAGAATTCCTTTTGTTGTTGCTATCAGCTTTCTGTGTCTCTTGCACGTAGGCAATGGCTGCCTACGTTAGCATATAAATGTCTCTGGCCACCCGTCTGGGGCGAATCAACAAACTGTCTTTCCATTTCCTGGAGCTTGGTCAAGTGTTACAGTCTTGATTTGAGTTTTACAGTTCTTAATTGTAATGTTACATACACATGTTGAACCTTTTGCTTTACATATTTACTAGACTTGTAGTCTACATGTAGGCCAGTATCACACGTGTGTGACCCTATGTTCCTCCGTGACACACACGCAGCATAGCAGAAGACGCAGCTGCAGAATGAGGGCGCCAAGGCCAGTGCAACAGCAGAAACACAGCAACTTTGGCCTAGAGCAGCTGTTCCCTCTCAGGGGCCACTGTGAAAAATGAGTACAAGCTCAGAGGGTTGCATAGAAATTGGGGGGTGGGGGAGGCCTTGGGGCTGCACCCAGGAAGAGGAGGGCCCAAGTCATGACTCTCTCCCTTCTCTCTGTGCACCTGTCTTCCTCTCTGCCCACTTCCCCTGAGCTCAGTCTGTCAGTGCGATCCGTCCCCTATCCCTGTGCGCCTGCTCTCCTCTCTGCCCCCTTCCCCTGAGCTCAGTCTGTCAGTGCTATCCGTCCCCTCTCCCTGTGCGCCTGCCCTCCTCTCTGCCCCCTTCCCCTGAGCTCAGTCTGTCAGTGCGATCTGTCCCCTCTCCCTGTGCGCCTGCCCTCCTCTCTGCCCCCTTCCCCTGAGCTCAGTCTGTCAGTGCGATCTGTCCCCTCTCCCTGTGCGCCTGCCCTCCTCTCTGCCCCCTTCCCCTGAGCTCAGTCTGTCAGTGCGATCTGTCCCCTCTCCCTGTGCGCCTGCCCTCCTCTCTGCCCCCTTCCCCTGAGCTCAGTCTGTCAGTGCGATCTGTCCCCTCTCCCTGTGCGCCTGCCCTCCTCTCTGCCCCCTTCCCCTGAGCTCAGTCTGTCAGTGCGATCTGTCCCCTCTCCCTGTGCGCCTGCCCTCCTCTCTGCCCCCTTCCCCTGAGCTCAGTCTGTCAGTGCGATCTGTCCCCTCTCCCTGTGCGCCTGCCCTCCTCTCTGCCCCCTTCCCCTGAGCTCAGTCTGTCAGTGCGATCTGTCCCCTCTCCCTGTGCGCCTGCCCTCCTCTCTGCCCCCTTCCCCTGAGCTCAGTCTGTCAGTGCGATCTGTCCCCTCTCCCTGTGCGCCTGCCCTCCTCTCTGCCCCCTTCCCCTGAGCTCAGTCTGTCAGTGCGATCTGTCCCCTCTCCCTGTGCGCCTGCCCTCCTCTCTGCCCCCTTCCCCTGAGCTCAGTCTGTCAGTGCGATCTGTCCCCTCTCCCTGTGCGCCTGCCCTCCTCTCTGCCCCCTTCCCCTGAGCTCAGTCTGTCAGTGCGATCTGTCCCCTCTCCCTGTGCGCCTGCCCTCCTCTCTGCCCCCTTCCCCTGAGCTCAGTCTGTCAGTGCGATCTGTCCCCTCTCCCTGTGCGCCTGCCCTCCTCTCTGCCCCCTTCCCCTGAGCTCAGTCTGTCAGTGCGATCTGTCCCCTCTCCCTGTGCGCCTGCCCTCCTCTCTGCCCCCTTCCCCTGAGCTCAGTCTGTCAGTGCGATCTGTCCCCTCTCCCTGTGCGCCTGCCCTCCTCTCTGCCCCCTTCCCCTGAGCTCAGTCTGTCAGTGCGATCTGTCCCCTCTCCCTGTGCGCCTGCCCTCCTCTCTGCCCCCTTCCCCTGAGCTCAGTCTGTCAGTGCGATCTGTCCCCTCTCCCTGTGCGCCTGCCCTCCTCTCTGCCCCCTTCCCCTGAGCTCAGTCTGTCAGTGCGATCTGTCCCCTCTCCCTGTGCGCCTGCCCTCCTCTCTGCCCCCTTCCCCTGAGCTCAGTCTGTCAGTGCGATCTGTCCCCTCTCCCTGTGCGCCTGCCCTCCTCTCTGCCCCCTTCCCCTGAGCTCAGTCTGTCAGTGCGATCTGTCCCCTCTCCCTGTGCGCCTGCCCTCCTCTCTGCCCCCTTCCCCTGAGCTCAGTCTGTCAGTGCGATCTGTCCCCTCTCCCTGTGCGCCTGCCCTCCTCTCTGCCCCCTTCCCCTGAGCTCAGTCTGTCAGTGCGATCTGTCCCCTCTCCCTGTGCGCCTGCCCTCCTCTCTGCCCCCTTCCCCTGAGCTCAGTCTGTCAGTGCGATCTGTCCCCTCTCCCTGTGCGCCTGCCCTCCTCTCTGCCCCCTTCCCCTGAGCTCAGTCTGTCAGTGCGATCTGTCCCCTCTCCCTGTGCGCCTGCCCTCCTCTCTGCCCCCTTCCCCTGAGCTCAGTCTGTCAGTGCGATCTGTCCCCTCTCCCTGTGCGCCTGCCCTCCTCTCTGCCCCCTTCCCCTGAGCTCAGTCTGTCAGTGCGATCTGTCCCCTCTCCCTGTGCGCCTGCCCTCCTCTCTGCCCCCTTCCCCTGAGCTCAGTCTGTCAGTGCGATCTGTCCCCTCTCCCTGTGCGCCTGCCCTCCTCTCTGCCCCCTTCCCCTGAGCTCAGTCTGTCAGTGCGATCTGTCCCCTCTCCCTGTGCGCCTGCCCTCCTCTCTGCCCCCTTCCCCTGAGCTCAGTCTGTCAGTGCGATCTGCCCCCTCTCCCTCTGTGCCTGCCCTCCTCTCTGCCCCTTCCCCTGAGCTCAGTCTTCCAATGCTTGGGGGGAGGAACTGGATCCAGGGGGCAGATCCAGGCAGTGGAAAGGAGCCAAATAAAAACAAGCCATGGGCTGCATTTGGCCCCATGGCCCAAGGTCCCCCCTCCCCGCCCCCATCCCAGTCCACAGCTGCAGAGAAATCAGTCCAGAAGTGGAGCGGTTGGACCCATTTAACTCTGCCACATTCATTACTTCTGCTCAACGCAGTCGGTGGGGACGAGCCGCCCCATCCCCCATCGGGGACAAAGAGGGTGACTCTGCCATTGCCTCAGGGAAGACACTGCGCGCAGCCACTTGGGGGAGCCAGTGTGGGGAGTGGATGAGGGGTGGGACTTGGACCTGGTTGACTAGGGCTCAAATCCCACCCTCACTGGGCGGCCTTGGGCAAGTCACAGCCTCTCAGCCTCGGTTCCCCAGCTGTAAAATGGGACTATGTATCTGTCTGTCCCTGTGTCCCCCTCACCCGTGTCCATCTTAGATTGTAAGCCCCCCGGGCAGGGACCTTTCTCCAAAATCAGTGACTGTAAAGTGCTGCGTCTGCCTAACTGCGACAGAAACGATCAGCAGGAGGTATTGCCAGCTGGGGTCTCACTTCCCCCGAGTCGGAAGTGAGACCCCATTGAAAATCTTGCCCATTTTCAAACACTCGGAGCTGGTAAACTCTTTTCTGTCCTTGCCTTAAAAGGAAGCAGAGAAAGACGGGCAGACTAGAACTCGGGGCTCCTGGCAGGACAGCTGCCGAGCTGCTACCCAGCCACAATGCTGCTGGGTGGGCTGGAAGCATTACAGACTGCTCTCCAGCCAGTCGGGCAAGAGGCAGAGTCCTGCTCCTACTCCAGTTCGAGGACCGTAGGAAAATTGGGGGATAAGGTGCTTGGTAGGTCAAAGGTTCAACCCCAGCCCTCGCAATGGGCTTGGGCTCAGTGGGAGGCGTTCGCGGTGGTTGCTGCAGCGCGATGGAATTCCCTTCCCCCGGGGGTTTGCTTGAGCCTGGGCAGCTTCCACAGGTGATGCAAAACAGTTTCATTTGAAAAGGCATTTGGCGGGTGAGGCTAAGGGATGGGAGACTAGGGATGGGGAGGCAGTATTGGGTAGGTTTTGTTGGGGGCTGGAGGTGGGTTGGGGGTTTGGGGGTTATATTTTATGTTTTAATGTTTCTATCATTTATATACGTGTTTATAGGTTATCTTTATATTTTATTCTGTACACCGGTCTGGACCTTCTTGAGGGAAGGGCAGGATAAAAATGTAAACAAACAAACACAGGGCTACAAGAGAATCCACGCAGCCACCAGAGAATCCACACAGAGGCATATGGCGTGTGGGGAAAACTGTCATCAGAGGGAGGGCTGCACATGTATGGGCATAATTGTGTGGGGGGGGAGACAGCAGGGGTACAGCCCATCCAGAATTTAGCAAGAACTGAGTCACCTTTAACTTGACTGATAAAAGGTTCTTGGGTGGGGGAAAGCCAGCCTAGTGGGACTTCAGGAAAGGGGGGTTGTGTCAAAGGGGGGGTGTTGTGTCTCCCTTCTGTGAGAGAGACTGCAGACAGAGAACAGGGAAATTCTGGAATAATAAACCCTGCCATAGCAAGAAACTTCATTTACAGTTTCAATATTTCAGAGCTTTCAACTTTTAAAAAGGTTGCAGCGTTGCCAGGGAGGGTTCAGCACCTTCCCTCCCCTGCCCTAGCATTTATTATTTAGATTTATATCCCACTCTAGTCTGAACACTCAGGGCAGGTAACAACATATAAAAGTTATTGCAAAATTTAAAAACATATACAGTATAAAAAAAATTAAAGAGCCACCCTCCCCCCCGCCAAACTGTATCCCACCTACCAAACATCTGACTAAATAAAAAGGTTTTACATTGCCTCCAGAACACAAGAACATCATGCCAGAGCGGGTGAGATCAATGGTCCAGCCCAGCCCAGCATCCTGTCTCTGACAGTGACCAATCTCAGTTGCTTTGGAGAAGTCCCCAACAGGTGACAATGGGACCATCCACTCCCTGCTGTTCCCTCCCAGCGGTCAGAAGTGATGTCCCCCAAACCTACCCAACTAATAGCCATTAATGGCCCTATCCTCCAAGAACTTATCCAGCCCTTTTCAAAATCCCAGCTGTGCTACTGGCCTTGACCACATCCTCTGGCAACAAATTCAATAAGTTAATTGTATGTTGAGTGGAAAAAAAATACTCTTTTTAAATTTCAATTTGCTTCCAGTTTCATGGAGTGTTCCCTAGTGCTGTGAGAGAGGGTAAATAACCACTCCCTATTGACTCGTTCCCCACCACTCATGGTTTTATAAGCTTCTATCCTATCCCCTCTCAGTCATCTCTTCCCCAAGCTGAAGAGTCGCAACCTCTCCAGTCTCTCCTCATACAGGAGGAGAGACCCTAAAATGTAATAACCCATAACCCTAAAATGCAATAATCTTATTACACATAAACTCAGCAATTTAATAACTGAACTGAGGCAACCTTACTTATTAGGTAATGAAGAAACAAACCCAGCACGTTTAATGTGCAAACAAAGCTAACCTAGTTAAACATTTGTCATTATTCTGTTGAAGAAACCAAATAGCTTTCTCCTGCTGCGGAAAGGTAGTTAGTGCAGGAGGGAGAGGAAGAATACATTTAGCCCTAGCTACAGTATATCGAGGACAATCCAATAAGCAGTGAGCCATACCCTCAGTGCTAGCTGGCCCTCTTGGACTAGGTCGTAGGGATCGAGGGGTTCTAGTTCTGTGGCCTTCTAAAACTTCAGGAGGCATCTGAGCAAGCTTTAGAGGAGTCAAAACCCTCAGATTCCATTTAGGTCCAAGCCTTAAATATCTTTCCATGTCCCAAGAAAGCTTCACCAGGGTGTACAAAGGAGCTAATGGAGAAAACCACGCTGCAGTGAAATCATCCTGTCCGGCCGTATCCCAAACACACTAAATCATAAGGACCTGATCTTTAAGAGAGAAAAAAACCTTGTCCACTAGAAGTCCAGGATATGTATTCACCTAAGCCTGCTGTTTTCAAAGAGAAAGAAATAAAAGCCAGCCAGGGGCATTGACTAGACGGTTCAAAAGTCATATCTTTGAGAGAGCAGCGTTTGGTCAAACGAAGGGGAGAATAAGACATGACCTTAGTCCAGGACTTTAACAAACATATAAGTATTTTAGAAAAAAATGGAATCCAACCCCGTCTCTAATCTTAATAAATACATTTTCTATTTCTACTCTGTCTTTTTTAGATGGGGCAACCAGAACTGCACCCAATATTCCAAGTGCGGTCGTACCATCGATTTATAGAGGGGCATTACGATATTTTCAGTTTTATTCTCTGTCCCTTTCCGAACGATTCCTAACATTCTGTTTGCTGTTTTGACGGCCGCCGCCGCCGCACGCTGAGCTGAGGATTTCAGTGGACTGCCCACAGTGACTCCAAGTTCCTTTCCTGAGCGGTAACTCCTAATGTAGAACCCAGTATTGTGTCGGGATTCTGGGACAGGGCTAGCCCATCCTATAGTGAAGGTGGAAGTCCATCCCTGTTTAAAAGTCCACACGTTCAAACCAGTAGAACCGGTCAATGACTAGGAACGTTCTTTTCAAACATTTGCCCGTGTGATCAGTGGGGGGGTTACATGTGACCCATCTGTCTTAGTAAAGGGATTACCGAGTTACTACAGCTCGAGGAGGAGGAGGAGGAGGATTGATGATGATGATGATGATGATGAGATAAGAGAGGCACAGTCAGAGAAGCGACTTTCAGGGAGAGCAGAGCAGCCCGACGCTGTTTTGGAGGACAACTATCTCCACCAGGAAGCAGAGCATCAAGCTGGAATGGTGGGAAATGACCCTGTAGCTGCTGGGACCTGCCTGGGAGGGGAGGAATAGGCTGGCATCAGAGGTGGGCGATTCCATCATTGGAAACAGAGAGAGATGGGTTTGGGCCGGCCGGCCGGCCGCGAGGACTGCATGGTAACTTGCCCACCCGGTGCTCAGCCATTGTCTTAGGGAGTGCGGGGGAAGCACCAGCTGTCGGACACGTGGGCACCGATGACACAGGAAGGGGCAGGGAGCCAAAGCCAGGCTGCTGGAAGGAGACTGAAGTCCAGAACCTTCCCGAGCCGTTCTCCGAAATGCTCCCGGTTCAGCGAGCAGGACCCCAGAGGCAGGCTGAGCTCCAGAGCCTCAATGCATGGATGAGAGAATGGGGCAGGGCGGAGGATCAGGAAAGGAGGAGCTTATACAGGAGAGATGGACTCCGGCTTAACCAAAATGGAACCAGACTGCTGGTGCGGAGATGGAAAGAGCTGGTAGAGCAATTTTTACACTAAACTCTGGGGGAAAGCTGAGAGGTGCTGGGGGGAGCCCCTGGGAATGATGTCGTCGGGAAAAGGGATATTGGGGCTCCAGGGGAAATGGAAAGAACAGAAGTTGAGAGCGCTCGGGGCAGGCCGGAACCGGTGGGTGCAGAGCAAACTGAAACGACTCCAAATTAACAGAGACAGAGTCAGGAATGCGCGGCAGAGTAAGTGTCTAGCCATCTCGAAAATCAGCTGGGAGACAGAGTGTCCGGCACTAAATGACGATCTCGACACAACAGGCATCTCCGAGGCCTGGCGGAGTGAGGCGAGAGAATGGGAGACAGTCACACCAGGGTACAAACCAGATCCAACGGACGGAGCAAATCAAGCTGGGGGCGGCGAGCGGCGCTATGTGTTAGAGACGTCACAGCACTGAGTCAGGCAGGATTCAGACGTTACCGGACGGGAACGGTTCTCTGGAGTCTCTGTAGCTAGAAATTCAATGCGTAACGGGGAAACGTCTAGCAGGGGGGCCAGATTACTGTCTCCTGACTGGGACGGTGAGACTATGAAATGCTAGCAGAGATTAGACAGGCACTAAAATTGGTAACAATAATAATGGGTGATTACAATTATCCTAATATTGACTGGGTGAATGTCTTCTCCAGGTGTGATATGTAGGTCAAGTTTCTAGATGCCATAAATGACTGCTTCTTGGAGCAGCTGGACTTGAACCAACAAGAGGAGAAGCTACTGTAGATCTAGTCCTAAGTGGAGCGCAGGACCTGGTGCAAGGGGTAACGGTGGTGGAGCCGCTTGGCAATAGTGATCCTATTATAATCAAATTTGACATAATTAGTGGAGAGAAAATGGTAAAAAAAACTACTGCAGTAACATTTAACTTTAAAAAGGGAGACTATGCTAAAGTGAAGATACTAATTAGAAGTAAACTAAAAGGAGCAGTGACGAGGATTAAATGTCTGTCAGAGGCATGGAGACTATTTAAAAACACCATCTTGGAAGCCCAGATTAAATGTATTCCACAGGTTAAAAAAGGTAGTAAGAGGAGCAATCCTTTGCAAGCATGGCTAAATGGGGAGGGGAAGGAGGTTATTAGAGCCAAAAAGGCATCCTTTAAAAAACAGAAACCTAGTCCTAATGAGGAAAATAGGAAAGAGCATCAGCCCTGGTAAATTAGATGTAAAATATTAATAAGGCCGGCCAGCCAAGAGGGAATTTGAAGAGAGACTCGCTAAAGAGAGAAAAACTAATAATAATGTTTAAAAAACATTTAAAGTTCATCAGAAGCAGGAAGCCTGCTAGGGAGTGGGTTGGGCCATTAGATGACCAGGGAGTAAAAGGGGCGCTGGCTCAAGGAGGGTAAGGACATTGCAGAGAAGCTGAGTGAATTCTTTGCTTCGCTCTTCACGGCAGAGGAGGTTGGGGAGATATCTACACTGGACTGTTCTTTGTAGGGGACGAATTGGAAGAGCTGTCACAAATCAACGTGACTCTGGAGGAGGCTCTAGGGCAAATTGACAAACTGAATAGTCACCGGGACCAGATGGTTTACACCCCAGAATTCTATGAAATTGTAGACCTACGACTGGTAATTTGGAACCTATCGCTAAAATCTGCCGCTGCAGCTGAGGACTGGAGGGTAGTGAATGTAACGCTGTTATTTAAAAAGGGCTCCCAATGCAATCCTGAAAACTACAGACCAGTGAGCTTGAGATTTGTGCTGGGCAAAAAGGTGGAGCCAGGTGTTAAGAACCAAATGATTAGGTATATTGATAAGCATGACATAATGGGAAAGAGTCAACATGAATGTGGCAAAGGGAAGTTGTGCCTCACTAATCTACTAGATTTTGTTGAGGGTATCAAGAAGCCTGTGGAGAAGCCTGTGGTTCCAGCACGGCCAGGAAAGAGGCAGCCGAGAGGAACCACAGTTGTGTTTTACCGACACAGGTCTAATCTGTTCCAGGTATGAAACTCCCTTCATCCAAGCCTGAGCTCACTCACCTTCTGGAGGCGGTGGAAACTTTATTTGGCATTTGGGAGGTGGGGAGAGGGGATTTAATCAGGGACCCCCGTTGACTGGATTTTGCTCATTGCTGCCAATTGGGAAAATGCACTGACCACGAGTCCCTGGTTTTAATGGTTTTGTTCCTGCGTATTTGTTTTACCCGTGCTGTGAAGTGCCCCCTCCCGAGCCCTTGGAGCAGGGCGGAATGAGACATTTAAAGAAAGAATGGAAGATTGATTGTAATTAAAGGGGAATACGGGCACAAGAACGTGAGGAAGAAAATGGGTCCCAAATCCATTTGGGCTGGAAGTTAACCAGTTGCTGCCGAGTGAAATTCTGGCGGGGGCTTCCGAGGGCAACTCCTCTATGGCAAAGCACCTGAGTGAGGACGGAGAAACTCGGCAGGACTTGCCAGTTGATGCTACCGGAGAAATGTGCTGTTTTCTTCCTCTGAAGCATCCAAGATGGCCCCAGCCTGGGGTCGGGGTGCTGCTCTGACGGGGTGTTCGGTGCTAGGCAGCTGGCGGATCCTGTCTGGCCCCTCGGGCTCCGTCCGATCCCGCATTACGGGGCCCCCTGAGTCACTTAGATGCAGCTTAGACAGTCACTTGGGGTCACAGACAGACAGACAGACAGACAGACAGAGACGCTGCTTGTGCTGATTTTGCTCCAGTCTCTGAACTCATTTGCTGCGCAGGTTGGGGGGGACGGGGGAGCTGATTAGACGGCCCCGAGGTCCCTGCCATCCCTAGGCCCCATGAGGTCTCTGCAATTCCAGAGGTCTGAACACCTCTGTCCTGTGGGCAAAGAGCCCCCCGCCCCCAACAGCCCCTGGGGAAGAAAGCTCCTCTCCCTCCCTCCTCACCCTAGAGATTCCTGGCACACAGACACCATTACCCCCCCCCCCCCGGCAGCCTTGCCCACTCCTGCAGCCGGGAGCCCTGCGGGGACAGGCGGAGCTCATCACCCACCCCCGGTTCCTCATTCCCATGGACAAGGCAGGCAGAGCAGCAGCTCTCTGCCTCCTCCACCCCCCAAGAGCTGCACTGGCCTGGATCCCAGCCTCTTGCATTCACCTCACCCCAAAGGGGGAATCTCTCCATAACCCCCTGTCACATTGACAACAGGGCCCCACAGGCCCCTCATCTCCCCAGAGCCACATGGCTGCTCCTCATACCAGACCTGCATATATAGAG
>QEPC01012042.1:111428-126174 GCA_003113815.1 Sphenodon punctatus | reverse complement strand
GGGGTCCATGGGGAATGGCGGTATGGGACTTGGGGGGAGGCAAGGGGAAGGGAAGGGGTCCATGGGGAATGGCGGTATGGGACTTGGGGGGAGGCAAGGGGAAGGGAAGGGGTCCATGGGGAATGGCGGTATGGGACAGTGGTAAGTCAGTCAGCGTTTATCGTTAGGTTGCAGGGGTTTGAAGCCCTGCTGCCGCGTTCGGTTGTGACAATAGTGGGCTAAGATGGATCATGGCTCTGACTCGGTTCGGCAGCTCCCGCTCTCTCTCTCTCTCTCCTTTCTGTGGCTAGCCCAGTGCTGGGAGGCGCAAGTCCAGGTGTGCCTCTCCGTGGCTAAGCAGGGATATGGCCGCGGCAGAGTCATGGCAGAGGGGCAGGACGCTGGGACCATGGGGGGCTGGGGGAGAACACCTGCCCGTGTATTAGGTTTCTCACCCGCAGCGGCTGCCCATTCCGTAGGCCGGACGCACCAAACCCGTGAGTGGGGCTGGCCAGGGTGAGCTGGGACTCCAGCGGCCGGGCTGTGGTCTCGCTTGTTAACACTGGGATGGGATTGATCACAAACACCCTTTGTGTCGGAGACGTAGGGCTGAAGGGGACTCCAAGGGTCATCTAGCCCTGCCGCCATGCAGGGCCTCTCAGACCCAAAGTACCCGCACAGACAAATCCACCACCAGCAAATAAAAACCTGCCCCAAAGGGGACTGGCCAGAGTGCCCCACTGCCCGAAATAACGGGGAACAACAATCTCATCAACAGAAAGCTCCAGATGTCTCCAACCAGCGAGACGCACCCACGCTGCAGGGGACGGCAAGACTGCCCCTTTCCCCTGGGGGCATTCCTTCCCAGCCCCACCGGGCAAGCGCTCAGCACAGAATCCTGCTGGGGTTGTGACCACAATCCCCTGCCCAGGGACGGTGGCTGCGGGTGCGGTAGTGCTCCACTCCCACAGTTTGGGGGACTGCGCAGTTGTTAACAGCTGTTGGTCACAGAAATTATCATCTTTCTCCAGATTAATAATAATTAATTATTATAAGCATTTGTGTAGCGCCAGCTGTGTCCCTGGCGCTTTACAGAACAATGAGATAGACGCGGTCCCTGCCTACAGCTCACAATCTAATAGACACGGAGGGGGGAGACGAGGAGAGGGGACATAGGGAGAGACAAGGGATAAATAACATTCAAGCGGATGGGAAGTCTCAGGTGCACGTGCTTGGCTTGGTTGCAGTAAGGCAGGAGTCAATGGGGAGGGCAGACAGTAAATATTGAAAGGAAAGTTCTAACAGGCGTCGGGGAAGGCGGCGAGGAAGAGGTGGGTTTTGAGGAGGGATTTGAAGGTGCGGAGGGAGGGGGCGAGGCGGATGTGGGCAGGGAGGGAGTTCCAGGTGTGGAGGGCAGCAAGGGAAAAGGGATGAAGGCGGTTAGGGGAGCAGGGGAGGCGAGGGAAGGGACAGAGGAGGAGCGGAGAGTGCGTGCAGGAGTGTGTAAGGAGACTAGGGCTGAGAGGTAAGGGGGAGCCAGGTTGTGAAGGGATTTATAAGTGAATACCAGGAGTTTGTGAAGGATGCGTTCGGGAAGGGGGAGCCAGGTCTTTATTATTCTTTATAATTAATTTCCTGCTCCCTGATCTTCTTATAACTGCGATCGTAGCACAGATACCGGACCAGAAGAGATTCTCAGAAAACGAAGGAAGGCACCTGCCCGCCATATTGTCACCACCTTCCCCCTGACTGAGCTGCCGACACTGCACCGAGCCGTAGCCACCACCGAGCTACCACTACCGCACCAACCTATAGCCGTCGCCGAGCTACCACCACCGCACCGACCTATAGCCGCCGCCGAGCTACCACCACCACACCGACCCATAGCTGTCGCCGAGCTACCACCACTGCACCGACCCATGGGCACCGCCAAGTTACCACCACCGCACCGACCCATGGGCACCGCCAAGCTACCACCACCGCACCGACCCGTAGCTATTGCCGAGCTACCACCACCACACCAACCCATAGCTATCGCCGAGCTCCCACCACTGCACCGACCCATGGCCACCGCCAAGTTACCACCACCACACCGACCCATAGCTATCGCCGAGCTCCCACCACTGCACCGACCCATGGCCACCGCCAAGTTACCACCACCACACCGACCCATAGCTATCGCTGAGCTACCACCACTGCACCGACCCATAATCACTGCCAAGCTCCCACCAGCACACAATCATTCTGTCACGGCCAGCCCCACAACAGAGCCACAAACAGCGCCGGTGCCCCCAGTGCTTGGTGCGCCCCACACAGCACCCTCTCCTTCAGCTGCAGCCAATCTGGTGCCTTTGACAGCAGCAGGAACTGACCCAGAGCCCATGCCAGCCCTGAGAGCTGCTCCCCCAGTGCTGGGACCACCCCAGCTGCAACGTGCTAGGCGCTGGGGTGAACCTGCAGTAGCCCAGAGAACTGCTACCTTAGTGCCATCCCGGTCCCAACGTGCCAGGCATTGGGGGGAGCAAGAGACCCAGGATTTACTATCCTTCTGGGGGGACAAAAAGATCCAGGAGATCCTCCGGCACCAGCACCGCAATGACCACGTCTTCAAAGCCATCGCCGCGGACATGGCAGCGCGGGGGCACGAGGGGCGCACCTGGCAGCAGTGCCGCCAACGCACCAAGGATCTCCGGCAGACCTACAGGAAAGCCCAGGCTGCCTACGCCAGGTCTGGAGTTAGGGGCCACGCCAAGAACGTGTGCCGCTACTTCGATCTCCTGGAGCCGATCCTGTCCTGGGATGGAGACACCACGGAGCCGAGGGAGAGGGGCAGCGACCTCCTGGACAGCGAGAACGAGGAGGGCGCCGCCAGCTCCGATGTGGACAACTCCCAGGACTTGTTTGCAGAGTGGGACGACAGGGTCGAGTTTCAGGACAACTGGGCCCTGGAGCATGAGGACATTGTGGAGCTGGATGATGGCCCATGCAGCACCCGGGAGGCCACAGGGAAAGGTAAGTTTGGCTGTAAAACGTTTCTAAGCCCAGCCTCGGGCGCAGGCAATTCCTCCCCAGGGGGAGCAGCCTGGCCGTGCACCAGCACGCCCGCGTGCAGGAGGGGACTTTCTCCTGGAGCAATTGCAGCAAAGCAGGGCGCTTCACATTCAGGCAGCTGGCCACTAGGATCATCCTGATAAGCTGAGCCAGCCGTGCGCTGTCGTCCATTCAGGCCCCACGACCGATGCATCCGGCTAGCCCAGTATCCCCTCATCCACAGCAAGGAGCCAAACTCCTGGGCTAGGCAAGTGGGGCGGTCTGGCTTTCCCTAGCCCACCCAGGGAGAGATTAATCCTGCCATTTGGCAGCATCTCTGCGTGTCACTCCCCCTCTGGGTGCACGTCCCCCTCCTACCTTTAGAACAGGCCTCCTCTTGCTCTGGACATGGAGCTAGGACTCTCAAATCTCTTGGCTGCCAGGCCCCAGTTTGAGAACTTAATAGAATCTTGTGACCCCAGACAGCAACAAAAAAAGTCACATGGGTGTAACTATGGGGAGGACGTGGGAGATGCAGCCCCCCCCCCCCCAGTTCCAGGATCAGGGGGAGCAGGGTTATGTGGGTCGCTCCCCCCAAAGCTATGCCCGTGAAGGTGCACACAGTCTATGAAATATCAGCTGGGATGGTGGCCTCATCCACTTGGGGCCCAGGCAAGCACTTGCCTTGAGAGCGTGGTGCTCTGCAGCTGGCCTCACTCCTGAAAGCCACACGGGCTCAGATCCGGCGTTTCTCAAATATCCCTGTCTGCGTCAGTGACTGCTTGGGCCCCTAGCCAGGAACACTGGGGTTGGGTTTGTGGGAACGCTCCCCTCTGCAGGTCTGTTCAGAGGGCTGTGCCGTTAACAGCTGCTCATTAAAGATGTTGCAGGAATTACAATCCGCTCCATCCCTCCCCTGTTTAAACCTGCCGCATACTTTTCTGATAACTGGAATCTTTCTCAGTGCAGGTACCAGGACGGCAGAGATGGCCAGAGGCAGCCAGGGCAGAGGAGAGGCCCCAACCCAACCCCCAAGCCTTGCCACAATCTCCACACCAATCCATCATCACGGCCAGGCCTGGCGCCGACCCACACCAACCCAGCCAAAATGCTGGCTCCGCAGCCAGGTCACAGAACGCCACAGCAATCCCTCCGGCAGCTGCAGCCAATCCTGCACCTTTGCTGATAGGCGAAACCATTCCAGAACCTGTGCCGGCCCAGAGGCCTGTCAGCCCAGTGCCGAGACCATCCCGGTTACAGCGTGCCAGGCGCTGGGGCGAGCAGGAGACTCGGGATTTACTATCCTTCTGGGGGGATAGAGGAATCCAGGAGATCCTCCGGCACCAACACCGCAATGACCACGTCTTCAAAGCCATCGCCGCGGACATGGCAGCGCGGGGGCACGAGGGGCGCACCTGGCAGCAGTGCCGCCAACGCACCAAGGATCTCCGGCAGACCTACAGGAAAGCCCAGGCTGCCTACGCCAGGTCCGGAGTGAGGGGCCATGCCAAGAACGTGTGCCGCTACTTCGATCTCCTGGAGCCGATCCTGTCCTGGGATGGAGACACCACGGAGCCCAGGGAGAGGGGCAGCGACCTCCTGGACAGCGAGAACGAGGAGGGAGCCGCCAGCTCCGAGGATGAGCTGTTTGCAGAGTGGGAGGATGGGCCCGAGTTGCCGGAGGCCAGCCGGTCCCCGGAGCGCGAAGAGGTTGTGGAGCTGGAGGAAGGCGCAAGCAGTGCCCGGGAGGCCAATGGGAACGGTAAGGTTTGTTATAATACTTTCAGCTTGTTTGGGCTTTCCTTCCCCGCGGGCCAGGCGGTGTGCAGGGACCCGCTGGCAGCAACGCGGGGAGAGCACTGCGGACGCCCAGCGGCGCGACCTAGTGGTCCTTGATGGGTTTCAGTCTTTATCCCACCCTTCCCTCAGCGGCTCAGGGCGGCCGAGTCGTAGCCTGCAGTAAGCACAGGTCCCTGGCTGTCGGCTCGTCCCCAGCACAAGGGGGAGTTCTCTTCCATCCCCTCTTGCCTGGCCCTGCATCCACCTTCTCTTTCCCAAGCAGCTGGGGCCGCCCCCTCCGGCCCAGCACGAATGCTAGCTCTGACACCTCCTCCTGGCCCTGCTTGGCAAGGCAGCCGGGTCGGCCGATCCCCTGTGGCCGGAAGTGCCGACAGGGCACTGCCACTCTCTACGGTGATGCTCCCTGCCCCCCCCCCCGGCCCTGCTTGGCAAGGCAGCCGGGTCGGCCGATCCCCCGTGGCCAGAAGGGCCGACAGGGCACTGCCACTCTCTACGGGGGGTGATGCTCCCTCCCCCCCAGGAGCAGAGCAGGGGCACGTTTCCCCAATTCGTCCTCTCCCCCCTTCTCTAAACAGGAACGCCGCAGCCAAGTGCTTCATCACCAGCCTCTTTCTCCAGCCCGGAGCCCCCAGCCCATCTCCGTGCTCAGCCGCGGCACAACAGGGAGGAGGTTCTTGCAGACGCCCTGGAGGTCAGCTGCTCTCATGCAGGAACCATTGCCCAGGAGCTGCTGGGCAGCAGCGAGAGAGAGGGGGAGAGGCCGAGGGAGGAGCCGGAGGAAACACCCAGGAAGGAGTGGATGGAACGGCTGCTCCAGCGCCAGGCGCTCGCCATGGAGTCTCTGGTAGCCAGCTTGTGCCCCCCAGCTCCTCCCTTCATCCAGCCCTTCTATCACCAGCCATACAGTGCCCTAGCTGTGCTGCCCCCCTACCCAGCTCTGCCACTCCCCTACCAGCAGCCCCATGGCACAGCAGCTGGCCAGCCCCCCTACCAGCAGCTCCACAGCACCTAAACCAACTCCAGGATCCGCTGCTTTTCAGGAGACGGAGAGAGAGGTGAGGCTGCGCCCGAGCACAGCCGGGGCTCCCAGCTACCAATCCTTGCCTCGCCTGCCAGGACTCCTAGCTTCCCCAGCCCCCACACTGTTTGCACTTGAGGACCTGGCCACCAGACCTGTTTCTTTAGAGGCTGGCTCCTTTCATTCTAGGAAGACAGAGAATCCACACAACAGCGGAGCTATTTTACAGCTTCTGTTGCTTTTTTAAAATAAAGGCTATTAGTCTCGAGACGTGTGCCTGGGTAAAGCGTCCCACTTGGGAGGGTAGGCGATGCCAGTGGGGCCAGGACAGCACTGTCCCTGGTGCAGCAGAGTCCGCTGCCGCGGGAAAGGAGCATGGGGCGGGGGGGTCTGTGTGTCCAGTTCCAACCTTGCTACCCCGCTGGGGTCAGCGTCCAAATCGGGGGGGGGGGGGGGGGGGAAGAGGGGGTGGGGGGGGGGGGGGGGGGGGGGGAAGGAAAGAGAGTTGCTGTGGGGGGCAGAGGGAAAGGAAAATGCAGGGTGGGGCTTCATCAGCCCAGCTGCAGAGGGTGGGCCGAATGGTCACCTCGGGTTGCATGGGGCCAAATGTTTGAAGGGAGATTTGCAAGAGGCACTGGCATCACGGCCCTGTCCAGAGCATGTGGAGCTGCTGGGGGGAGCGCAAGTCCAGCCTGCAGCCCCAGGGGAAAGTGCCCTTTCCTATCAACGCGCCGAGAGCCTCGGCGGGGCAGGGTTACAGGGCTCGTCTACCCCGCGTTGGTTACGCATCAGACGGGCCCTCGTTCACGTTTCTGTTACACCCTCATCCAAGAGGCTTGGGGCTGGGCTGGAGAAGCGGGGGAAGCATATTGCTGCCCTGGTGCAGAGCAGGGAGCTCCAGTCACATGCATTCAGGAATGGTTCTGCCACTCCGCATCCATCCCAGCTGCCCAGCACGGGGCTTTCCCACCGCCTGGGCTGAACGGTGGGGGACCGACAAGCTTGGCGCCTCCATCCAGAGGGGGGGGGGGGGAAGTGGGCGCTCCCAGTGGATGCCAGGGAGGGCACTGACCACGCTCCGGCATCCCTCAGGGGAAGCCCCGCAGCCTGTCAAACAGAGCCTGAAGGCTGGGTTCTGCAGCCGACCGCACAACCGAACCGTCTCTCCCCGAGGCCCCTGGAAGGGCTGGACTCGGCAATGTGCGAGCCAAGCTACATTGGTGCCACCCCCCGGAGACCACCAGGAACTATACTGCGCCCAAATGGAAGTCTAGAACCCCAGCACTTTCCCTCCAACCCACGGCAAGAACGTAGTTGGTGCCAAAGGGGTCAGAGCAATGGGTCCATTCAGCCCAGTATCCTGTCTCCGACAGTGTCACAGTCAGTGCCAGACGGGTCACAGCAATGGTCCATCCAGCCCAGCATCCTGTCTCCGACAGTGCCACAGTCACTGCCAGACGGGTCAGAGCAATGGTCCATCCAGCTCAGTATCCTGTCTCCAACAGTGCCACAGTCAGTGCCAGACGGGTCAGAGCAATGCTCCATCCAGCTCAGTATCCTGTCTCCGACAGTGCCACAGTCAGTGCCAGACGGGTCAGAGCAATGGTCCATCCAGCCCAGTATCCTGTCTCCGACAGTGCCACAGTCAGTGCCAGACGGGTCAGAGCAATGCTCCATCCAGCTCAGTGTTCTGACTCCAACAGTGTCACAGTCACTGCCAGACGGGTCAGAGCAATGCTTCATCCAGCCCAGCATCCTGTCTCCGACAGTGTCACAGTCACTGCCAGACGGGTCAGAGCAATGCTCCATCCAGCTCAGTGTTCTGACTCCAACAGTGCAGCCTTGATTGCTTCAGAGAAGTCCCCACCAGCTCATAATGGAGTGATCCATTCCCTGCTGTCCACTCTCCTGACAATTAAAAGTCTCAGCCCCCAGCCAACAAGACCATTATGGACCTGTCCTCAAAGGACTTATCCAATGCTTTGTTGAACAGTTACACTACTGGCTTTGACAACAACTTCCACAAGTTAACTGGGTATGAAGTGGGAAAATATGTCCTTTTCCAGGATCTACGCGCCACATATCCCTATCCCTATATACTTGCTGTGCATCACTCACGTACTAGTTCTCTCCTATCATTCCTCTCTACTTCACGCTGAGAAGCACTAACCTATTGAGCCCCCTCTTGTATGGATGCCGTTCCCTGTCCCCAGCCTGCCTGCGAGAGGGTCGGATCCTGCCTGCAGGGAGGGGGCAAGGCTGGGGAATGTCCGTCTGCCATTTAGGAGCTCTGGGTGGCAGGGGCCTGGCTATCGGGGTAGGGAGCGAAGGGGATGCTGGTTGTGACTATAACCCAGCGTTGGGGTGGAGGATTGTGCTGGGGCCTCCTGCAGGATGGGGTTAGCTCCTGCTGTTGCAGAATCTCAAGGCGGTTGGTGGTTGGGTCTGTGAGGGGGACTAGTAGGAGAGGGTCCGTTTACCACTAGTCGGTGCAGACCCTGTGAGAAGTGGGTGTGATACGGCAGTCCCTTCAACACACAGCCAAGGCAGTTTGTCCAGTACGACACAGCCCTGGGGATGGCGCTACAGGCTCGGCAGCGACACTAGGCAGCTTGGATGTTAATCTAAACTACACGCACGATGCATTGGGGTCCCCCCCGCCCCAATATTATACAAACGAAACATACAGGGTAAAGCTTTGCTTGCTGTTCCCCGTCGGGCCGAGAGAAGGCTGGAATCCTAGTTTCAGGATACTGAAGCGTTCGATACCAACTGGCGCCGGCTCCATTGGGGAATGGGTGTGGGGTGGCCGGGTAAGGCGTTACCCCAGTTCATGGGGTGAGGGAAAGAGGCTGCCGGCTGCACCTGAGAAATGATCCCTTCTCTCCTGTGGCCACTAGCTGCTGCCTTTCTGGAATAACTCACTAACGAGGGGCGGCAGGACTGGGCTGGTTCCTGGACCCTCCCCCTTTCCAAACGGAGTTGGCAAATGGGAGCAGGTGCTTCACAGCCTGGAAGACACCCTGCATCCCAGCAGCGGGTAAGACTAGATGACCGTCAAGATCCCATTCTAATGAAGCCTGGAGAGACCAGCGCCCTCTGGTGGTGATGGGGAGAAGCAAACCATCAGAAGGGTCACTAGACCCCCTAGGTAGGTGAATCGGTCATTATTCCTGGGGTTCTAGTAAGGGGGGGGGGGGGCTCAAATATCAAACCAATGCAGGAAACAGCAAGCAAGCACTGTAGCTCCTTGCCCTGGATGGGACAGCTCCCACAAGCCCCATATGCGCCAGGGGGGCAGCCACTCCCCAGGGTAATTGACTGCATTCAACACCCATTACCTCGGAGGAAACGGCACAGAATCAGGGATAAGCCCTGGGCTGAGAGCAAGGGCAGCCTGGCAAGGCCCAGAGCACAGGAGAGCCAGAACTGATCCCTCCCACAGCACTCCTGCTTTAGCAGCGGGCTAACCTCATTAACTCAGGGGGAGGAATGGGGCGCAGGAAAGCCCTGCCGCAGCAACTGGGCCCCATACCCCTCAAAGCCCCTCTGGATAACACTGCTCAATAGAGGTGGGCACCTGGGGCCCACGGCATTTTTCGCTTTCGTTATTTATAGCTCTCATTTTCATTTTCATAAATATAAAGTTTTCTTTTTCTATTGGTTTCAATGGAACACACATTTTTGGCTATACCCTTTTTGTTTTTTATTATATTTGGCTGATACTTGGAGGGCTAGTACCTCTAATGGAAGGCATTAAGTGTACCAAATTCCAAAAAGATTGGATAAAGGAATCCATTTTATAAGCAGTTGAATATTATTTTGCAAAAGTCTTCATATACGTTCTTAGCTGTAACTTCTTTGCCTCATATTTAATGTAGATGAAACTTGGCAAGTTTATACCCCTTCCCATATTTACTATCTCTGCCAACTTTCAGAAGCTTTGGATAAAGGGTCCTGGTAGTATAAGCAATTAACTTATAAATGTATGTCTGACTGTAACATCTTTGTAGTACAACCAACGTACATGAAATTTGGCAGGGCTGTATCCCATACCTTCAGGATCATCTCTGCCAAATATCAGAAAGATGTGATAACGGGTCCCAATTATATACACCTGCACAGCATATGCAGAGAAAGAGCCTATGACAGGGATTCTCTTACGTGTCACTGTGGTATAAGATCGGTTTGTGATGCCAATTGGCCAGCAGAAATGTCAACCAAATATCCTCATTCTGTGCTGTGACCATCCCAAGATCTCTCCCCCACTTGTTACTGGGAAGTCAGAAGCATCTGTTTAGGAAAGAACCAATAGAGATTCTCTTATGTCCTCTGTCACAGTGCTGCAGGATGTGATTGTGATGATAATTGGCCAGCCTGGATGTGTAAACTATGTCTCCTGGTTGCTGGGATGCTATCCCCGAAGTCCCAGTTATGTCCCTTCTACGCCCGCCTGAGGGCCACCCCTTATGCCTGCCTTGAAGCCACTACCGATTGGTCCTGCAAAGCTAGAAACATGCAGCAATTGGCAGTGAATGTGTCTGTCAGTCTTTTGGATTGCTCCCCATCCTCCCTCCTACAGCCTCCCTCCCCCTGCCATGCCAGGTGCCTGCCTCTGACTGGCACTGCATGTGCTGCTATTTATCTGAATAATGGTCTTCAAGGGGACAACTTCAATTGCTTATACAATTGGGTCCCTTTATCAAATTGTCCTGTAGTTTAGCAGAGATGACAGGGAAGATATTTGATACATTCCTGCCAACTGTCTTGTAAACAGAATGGAATATAAAAATGTTACAGCTGGAAATGCATTTTCAAGTTAATGACTTATAACATCAGGACCCTTTATCCAATCTTTCTTACATTTTTCAGGATTGGTAATGTTGGGGAGGGACATAATCTTCACAGGGCTCATGCAAATTGGATGGAAGATAAAGAAGTTGTAGCCATGAATGTGTATGGAACTTTTCTTAAAATCACAACATTCAATTGCTTATAAAATTGGTTCCCTTGATCTAATCATTTCAAAAATTGGTCTCCATAGTGCCCTCCATTGGGGGTACGATAATCAGAATTGAATAAGAATACACAAATGTTATAGCAAGAAATACATTTTTCAGTTTTTTCCCTTTATTTCAAAAACAGAAAGTTGTTTTCGTTGCTATTTTCGTTAATGCAATAACGATAATGAAAATGACAATTTTTGTTATTGTAATAACGAAAACGACATGCACACCCCTACTCAACCTTTTAAAAATAGAAAAAACAGGGGAAATTCCCTGGCAAAACCCATTATTGCAGCCTGAGGCAGCTAGATTTTCCCATTCCACAATGCCAAATAAAACCAAAGCCTTTCAGAACCAGGAAATGGAGGGGGGGGGGGCACCTCTCCTGAAGTGCGTAGGCCCAGTGCATTCTGGGAAACCGCAAGCAGCCATGTCAGGGGTCTGGGAAACCAAAAACGGTCGGGAGTCTGGAAACTAAGTCCTGTGAGGAGAGGTTGAAGGAGCTGGGTGTGTTTAGGCTGCAGAAGAGAAGATTAAGGGGAGACATGGTCGCCGTCTTTAAATCTCTGAAGGGCTGTCACCGAGAAGATGGAGCCGACTTGTTCTGTGTTGCTCCTGAGGGCAGGACTAGAACCAATGGGCTCAAATGACAAGAAAGCAGATTTCGGCTAAACATTAGGAAGAACTGCCTAACGGTCAGAGCTGTTGGACAGTGGAACAGACACCGCCTAGGACGGGAGGGGGGGTGGGGTTTCTCCTTCGCTGGCGGTTTTCAAACACAGGCCGCACGGCCGTCTGTCAGGGACGCTGTCGCTGTGGAGTTCCTGCGCTGAGCCGGGGGTTGGACTAGATGCCCTCGAGGGAGCTTCCAGCTCTTAACATTCTATGTGGGGCAGTAGCAGGAGGACAGATTGCGCTGTCTGCCTGCGTCTCCCCCAGGCAGGCCGAGCCCACACTAAACACAGTCCCCGTAGGCGACGTAGAAACGCTCCACAGGGAAGGAGAAAACTCCCCAAGACTCTAGGGACAGAGGCGCTCACTGGATGTAAATGCGGAGCAAGCGGCTCTTTGCAGGGTGAGTTTCTCTAGACAGGATCAGAGCTGGGCGGTCAATCCAGGAGTCCCAGTTCTTGGGGCTGCACAGAAACACAAGGCCACGCATCCCCAAGGGAGTGAGAATTTAATGTGGATGAGCTCGGAAGGCACAAGAGACCAGCGATGATCCCCCACCCAGCTCCACTCCCTGCCGCAGAGTCACCAAGTCACCCCCTCACCCTTTCTTCTGGACGTGGGCGCAGTCGTACTTGCCCCGCACGACCTTCAGCTTCACCCCAGGCAGGTCCTGCGTCCGCCCACCCTCCACCAGCACGATGTGGTGCTCCTGAAGGTTGTGCCCCTCCCCCGGGATGAAGCAGATCGCCTCTTTGCCGTTGCTGAGCTGCACCCGGGCGCACTTCCGGTTGGCTGAGTTGGGTTTCTTTGGCTTCCGGATCATGGTCTTGAGGACCACACCCTTCAGCTGCGGGCGGCCATCGGTGGGGCCCGGCTTGGTCGGGGGTCGCTTGGGTCTGCCCTGACGATGCATCTGGTAGAGGGTGGCCATGGGGCGGGTGGGCAGCTGGCAGAGAGCTGGTCTCCCTGGCCACCGGGCTGCCCTGAAAGCCTGACGAAGGGCACCCATGTCTACAGAGAAGAGGAAGCGTTGTCAGAACTACCACACTGAGCCAGACAAGAGCCTCGCCGAGGAGACGCCTCAGAGCAGCTCTGGGTGCAGCAGCCCGAAGCTTCGAGAAGGCTGCGTCCCCTGCCCACCGTGGCTGGGAGCCGCTGCTGATAGCCCCACCATAGCCACGCGTTGCACAGTTCGCCTCTTGGCTGTAACAGGAGACCCAGACTCCCCAGCTCAGACACGCGCCGTGTGAAAGCGCTCCCCCCGCCCCCCACCGGCTTTGCTTTAAACCGGCTGCCTGCTAATCCAATGCCACCTGCCAGTCACAATTCAGCCATTGCTTTGCTAAATCGAAAGCCCTAAACTGCAGCATATTCGTAGTTGTTGGGAATGCTGGAATTGCTAACCTAGCTTATAACCCTTCCTGGGGGGGGGGCGTCTGTGAAGACCAGACCAACGATCCACCCAGCACAGAATGTCACACACGGCCCGTCTAATGGAGTGCTGGGGAGAACAAGGGTCTCTGAGGCAGTACCGCACCTCCTGCCGGACCAGACATCTATCTAAGGCAGTAATAATTATTTTTATTTTTATATAGCGCCCCTCCCCGCCGCCCCGCCATGGCACTGGGAGCATCACAAAGAACAATTTAGCACAACTTTTTAATCCTCACAACAACCCTGTGAGGTAGGTTAGGCCGGGAGATCTGTGACTGGCTCAAGGTCACCAAGTGAGTTTTTGGCTAAGGCGAGACTCGAACCGGCTTCCCCCTCCCTCCCGGTCTGAGTACTGCTATGGCTCCCATGTCTGTAGCACCTGAGGCCTCACAATCCCCCTCGGAGGTGCGGTAGGGCTCTTACCCCAATTCTGCAGACAGGGAATGGAGAGAGAGACTGAGTGATTTCTTGGTCGTATGTGGCTAAAATACGGCACTCTACCCCCCGCCCAGACGGCAGTGCAAAGCGGCAGTGTCCTGTCCCCCCTGCCCCCCTGTTCAGGAGCACTGTCCCTTGTACTGCAAGCCTAGGGTGGGGCTTGTGGCACAAGATGTTGTGGTGAGCAGCAGGAAAGGCTGTGCCTTGCAAACCTGGACGGGACAGACGGCAGTATTTTAACCACATGCTGACAAGGAATCATTGAATGCACTCAAAGGTCCTGATGTCTGAGCTGGGAGGTTAACACAATGTTTGAGTCAAGCTCGCACTGGAACTCTGCATAAGCTGAATTTCTGATAAACCAGACAGATTTACTGGTCTCACAAAAACCAACTTAACAGGCCACCACGGCCTAGGATACCATGCCCAGGGCAAGGGGGCTTCCTGCGCCCGTTACGCCGGCGGTCCACACCCTGTAGCACACGGACAGTCAGGCTGCTTTGCCGGTATAGGAAAGGAACGCAAAGCAACCCCAAGGAGAGGCGACTCAAAGCAGCTTATGAGAGAGGCCCCCGGTACCTACTCCATCGCAGCGGCGCGGCCAGCATCCTCAGCAGCCCAACGCAAGCCATCCTCCGAACTCACGGCTATTAAACGGCCCCCCAAGACCACGGGCACAAGGGACCTGGGAGAGAACACACAGCTGGAATCCAGCCCAGAGAGAGGGGTTGAAAGCAGTGACCCAGTATTAGTCTACTCTACCCCAGGGGTGCTGAACCTTTCTCCTCCCGGGAGCCACTCTGAACATTGGTACAAACCGGGGACAGGGGGGGGTTAAGTTGTGTGCTGAAGGGGGGCCCCGACCATGGATCTGTCCCCTTCCCTTGTGTGCAGGCTCTCAGCTATCCATCAACCACTCCCTCAGCCCAATTCAAGGGGCTGGTTATCACCTATTAGCCCTAAACAGCCTGGACCCAGGAATCTGGAAGACTGTCCCCTGCCTCCTGCCCCATTGTGGCCCCTGAGGTTAGCCAGGAGCCTCCTCCTGCAGGGACCCCCTGCCAAGGGCGGACAGAGAGCTGGTTTCAGTCGACGCCTTCCCCTTGGAGGTTCGTCTGAGCCCGAGCCCGTTCCTCTCCCAGAAATGATGCAAGACCTTTCTGCCTGGCCGAGCGTTTGGCATGCGGGGATAGGGTTCAAAGGGGTTACAGAAAGGGGAGGGGTTAAAGGGAATGTTCTAGATGGTTTTATATGGTTGGACGCAACCCCGAGCCTTAAGGGGAAGGGCGACATAAACGAAATGAAATCTCTGCTCTGGCTGCACCGAGCGAGCGCAGCCCTTCAGCGAGCAGGGACCGGGTCCGGGCGC
>QEPC01012042.1:93194-107951 GCA_003113815.1 Sphenodon punctatus | reverse complement strand
TGTATTTCCTATGTGTTAAAAAATCCCCCCTGAGAGGTCTGTGTGTGGTATCTCGTGTTTTTAAAAATAAAAGATGCCCAATTTTGTTGGAACAGCATTGTGGGAAACTCAATTTGAATTCAGAAATTTGCATAATTTACTCATTTAAAAAAAATTAAAATCATTATTTATTCCGCGAACAGAATTTGGATTTTCTGGTTGCAGAATCTGTGCGTAAAAATGCCAAATTCACAGGACACATCAGCTGTTATTGCTGCCTAGGCAGTATTATACTTTGCTGTGACAATTGGCTCATTAAAATAACAACCAAGAAGAGGCCACTGCGACAGCAATCCTGTCACTTGAATATTTGCTGTGAAAAAGTGTCATTTCCAGCTGTCGGCTGTCTGGTGCCCTCCTGCCGAAATGTCTCCTGCTGGCAGCAAGGGAGACTTGTTATTTTCCTGAGCTCCTCTGCTTACTAGTTCAGTCTGACCTGGGGCACACAGGGGTCTAGCAATCAAGCCTGTAATAGGTGTAATCTATTTAGACATCTGAAATCCTTGACCTTTTCTTTATATGACCTAGGAAGGCTGGTCAAAATCAGTCTGGTTTGCTGTTCTCTTTCTGGAGACAAAGATGATCTTTTTCATTAGACCAACTTTGGCGAGAGTACGCAAGCATTCAGGGCCCTTCCTCAGGCTAGTAACAAGTCGGAACTATAAGCTGAACAATTACAAGACACGTGCATCTATACATGAAAATGTTATTAGGGTGGGTGCTGGCATTAGGGTGTTTTTAAACGAGACGGGCCCATGGGGAGTGTCCGCAGTTGGTGTGTGGGGTGGGTGCTTGGGCCGTGGGCATTCGGGGGTGTTTTGAAAAAAGCAGGGCGATGGGGGAGGAGGCATCTGTGGCCCTGCTGCGGAGCACCCACGCAGGTGGAGGGGGGGGGGGGGAGCGCTTCAAACGGGAGCCTCCTACTCCCAGCGGGGCTATCCCAGCCAGAGAAGTGCCCACTATCCATTTGGCTGTGCTCCGCATAAGACCATGGGTGGGTGCTCCATGGCGTGGGCAGGTGGGGTCTGTCGGGGATGCGGTAGCTGCGGATTTCCTGCACTGAGCAGGGGCTGGACTAGATACATAAACCCAGTTTATAAATCTAAATCTGGGTCTAAAAAGCATAAGTCCCGGGCGTTATAAACATGTAATTATAACAGCATCCCCATCGACTCAAGGCTTGAAATTCAGGTTAAGAAATTAAGAAATAAAGATAGATTCACAAAGCTGCCATGGCGTGAGAACAAGGTGTAGCGTGGGTGTCCAAGGTACTCCACTGAAGGTTTGAAAAGCTGACATTTGTCTTGGCGTGCTCTCAGTCCATAATCTTTTGGGCGTTTTAAAACAGGATCCAAATTCTGAAGGTGGTCTTCCTGGTCTTTTCCTGTCACGAGGATATCATCAAGATAACACTGAACACCTGCCAGTCCTTTGAGGATCTCATCCATGGCCTTTTGAAAGAGAGATGGAGCCGATGGTAATCTATTGTAGCAAAATAAGCCCTTGTGTGTATTAACGGTAAGATACTTCCGTGAAGCAGGATCAACGTCCATTTGGAGATATGCGTTTGATAGATATAATTTACTAAAACACTGACCTCCACTAAGAGTGGCAAACAGATCTTCGATGTGAGGGAGTGGGTATTGGGCTGCACGTAGAACTGGATTTAGTGTCGCATTGAAATCTCCACAAATTCGAACGGAGCCATCCTTCTTAATCACTGGCACGATGGGTGTTGCCCACTCACTGTGGGAAACGGGTGACAGGACTCCATTGCTCACTAACCGGTCCAAATCAGCTTCCACCAACGGTCTTAGGGCATACGGCACCACTCTGGGCTTGCAATATTTTGGTTGGCTATCTGGCTTGATTGTAAGCTTCACAGACACATTTTTCATCAGTTCAAGATCATTTCCAAAAACTTCAGAGTGCTTGTCTAGTATTTCCTGAGGAATCTGTTGTGTCTTGGTGATTGCCTTTATTGCACACCAGTTTAATTTAAGATTCTCCAGCCACGATCTACCAAATAATGGTGAACACTCCCCATCAATCACATACAAGGGTAAGTGAGCTATTTGCCCTTCCAGTTGCACTTTCACCGGAAGGATCGCTTTCGGGATCACCTTTTCTGCAGTGTAGGTCCTTAAAACAGTCGATGTTGGGTGCAAAGGAATCTGAGTTAGAGTATGATTATAGACAGTTCTCGAGATCAGTGAGAGAGCAGCTCCTGTATCCAGTTCCATTCGTGTAGGAACTCCTTCAATCAGAGGTGTAACCCAAATACCTTCCCTCACTTCCGCTGCTGGCAGGGTATGGAGTAGCCGTTCTTGGTCAGACTCACCCTGCCCATCCTCTTCAGTAACATTATGCAATTCTGACTCCCGTCCTCCCCTTCGGTCGGATTGCCTCAGTGTTTTCTTGGGCGAGGAGTACCCCAGTGGCGATCGCATTTGGGCTGCGCAGCGGGTGGCAGCGATATGTCCTTTTTTTGTTTTTTTAACACCTCCAGCAAACGGCCTGGCATGCCCAACAATCCCTTCCCGTGTGTGTTATTGGAGCGCACCGGCTGCATGGGCCTGTTTTTAGTTCCCCACGGTCACTTGGCCAAGTTCCATAGACTCTTTCTCAGCAGTTCCCATAGCGGCAGCCACCTCCACAGCTTGTTTGAGTGTAAGGGGAGTCAGAGAAAGTAGCTTCTTTCTGGTCAGATCACTGCCCAGGCCAATTTGTTTACCGCCATTGGCTCTGGGTTTCTCTGTTCAATTAGGAGCCCAGATGTTAATTGTTCTTACGGTATATATCCCTCCATTAAATTCAGGCTCATTTCGGAAATCTATGTGGGAAAAACTTGAAGAACTAATAATGGACCTCTTTTCAAATCACCCAGCTAGCTTATACATTATCACAGGAGCTTTCAATGCCAGATTGGGAACTACTGACCAAGCCATGAGCCCTGACCTCTCCCAGGGCCTATTGAATTCTAGACAGTCTAAGGACGGGATAATTAATACCTCCAGGATTTCCCTGGCCAAGCTGGCAGCTATATGTAACCTTTGCCTTCTTAATGGGTCGGGCTTTAATGACACAACTGGTGAATTTACTTACTTGGGACCAAAGGGCTCCAGTGTGGTGGACTATGTGTTGGGTCCCCAGCAGTGCTCCCCTTCATTATAGATTTTAGGGTTGGATTCCAACTGTCTGGGGATCACCTACCACTGGTCCTTACCTTTTCTGTTACTACCCCCTCCAGTTTATTTATTTAATGTATTTATTAAATTTTTACCCCGCCCCTCCTGAACACAGCTCGGGGCGACTTCCAACAATAAAATACAATTTAAAACAATCCAAACACTTAAAATACCATATAAACATTAAAATGACATATAAACAGGGCCTGGGATATAAATTGCTTGGGATAGGGGAATAAAACTCAATTACCCATCCCCCCCCCCCGTGAAACCCATAGACCAAGACTTGTCACTGGGCACCCATAGGGCTCCAAAATGGGACAATATTTTGGTAGTCTCCTTGGCGGACTATATTACACAGCCTAGTATTAGCTCGATACGCGAGACGTCCTCCAGATGCCGGTCTCAGCAGAGACGGTGGGATGTATGGTGGAACTGTCACAACAACTTTGGTCTGCAGTGGGCCCTGTTAGCTTCAGTAGGTTGTTTGCATAAGGCTTGGTTCGATGCAGACTGTCGCCTGGCTCGGTTAAAGGTTAAGGAGCTATATGTTATGCCAGTTATAGGAAAAGCGATGCATCTAGGCTGCCACCAGAATACTTCAGTGCGAGAGCAACGTATAGGAGCCTTATTGCAGCTAAGAAAAAGGAGTAGGAGGAGGAAAGAGGGGCAGCTTTGCCGTGTGTTGCAGACTCCAGGGACACTAGGAAATTCTGGCGGCTAGTTAATAATTCAATTGGGAGTAGTCCAAATTGGACCATATTTCCAAGTTCTCCCCAGGCATGGTCGGACCATTCTGATACTTTGTTTGGGGCGGGCGAAAACGCTCTGGAGGTCGGTAACTTGGCGTTTCCATCTGAGGAACTTCCACTCTGGCCCCCGGTGGTGGAGGCCAAGATTGAGGACTGTGGGGGGATTCAGACGTTCTGATTTTTGCAGATTTTTTTAAAAAACGAATGTTTCATGCATGTCTGAACACATAAATTCGATTAAATGCGGTCAATATCACACTAAAGAAATCCGACTTTCAAAGCTACTCAAACCTACCTTTTTGCTGTGCGTTTTCAATAAATCCGCACTTAACAGCAGTGTGAAAGCAACATCGTACTGGTTTTAACTAGTGTGAAATCTTTTCTGATGTGAATGCAACCGTGCTTCCAAGTGCGCTGTTTTACTCCTGCCCCTACCGGAAGCAGTGAGACCAGCTGGAGCCCTGTAGTTGCCTCGCTGGGTGCAGGCTGCAGCCAGCTTCTCCCCAAAAAAGTTCTTCCCCTCCATGCTTCCCGTCCCTTTCAATCATCTGCCTCTGCCTCTGCCGTAGTGCTGCAGCAGTAGCAGCAGCGGGATACCGGAAAGAAACCAGGGAGAGAAGCAGCGCGCCTCACTATGCGAGGGGCTTCTTTCCAGCAGCCTCAGGCTCTCCCTCTTTACTCCCTCCTCCCCCGCCCCCCAGTCTAGAAGTCCCGTGCAGGAAAGCAGGGGGCACCCCCTCCGATCGGACTGCGAGATAAAGCAGAAGGTTGCTACCTTGCAAGCAACGTTCTTTGAGTTGGCTCCGAACATTCTCATAACTGGGTTGTGCATGTTCACCCTATTCAAATAATAGACCACATGATGGTCTCAGCTTCTCTAGTATAAAAAGCACTCTACCCTTCAGAATGACCATTCCTTCCAACCCTTTCTAAACATACAAGGAAAAAAAATCCATGTTGGCTGGAAGGTTGTGTGTTGTGAGAATGTTTAGAGCCATCTCAAAGAATGTTTGTTACAAAGTAGCAACCTTCTGGCTCCCCACAGGCCACTTCCTGTAACTGAACCGCACTGAGCAGCCAGGTAAGCGCGCACTACAAGAAGGTCTGAATGCATTATTTCGCTGTACTTAAAAACGGTATGGCATGCATGTGAATGCAACAGGACTTGTTAACAGCGAACTATTGAGAACCAGTTTTAAAAAATCCAGATAATTGCTGCACGTGTGAATTCGCCCTTAGTTGACTCATTTAAAAACAACAAGGCCCCAGGGGTGGAGTTAATACATATTGAATTCATAAAGACATTTAAGGACTGGTGGGTGCCCCTACTGGGTGCCCTGGTCTCCGCCATAAATCCTGCTGGGAGGATTCCAAAAGAATGGGGTAACATGGTGATTGTGCCTATATAAGAGGGGTCTAAGGACAAATCCCGCTAACTACAGGCGGATCAGCCTGCTCTCCGTAGTAGGAAAGATTTATGCTAAACTGCTGTGGAGTAGGCTATCGGCATGGATGGTCCAGGAAAACGTTTGGGCCGTGGAGCAGGCAGGGTTCCAGAGGGGAGCAATACCTGGTTCTGTCCCATTTCATTGCAAACCACAGAGCCCGGAATGGTGTATTATACGTGGCTTTCTTGGCTCTGTCAGCTGCCTTCGACTCGGTTGACAGGAGCGTCCTATGGACTAGACTGAGGGGGACCCTCTGTTGACAAAAGGCTGTTCAATTTGATTCACTCTTTGTATTCGAATACTTCTCTTGGGGTTAGAGCGGATGGACAGGGCCACTTGTTGTCGCAGATACAGTCCAGGGTGGGAGTACGGCAGGGATGTGTTTTGGCCCCGGTTTGATTTAATTTTTATATTAATGAGGTAATTCCTTTAATGGCGGATATTAGATTTTTCCCGCCCAAGCTCGCCTCCAGAGTGATTGGTGCTTTGTGCTATGCAGATGCCGTGGCCTTAATTTCACAAACCCGCAGAGGACTTAAAAGACAATTCAATGCCTTTGCTACCTTTTGTCAGAACAGTAAGCTAAATATCAATTTTAACAAGTCCAAAATAATGGTCTTTTCTAAAAGGAAGCAACTGCACCAGCGGACTATTGGGGACAATAAGATCCAACAAGTCACATCTTTCCGGTACTTTCGATTATTATTTAAGGAAAATTCTAGGTGGGAAGAGCATGTAGCAAGAGCCATGGTTGCTGCAAAAGGGCCTGCCTCCGCCATTTTTAGACTTTTCCTTGGGCAAGGTAGGAGTGCGGTGACTCCAGCAATTGGAGTATTTAACAGTAAGGTAAGAGCTCAGCTACTCTATGGGGCTGAAATTTGGGCTCCCTTTGTGGCCCATAAGGTAAATAAAATACAGGCAAGTTTTCTCTCTGGGCTTCTGGGTAAATCAATAGGGATCCCCGCCCGTGGCTATAAGAATGGAGCTCGGTCAGCAACGTTGGCAATATGAGGCCATGGTATCAGCCCTCAAACCATGGTGTAAGATTTTCACAAATCAATGCTCTATTATTTTGAAGGAGGTGGCCCAGGATCCATTTGTACGTCTGTGGATGGAGAAGGTAGTAGCTCATTTAAACGCTATGGGGTTGTCACAGGAGTATTTGGCCCACAAACCCTTTGCAGTAGTAAAAAAGGAGATCCTTTATAGAGCACAAGATATAGAGAGGCAACAGGCGGAGGGGAAAATAAGATCTTCCCCCTCATGTGGCTACTTATCTAGACTGAGCTCCACTTTGCGGGCAGGTGGCTAGATACCTGGAGTTACCCATATCTATCAAAGCCAAGCAGCTACTTTTTGGTGCACATGTTAATTCCTTCCCCTGACGGGTTCTGGAGGGTCGTATCCAGGGCATCCCCTTTCTAGAGCGCTTACGCCCATTCAATCAACTGGCCACAGAGAGAGTAGCCCATATGCTTTTAAACTGCCACCTGTAGGACGATCTCAGAATTCAATTCCTAGTCTCCACTTTGAATAGGGTTCCAGGTGGATCTGATCTTGTGTTGCTTCAAGTTTTATTAGATAATCCAGATGCCCAGGTTCTTAGTAATACTGATTTATTTTTTTTATTGCATGTATTCCGTCGCAGGAAAAGCTTTTAAAAATGTAAATATTTACAGGGAAGCACCGATTCTGTGGAAGTTGTTTTGCAGGGTCGATTTTAAACAGTATGATTTGTGTATGTTCGGACGGCTCCCGGATGCCTTCCCTAATTGGATTATTTCTGTGAAACTTGTATAGCTCCGAAAGTATTTTAAACGGATGTATACTGTAAAGCTTGCTATTATGTCAAGTGATTGGGAAGTTATTGCTTAAATTATAGTTCGTAGAGCTTGTAGATGTTTATGGAATCAAGCAATGTAATGTATGTTTGTTTTGCAATGGTCATTGACCACGCAATAAAGATTTATCTATTTATCTGCCCAGGCCCATCACAAACTGATCATCATTTAAAGTCTGCTCAAATTTGCAGGGTTCAGACAGCTTCCTCACGGCAGCTACAAACTGCACGATCGACTCTCCAGCTCCCTGGCTTCGCTGATGGAACCGGTATCGTTCTGCAATCGTTGAGGGAGCGGCGGAGAAATGTTCGTTCATTGCTGCAGTGATTTGGGGATATGCGGCATTTCCGGCCAATGAATCTCGCGGCAGGCCATATGCTCTAGGTCCCATCGCTGTCAGCAAGGTTGCTACCTTCTTGGCTTCTGCAACGGCATTGCAAGTTGCAAACTGCTCGAAACGTTCAAGCTACACCACCCATGATTTGCAGTTGTCATCAAATCCCCCACCGTTTCCATTCTCCTTTGTGGCTGTGCAGTTTACTGCGGCATGCGTGTTGCAAATCCTCTGTGCAGGTTACTACCGTTACTTGTAGTTTTAGCTGTGCAACAAGTCCTTCAGCACGGCTCCCCCACCCCCCCTTCTCGCAGGCACTGGCGTGGGGGACAGGGCCCAAAGAAATCCAGCTGCTTAGCTGAGCTTCATCTAAAGATCCCGGCTCTGGTGCTCGCGGAGTGGAGGGCCTCGTTGCCAGTATTGGGTTGGTGCAACCCCCCCCCCCCCCCCTTCTCGCCGATCCCGTAGGAACGACTCGGAGACTAAGAGTTCGGTTCAGAACAGCCATTTAAGATGGCTCCTTTAGTCAGGTCTTCCCTCAGCAGGGGCAGAGAGGGAGACTCCACCTGACAAGATGGCCGACGAGCTCCCCGGGTTTTTTTTAAGGGACAGTACATACCTATGTGCCTTATTGTCTGGGGCAGTCGGGAGAGCAGGATCCGTCCCTACGCCGGGGGGGGGGGGAATGGTGACCCCTCGCGTAGACTTTGGGGAGTCCCCACCCCCCAGCCTCGCCGTTCCCACGTTCCCACTCACCCACCCCAGCAGATCCAGCAGCCTGTCCCCCCCCTGCCATGCTGCCCCAGCTGGAGCGCCCGGTCCCCGAGGTGAGCCCCACGGGCAGAGTCGGCCTCCGGCCCCCTCCCCTGCGCAGCAGAAAGTCTTGGGCCCGTGTGGAAGGAACATCGGCTTATGAAAATACATGTTGCAGGGCCTGCATTGGTGCCAGGGGGAGGCCCTGCAACATGTATTTTTCATAGGCCTGGGGTTGGTGCGGCGAGCTGCTCCACTGGGCTGGGGCGGAGGGTCTGCTCCCTCCTCTCTCCTCCCGCCGCCATCCCAGACATGATGGAGGCAGTGCCGTCCAAAGAGGAGCCTGGCGCTGTGCCCGAAGCAGCCCGGAACACAGAAGGGGCATCCCCCCCCCCGACGGCAGCTCTGCGCTGCGTGTGCGGAGAGCTTTGGGAAGGCTGAGGCCCTGCTGGCCCACCGGAGCTGACATGCAGGGGCCGGCGGCTTGGATCCTTCCCCAGCTGTCATGCCAGGGAGCCCCCTTGCCCCGGCCCTTCCTGTGCCCAGCCTCTGGCACCGTGCCGGCCCACGGGTGAACTCCCGTTCCCCTGCGCTCGGTGTGGGCGCTGGTTGCGCTACCGCAGCTGCCTGCTGATGCACAAACGTGCCCACCCGGGCATCGCCCCCACCGGTACCCACAGCGTGGAGACCTGCCTCACCGCGAGCGCATCCACTCCGGCGGGCGCCCCTTTTCCTGCCCGGACTGCAGGCGCTGCTTCCCCTCCCGCCACAACCACCACCAGGGCCCCCACTGCTCCCTGCTCGGCCCCCGTGCCTTCCAGCACAAGGGCAACCTGGTGCGGCCGGACCGGCTGGGCCATGCCAGCATGCTGCCCGACCACTGCGTGGAACGTGGGGAGGAGTCCTGCAACCAGCGCGGGCACAGCACAGCACCCCCGGCCCTACCCCTCTGTGACATCTGCTTCCACCACCAGGCCAACCTGGCCATCCACCAGCGTCAGCCCGTGCCTCTGCCCCCCATGCCAGCAGAGCTTCAAGGACCAGGGCTACCTGCGTCTGCACCAGCGCCCAGGGGAGAGTCTGGGCACAGACACCCAGGGGGCCAAGGGATCCTTCACCTACAAAGAGTGTGGGAAAGACTTCAAGAACAACAGCTTCCACATCATTTACCAGAGAAGCCATGTGCTCACAGGCCCCTAGCACCGCCGCACGCCCACGGGCCCCTAGCACCGCCAGCGTGCCCACAGGCCCCTAGCACCGCCAGCACGCCCGCCGCACGCCCACAGGCCCCTAGCACCGCCAGCACGCCCGCCGCGCGCCCACGGGCCCCTAGCACCGCCAGCGTGCCCACAGGCCCCTAGCACCGCCAGCACGCCCGCCGCACGCCCACACTGCCAGCGTGCCCACCGCACGCCCACAGGCCCCTAGCACCGCCAGCGCGCCCGCCGCGCGCCCATGGGCCCCTAGCACCGCCAGCGCGCCCGCTGCGCGCCCACAGGCCCCTAGCACCGCCAGCACGCCCGCCGCACGCCCACACCGCCAGCGTGCCCACCGCACGCCCACAGGCCCCTAGCACCGGCAGCGCGCCCGCCGCGCGCCCATGGGCCCCTAGCACCACCAGCGCGCCCGCCGCGCGCCCATGGGCCCCTAGCTTTCCTGCCTCTGACAAAGCCCCCTGGGGCAGGGAGTGGTGTTGCTGTTCGGGCACAACTAGACAGCTAACATTTCCGGAAACTGTGAAATTGTGAAGACATGTGGGTAAAAAAAATATTTCAGGATTCCCACCCACCCACCCCCAGAAAAACAAACAGAAATTATGGGAAAATTTAAATCTATTTTCCTATCAGATCTAAATTTACTACTTTAAGAACATAAAATGAATGATGTCTAACTTGAAATTGCAATGTTTGTTATATTTATGAAAGTATAAATGCCTTAGTCTGATTCAAACAAATGTCTACCCCCCCGTGTGCTTGTCAGGATGGAAGGGGGTGTTATAAATGTAGGGACTAAAGCAAGACAGAACTGGTTAAAGATCAGGTCCCTTTCCACGATGCAAATTCCCAAGAGAATATATTTGGAAATGCAGGATCTCTCGAAGGGATGGAAAACTTGGGTTGAAGAAGTAAAAAGTGAAATAGAAAGAATAGGATTTGGGCTTTCTTTGTAAGGCCCCAGACCAAATACCTATATCCACTGATAAAGCTCTTATTATGAATCGTTTGGTTGATATTTCATTGCAGGAGGACAGGGCAAAGGTGGAAAAATTGATATATAGTGTTAAATCAATATACATTCCCCTGAGCAGTTCCTGGAAACCGCACAATATTACCCGAGACAAGTCATTACGAAAATGAGGTTCTCACAGTTAGAATCCAGGGCCCAGGAAGGAAGGTGGACCAAGTTACCGCTGACTCAAAGATGGTGCCCTTATAATCTCCAAAGAACAGAGGATCTAGCCCATCTATTATGGGAGTGTCCTTTCTATAACAGACAGAGGAGGAAGTGGCTGTCCCTTTGGGAAGTTGCAGGAGAAAACAGCCAATGTCCTGGGTGATACGTCAGTGCCTACAGTAACTGTATTGGCTGATCCAAAAACCTCTGAGGCCCGGGGTTGGAGGCAGGGGAGTGTTCGGCTGAAGTAATGATTATTATATAGATAACCAATGCGGTTATATTTTGTAATGGATCGAAGGAGGTTACAAATGGAGTTGTATTAGAAATGATGGTTAGATTTTTTTTTATGCTGGTTAATTTGCTTTGATATGTAATATAGTCATTTGGTATTATGTTTGTGTTTTGGTTAATTACTGGATTTTTGGCTTACTGCCATAAATAAACTTAACTTGACTATTACATATAATTATTTGTAATGATTGTTTGAATCAAAGCAGGACATTGACGAATCATTATTTATAATTATTGAGGGGCCTAGTCAGGCAGAGGAGGAGAGCAGATTCGGGCTAATTACATCTAGTGTCTCCACCCAACTCCAGAGGGAGGCAGGCGGCAGGCAGTGCAGATGTGCCAGGTACACTGCTGGTGCTATATCAATAATCATGAGAATAGTCATCCTAAGTAAGAAGCCCCGATATCCTTTCTTCCTCCTCTTGTGAAGATGGCAGCAGCCTTTGGGGGGACAAAATAAAATAAGAAAATAATAATAATAATAATAATAATAAAAGGGTTTTTTTCCTCCCCAAATTTCCAATTTTTTCATGGGGGAAAAAAAAAAGGGGGGAGTCCTTGGAAAAAATGCGGGGGAGGGGGAATGTTCCCCCCCCCCAGAATGTTTGTTTTTTTCCGGGCCTTCCCATCTCTAGGCACGATGAACCCCCCGCCCCCACGGCCCTCGGCATCTGGGGCTTCTGCGGGGCTAGAGCAGGACTGACTCCCTGTGTCCCCAGACAATCCTGGAGCAAATCCCTCCGGATCCTCCCCGCTCGCCCATGGAGCCCAGGCTTCCAAACAAGTCGCTTGGAACAGCTGTCGTAGCCAGACCTCGGCCCAGCTCCTCCGGAGCGCCTGGGACCCCTGCCCGGCCCTCTCTGACTCAACACTCGACCAGCCCGGCTTCTTGTACAGAATGTTTAATCATACACTCGCTGCCCCTAAAGCCTGTGTGTGCTCGCCCGCACATTCAGAGGGGTGGAGCTGTGGGGCACGCAGGGATGATGCAGAGCCCCCCTGCAGGCTGCCTCCCCCTAGCTGTCCCGCAGCTGCTGCCGCCTCCAGGTCCCAGCACAGCTCAGAGAACTGCCTCCGGCAGCCCAGCCCCAGCCCAGAGCCCCCTGGGAAGCTGGGGGAGCTCTGCAAGGGACAGGGAGCTCGGTGTGTACCCCATACAGCACTCGGGACTCCAAGCCAGGCAGGGAAGCCCCCAGGTCCAGGGGGCCTCACACCAGGACGGAACCTGGCTCCGGCCCTGTGGTTCTTGTCCCTGCAGGGGGCGACCTTGTCTCTGTACGCAGCTCGGCGGGGGCACAGTGGGGAAGAGGCTGCTCTAGGCGCGGCCCACGAGAGAGATGGGTAGGAGCGGAACGGCCCCTGGGATACGGCTCAGGGGTGGGGGTGGCTGGACCGACAGTGCACGCAGCTTGGGCCACCTGGGGCTGGTCCTCTAGCCGGAGGTGGGGATGCTGCCCCTGCAGATCAGCACTCATCCTTGGCCTGTCGGCGGATCAGCTCAGCATAGAGACCTCCTCGGTGCAGCAGCTCCGTGTGGGTCCCAGCCTGGAAGAGAAATGGGGTTCAGAGATGGCGGCCTGGGGGATTCAGGGATGGGGGAACTAGAGGCAGCGTAACATAAGAATATAAATAGTGCTGTACTGGGTCAGTCCAATGGTCCATCCAGCCCAGTATCCTGTCTCCGACAGTGTCACAGTCTATGTCATACTGAGTCAGACCAATGGTCCATCCAGCCCAGCATCGTCTCCGACAGTGGCCAATCTCCATCTCAGAAGTACCCGACAGGTCACAATGGGCGATCTATTCCCTGTTGTTCCAGCCCCCGACAGTAAGCGGTTACGTCCCCAAAACTTACTTGGCTAATAGCCATGAATGGACCTGTCCTCCAAGAACTCATCCAATCCCTTTTTAAAACTAGTTGCACTACCGGCCGTGACCACACCCTCTGGCAGCAAATTACACAAGTTAATTGTGCACTAAGTGAAAAAAATCTCTTTTATTTGTTTTAAATCTGCCAGTTAATTTCATGGGGTGTCGGCTAGTTCTATTGCTGCTAGAGGGTAAAAAGCCGCTCCCTATTTCCGTGTTCCCCCCCACTCATGATTTTATAAACCTCTCTCCTATCCCCTCTCAGCCGCCTCTTCTCCGCGCTGAAGAGCCCCAACCCATCCAGCCTCTCCTCCTACGGGAATCGTTCCAAACCCTGCATCATTTTTGTTGTCCTTCTCTGAACCTTTTCAGTGTCTACTGTATCTTTTCCGAGATGGGGCGACCAGAGCCGCACACACTATTCCAGGTGCGGTCGCACCATACATCGATAGAGAGACATTATATTTTCAGTTTTATTCCCTGTCCCTTTACAAATAATTCCTAACATTCTGTTAGCTTTTTTGCTGGCCGCGGCGGCGGCGCTCTGAGCTGAGGATTTCAGTGTATCGTCCACAATGACTCCAAAGGCCTTTTCCTGAGTGGGGACTCCTCATTTAGAACCCAGCCTTGTGTGCAGAGAGTTTGAGTTATTTTTCCCTACGTTGCACTTGCCCACATTAAATGGATTTCCAGATCTCCCTGCCACGGTCCTAAGTGCCCCTGGAACTCCCTGCCACTCTCCCAGCCCAGTCCCGCCCATGCAGCCAACACTGGAAGCTGTGCCCCCCCCCCAGTGCATAGCCACCCCACCCGTCTCACCTCCGCCACGCGCCCCTGCGCCAGCACCATGATGAGGTCCGCCCCCTGCACGGTGCTGAGGCGGTGGGCAATGACCAGCACGGTGCGGCCGGTGGCGGCCCGGTCCAGCGCCTCCTGCACCACGCGCTCCGATTCGGCGTCCAGGGCACTGGTGGCCTCGTCCAGGATCAGCACCGTGGGGTTCTTGATGAGGGCCCGGGCAATGGCCACGCGCTGCTTCTGCCCTCCGGACAGCGTCACGCCTCTCTCGCCTGCAGGGAGCCGAGAGATGAGGCCGGACCGCGCCTCGAGAGGGAGCAGAACCACCTCCCCCCCATACCAACGTCTGGCTGAGCGGCTCTTGGACACATGCCTAGTCCCAAGGGCAACGGGAGGGGAATGGGGAATCGGCCCGCACGAGTCCCGCTGCCCACCCCTCCCCGCGGGCCACTCACTCTCTGGGCCACCGTGCTAACTGGAGTGCCGGCACCCAGCCCCGCTCCCCGCTCACCCACAACCGTGTGGTAGCCCTCAGGGAAACTGCGGATGAAGCTGTCGGCGTTGGCCAGCTGAGCTGCCGCGTAGACTTCCGCATCCGAGGCCTCGGGCTTGCCAAAGCGGATGTTCTCCATGATGGTCGTTCCAAACAGCACTGGCTCCTGGGGGGGTGGGGGGTCAGTACCACGGTCCCAGGGCAGGGAGCTGCTGGGCCAAAGGGGACAGCCCAGGCACCCAGCAGCCCCCGGGAGGAGACCAGCCCCCGGGCACCCACCCCCTCCCATAGCCCTGCAATGCCTGCTGGGGGGCACACCTCCACCCCCCTACCCCGGCCTCTCCTGGGGCACCTGCCTCGCCCAGCCACACTGCAGCCCCTGGGGGGCACAACTCCACCCCACATACCCCGGCCTCTCCTGGGGCACCTGCCTCGCCCAGCCACACTGCAGCCCCTGGGGGGCACAACTCCATGTTAACACCCCTGCCTCGGCCCCCCACCCACACAAATCGACCCCAGTGGGGCACACACACAGCCCAGCCACACTGCAGCCC
>QEPC01012042.1:48135-60039 GCA_003113815.1 Sphenodon punctatus | reverse complement strand
GCTCCCTGTGTCTGCTCCCCCCCGGCGTGGCCTGCCCAGCTTCCTGTGTGTCTGCTCCCCCCCACCCCCGTGTGGGCTGCCCGCCTCCCTGTGTGTGTCTGCTCCCCCCCATGGGGCCTGGCCAACCCGTGTGTACGTGTCTGCTCCCCCGCACGGCCTGGGTCCCTCCCTGCGTGTGAATCTTGATAGGTTGGAAATCTGGGCTGAAAGTTAACAGAATGAAATTCAGCTGAGATCAATAGAAGGTTCTGCATTTGAGGAAGACAGCCCAGAAGGCCAAGCCTAAGCTGGGGGATCCCAGGCTTGGCAGGGGCCCGTGGGAGAAGGATCTAGGGATTGAGGCTGGGTTGATCGCCAACAACCTGACTCCGCAGCGGGATGCGGTGACGCAAAAACAGGCCAATGCAGGTTTCGGCGGCATTAACGGAAGCGTTGTCTCCAAGTCGGCTGAGGTGATCGTTTCACTCGGTTCAGCACCTGGGGCCAGGGTTGGGGCCTCGTTTTAAGGACATTGACCAACTCGAGCGCGTTCAGTGGGGGGCAGAGTCTGGCAAAGCAGTCTTGTGAGGAGCAGGGTATGTTTAGTCTAGCAAAGAGGAGATTAAGGAGAAATCCGATCTCTCAAGGGCTGCCCCCAAGAAGCTGTTCTGCCTAGTGTCGGGGGGGCAGGACTAGAACTAATGCCGTCACATTACAGGAAGGGAGATTTCAGGAACCACTGGCTCGCCGTCCAGAGCGTGAGTGCGGCGACGGATCAAGCTTCCTAGGGAGAGGGCAGGCTCCCTCGCTGGAGGGTTTCAAGGAGAGGCCGGACAGGGATGGTGTCGCATGCCCAGGTTGTGGGGGCCCCCGCTGGTCCTTCCCAGCATGCCTTGCTCTGATTGCGGCTCGGCCGGGAGCCGCGCTGACCGGACCCCGCTTTATTCCTGCAGGTTTCTCGGCAGCTGGAAGCAGCCGCTGATCTCTCGCTGGGACCCTCCGTCCATGGCTGCCGGGTGCGGTCTCCGCAGAAGCGGGTTGTGGGGAATCGACAGGGCCCCGAGGGCCAGGCCGAACCTAGGGCGGGCGTCCCCACCTCCTGGTTGTCTCGTGGGGCACGGACTTCAATGGAGGGGCTGCTTGTGCACTGGCCCCTTGCGTGGGGGGGGCGGCGGTGTCCTGGGCCCCTGTGGTGCTATGTTTATATGGGGCGTGAGATCAATGCCTTCTGGGGGGCAGGGCCCAGCCCCACAGACACTCGGGCCCCTCCAGTTACAGACCGGGCTGGGAAGGCTGGTGTCTCTGGGAGGCTGTTCCTTGGGGGCAGAGGGGACAATAAAGGGTTACAGCTCTGGCAAGCGCAGTGTCTGCGTCTGAGTGAGGGGCAGCTCCGCCGAGCCGGCAAACGGGCAAAGTGGGGGCTGCTGTTCCCGGCAGGGCCAGGAGGGGCACCTGCACCCCCCGTGGGCAGGGGAAGCCGACGGATGCTCTCCCTGTGCGTGGGCCCAGGCACCACTGGGCTGGACTTATCAAAACTA
Organism: Sphenodon punctatus; assembly: GCA_003113815.1. Classification (NCBI taxonomy): domain Eukaryota; kingdom Metazoa; phylum Chordata; class Lepidosauria; order Sphenodontia; family Sphenodontidae; genus Sphenodon; species Sphenodon punctatus. The sequence continues at coordinate 58,522 of QEPC01012042.1, read as the reverse complement.
GAGCCTTTATTGAGGAGCTGCCGCTGCCCGTAGCAGGGGGGTCAGGGCCATCAGGGGGCCGGTCCCAGCAGGCTCTCCCGGGCCTGTAGGGAGAAGGACTGGGTGCGGATGCGCGATGCCACCTCCTGGGTGCGGAAAGTCAGCCCAAAGATGTCCTCGTGGTAGCAGTTCTGGTCCTGGGGAGGGAACGGGGTTGGCTAGGACTAGGCCAGGAGCAGGACGGGCTCCTGGTCCCTGCTTGTCCAGTACTGCTAGTGCCCCTCAGTCCCCACTCGCAGCCCCTGCTCCCCCAGCCCTGGGCTCCCCCCTCAGTCCCCACCTGCAGCCCCTGCTCCCCCAGCCCTGCTGCTGCCCCTCAGTCCCCATCCATGGCCCCTGCTCCCCTCGTGCCCACACCTACCCGGAGTTGGCTGATGCGGTCTCCAGCCTCTGCCAGTGTCATGCTCCCCTCCTTGGCCAGGATTTGCTGGACAGTCTGCAGGACGCCGGTGGCCATGGTGACATCGCCACAGATGTACATGTGCCCGCTGCGCTGGCACAGGACCCGGTAGACGTCCCTGGCCAGCTGCGTTCTCAGCAGGTCCTGCACGTAGGTCTGGGGGGGGAGGCAGGAGCGCAGTGTTGGGGGGAGCTTCCTGGAGCCGAGCGTCTCCCCTCCCTTGGCCCCATGGACCCCCCCCTTTACCTTGGGCATGTCGGGGTCCCGGGAGAAGGCGGTGAGCACCCGGCTGAGCACCCCTCTCTGCTGGGCCTCCAGCGTCTCCTTCCTGTAGATGTGGTCGAGGTGGGGGCAGCGGCAGCCAAAGACGAGCGTCATTTCCCCAAGCGGGGCACCTGGCGGGGCACAAGTGGGGGGGCAAGCCGAGCTCGTTAGCGGGTGGCCCCTAACCCCCGAGAGCAAATTCTAGACCACGGGCCAATAAAAGCAGGAAAGGCTCCTACAGCTTCTCCAGGCCTTTCCAAACCCGGCCACTAGCGCTGCCCTGCCCAGCGTCTGAGGGGGTAACGCCTGGGGGCCAGACTGCTCCAGCCCGTCCGAGACCGTGTCCAGGACTGCACGGGTCTAACCCCAGCCTCTCCAAGCACCGCTCTCCACCACGGCAGGGCAGGGCACCATTGGGAGAGAGACTGCCAACGCCTGGGGAAGGGGAACCCGCCGGCGCGGGGCAGAGACAGAGCGCCCAGCCACCCGCTGCAGCCTGACCTTTCGTCTCGACGTCATGCAGTCGCTGCTGCCAGAAGCCGCGGAAGGGGGCGATGCCGGTGCCCGGTCCCACCAGGATGCAGGGGGCAGTGGGATCCTCGGGGAGCCGGAAGGAAGGGGCCCTGCATGGAGCAGACAGAGGAACCGCTCATGTACCAGGGCCCACCCTGCTCTGCCCTTGGGCTCTCTGGTGCCGGCAGCAAGGCAAGGGGGCACGAACCAGGCTGCCTGTCTAGGGTGCCCAGCAGAGGGCTGGACCATGGGGGGCTGCTAGGAGCGCTCTGGGGCTGGGGCGAGCTACGCAGCACAGCGAGGAGCGGGGTGTGTTTGCATGGTGCTGCCCAGGCCGGATCAAAGCCGGGTCCCTGCCCTCGGGCTGGCGGGGCACAGGCTGAGCTTCGTTCCCGGGCAGAAGGGGGGTCCTGGGCACAAGGACAGAGAGAGGCTGCTCGAAGCGGGAGGGTTTTTAGGACAGGCACCTTCTGCAGCCCCCCAAAGGCAGAGCTGCCAAGGCTCCTTCCCCATAGAGCGACCCACTCAACCGCCTCTGATCGCCCCTGCACCAACTCCCAGGCCCAGGGCTGAGTCCCTGGGAAGAGCACGCAGCTTCCAGCCTGGCCCCGTCCCCCTGCAGCTACCACACCGCAGTGATATGGGCACAGCTAGGGCAGGCTCTTGCCAGAGGGACCTGCCCACGCAGCTGGGATCAGCCTGGTAACAAAACCTAATTGTCTAATTCAGGGGGGCTGCAATGGTGGGCAGGGATAGGAGCAGTGCATGCTGGGACCTGTAGTTTCTGGAAGCTAGGGCATCGGGCTACCGCAGTACAATGCTGCGAGCTGTAGTCCCTGGGGCTGGGGAGTTGGCTACAGCAGTGCATGCTGGGAGGTGTAGTTCTTGGAGATGGGACATAGGCTACAACAGTGCATGCTGGGAGGTGTAGTTCCTGGAGATGGGAAGTTGGCTAGGATAGGGCAATGCTGGGAGGTGTAGTTCCTGGAGATGGGAAGTAGGCTACTACAGCAGTGCATGCTGGGAGGTGTAGTTCTTGGAGATGGGAAGTAGGCTACAGCAGTGCATGCTGGGAGCTGTAGTTCTTGGAGATGGGACATAGGCTACAGCAGTGCATGCTGGGAGGTGTAGTTCCTGGAGAGGGGAAGTTGGCTAGGATAGGGCAATGCTGGGAGGTGTAGTTCCTGGAGAGGGGAAGTAGGCTACTACAGCAGTGCATGCTGGGAGGTGTAGTTCTTGGAGATGGGACATAGGCTACAGCAGCGCATGCTGGGAACTGTAGTTCCTGGAGATGGGAAGTTGGCTACAGCAGTGCATGCTGGGAGCTGTAGTTCCTGGAGATGGGAAGTAGGCTACTACAGCAGTGCATGCTGGGAGCTGTAGTTCCTGAAGCTGGGAAGTAGGCTACAGCAGTGCATGCTGGGAGCTGTAGTTCCTCAAGATGGATAGCTTAAGCCTAGATTATGCCTGGCTAGAGCAGTGCCTAGCCTGATTTAATCAGCACAGCCCTCAAAAATCAAATCCCAAAGGTGCTCCAACCACTGGCCCAGCAGCGTGCAAGTTGCCGGGCAGAGGCAACGGAATTCTGCAGGAGCCCAAGTGCAGCGAGATGCCTGCGGCTCCCCGGGCAGAGCAGAGCCCGTCACCCTAAGGATGGGGCGGCTACCTAGGCACACGGTTAAGGAGCACTTATGAGAAATACATGGGGCCGGGGCCGTATTGGCGCCTGAGTCCACTTTCACACGTGGAGCCGCCCTGTCTTGAGAGGAAAGCCACCAGCCCAGACTTCTGAGCTACCCCCCAGCCCAACCCAGGGCCTGACCCTGCTCCGGGGTGGAGCTAGTCTCTCCTTCGGCGAAGCTTCCAGAGCCTTGCGGAGAGGAATTGGAGATTGGTGCCTGGATGGGAAAGACGCATCTGGAGCAATGCATGACGGGAACTGTAGTCCATGGAGGGGTGGAACTGGGTGGAGCAGTAGCGCCTGGGAGCACAAGTCCATTGGGGGGGGGGGTGCAGAGCATGCTGGGAGCAATAGTCCATGAGGGGGTGGAGCAGTGCATGCTGGAAGCAGTAGTCCATGAGGGGGTGGAGCAGTGCATGCTGGGACTGGTAGTCCATGAGGGGGTAGAGCAGTGCATGCTGGGAGCAATAGTTGATGTGGGGGTGGAGCAGTGCATGCTGGGAGCAGCAGTCCATGAGGGCATGGAGCAGTGCATGCTGGGATTGGTAGTCCATGAGGGGGTGGAGCAGTGCATGCTGGGAGCAGCAGTCCATGAGGGCATGGAGCAGTGCATGCTGGGACTGGTAGTCCATGAGGGGGTGGAGCAGTGCATGCTGGGAGCAGTACTCCATGAGGGGTCGGGTTAGACTGACCCTAGATCAGAAGCAGGCTCGACGCCTCTGACCTCTCACTGGGTGCATGGTGCTACTTAGACCTCAAGGGCCTCAGCTCAGCCAGCCCCCACCCCACATCCCCAGGTACTTACCCCCGGACAAAGGCGGGCACCATCGTGCCGGGCGGCAGCTGGGAGAGCCACGTGGAGCAGACACCGTAGTGCAGGGGGCCCCGTCCGTCTGTAGGGAGAGCCATGAGCAGGCAAGGGCCCCAGAACTGCTGGCACAGACGGCCACTCCCTCCCCACACAGCGCCATGGCAGCCGCTCCTCCCAGGCCCTGTTCCCACCCCACGCTGCTCCCCATGGCATGCACTTCTCCCCCACCCCCCAGCTCCTCTCCTGGCTGCTCTCACCCTGGCTGCGGTAGGAAAGCACGGCCACGGTGAGCTGGATCTGGCCCAGGTGGGCGTTGGGCGCGGAGCTGACCGAGTAGTACCGGGGCTGGAGCAGGGGCAGCTGGGTGAGCAGCAGCGAGGCGGGCAGCGACACCGAGGGGAACTCCTCCAGCACCTCCACCATCGTCGGGCAGCGGAACCACTTCCACTCCTCGTAGAGACGAGCATCCTGCAGGGCGGGGCATAGCATACACAGTCAGACCCATGGGCCGTCCAGCCCAGCGTCCTGTCTCCGACAGCAGCCAGCCTCAGTACACAGGAGTACTGCGGCGGATTAAAAGGCAGAGGAGTACGTAGCAGATTACAATGGAGTAATCCATTTCCTGCCATCCTCCCCCAGCTTCTGACAGTCAAGGGGCTTGTACCCCTGACCAGCCCAACTAGTCCATTGGGTGGAAAAGTGCTGCCTTGGATTTGTTTTAAATCTCCTCCCCATTAATTGCACGGGTCCTTTACGCCTCAGATCCAGGCGGTTGCTAAATCCTGTCGCTTTGCTCTGTACAATATTGCTGAAATCCAGCCTTGCCTTTCTGTTGCCGCTGCAAAACCCCTAGTCCGTGCTCTCGTCATCTCTCACCTTGACGACTGCAGCTTCCTCCTTACTGACCCCCCTGCTCTGACCCGCCCCCCGCATCTCCAACGCTCCGCAACCAAAATCATCCCCCTTGCCCGTCCCTTTGACTCCATTCAGCCCCTCCTCTCCGCCCTGCACCGGCTCCCTCTACGGGAACCAACGCGTTCAGCACAAGCTCCTGGGCTTCCCCTTCAAGGCTCTTCCTGACCTTGCTCCCCCATTGCTCTCGGCTCTGCTCCTCCTCTTCCCCCACCCTCGCCTGCTCACAGTCCCCTGCTCGCTAAATGTCTTCACCCCTTCTCTCTTGCTGCCCCCCAGGCCTGGAACTCCCTCCTGAATACATTCGCTCTGCTCCCTCCCTCCCAACTTTCAAACCCACCTCTTCCGTCAGGCGTTGCCCTAGCTCATCATGAGTGACACGGCATCCTTTCCCCTTCACACAGAACCTAATTTGCTGTAACTAAGCGAAGCACGTGAGCCTGCAACTTCTCAAGCTCATGAACGCGTGTCACAAAGAGATACCGGACTACACGTCTAACAAATATGTAAAACTAAAGGTTAAACGTGTGTAATGTAAAAGCTGAGAACTGGAAACTCACTTCATGCGATGGATAGAGGCAAATCATGCCGAATGTGTATTAACTTCAGACACTAGCCAGAGCCCCACTGAGTTGCAAATGAATTTCCTTTTGCCTATGTGACTGTAAACACAGAGTTCTCCAGGCGGGAAAGTGAGACAAAGAAACTTGAAAACATATAAAAGTAGGGAGAGCTTTGCTATTGAGAGACAATTGGAACTCATTCGACCACTGACTCACAGAGTCTCGGATTTGAGGGGGGGAGCCTGCCAGCCAGTCTGCTGAAGCAATGCGCTAAGAGAAGGGGGACAACTTTAAGGACTGGTGCCCGGTCAAACTTCCCATCGCTGACCGTGACGTGACACGAACTGAACCACTTTTGGACCTGGATAGGGTGAGATCTTAAATAGGGAATTACTCAGTACAGACTAGGAATGCATTAGCTACTTTTGTGTTTATTTGCCACTCTGTGTTTAAACTATATTTGTTTATGTAATCAATAAACTTTCTTCTTTACTAAGAAGTGCTTTCTGTTGTCTCACATTGGGGAACACAGTCTGAGTATCTTGTGCCCTCAAGCACGTGTGAACCCAGAGAGAGAGAGAGAGTGTGAGCAGGAAGCCTCTGGCACTTGGGTGACAAAAGTGTTGCCCCTTTGCAGGACTGAATCAGCTAGAGCGAGAACTGATTCAGACGAGCTGCAAGTGAGGGAAACTGAGTCACCCAACCCAGAAACGTGGGCTCGTGGACCCCAACCCCGTGACAATGCGCTCTTGTCTTTCCTGATGTTTACCTCTCCCTCGTATCCCCCTCCCTTGTGTCTCAGATTGTAAGCCCCTTAAGGGCAGGGACCCGTCCCTAACTGTGCATTGTACAGTGCCAGGTATATTGCTGGCGCTATATAAATAATACAAATAATAATTTCATGGAGTGACCCCTAGCTCTATTGTGTTTAGAAGGGGAAATAGCAGCGCCCTATTTTCCTGTCCCCAAACCTCTCATGATCTTGTAAACGTCTATCCTGTCCCCTCTCGGCTGCCTCGTCTCCAGCCTGAAGAGCCCCAGCCTGTCCAGCCTCTCCTCGTACGGGAGCCGCTCTGTGCCTTGGATCAGTTTTGTTGCTCTTCTCTGCACCTTTCCCAATTCGACTAGGTCTCGTCTGAGCTGGGGCGACCAGAACTGCGCCCGCTGCTCCCTGCAGGTGCGATCGCACCGTAGAGTTAGGAAGCAGCACTAGGGGATTTCCCGTTCCTAACACGCGGTTCGCATTCCTGACCGCTGCCGCGCACTGACCCGCAGCGTCAACGCTCGGTCCGATCCACAGCGCCTCCAAGGTCTTTCACCCGCGTTTGATTCCAGCACTGTGGACGCCCGACGCCCACCTGGGCAGGGCGGTTTCCCCTGTGCCCCGCACTGGTTTCATCCGACATTTCGGTGCCCTTTTCCCCTTTGCAGCTCTTCAGAGTCCACCTTAGCTCTTCCCTCTCCCGGCACAGCGGGGTGGATCTCAGCCACCCAGAGACACCCTGGACCCGCTCAGCTCCCTCCACCCCCAAAAACCCCACCCTCATCCCCTATGGCATTGAAATGCCCCTTAGGGGCAGCCGGTGGGGTAATTTGGGGCTCTTGCCCCATCGTGCTCTGGCCTAGACAACCAGAGAAGCCCCTTTCACCTCTACTGCTCCGCAATTGTGCCCCCCACCCCATTGACTCCTCCCCCCCAGCTGTGGCTCCTCCCCTCCCTTGAGCTGCCGGAGGGGACTGGTGAGCCGCGGGGGGCAGGTCTCAACTCCCTGCTATACCTGCGGGCACAGCCAGCCCCGAAACTGTGCTCCCCCTCCCCAGCCCCATACCTGGCTGAGCTGCTGCAGCCGGGCCTTCTCGGCGGGCTCCTTGGCCAGCGTGGCCAGCAGCTGCAGGAACTGGGGGCTGGGCGGGGTGGTGATGTCCAGGAAGAATGTGAGTGCCTGGTGCACGGTGCAGGGGGGCAGGCGCTCATCCAGCATCCAGCAGCGCTTGGGGCCTGGAGGGGGGAGGAGGAGAGAGACAGGAGACGGGGGGGGGGGGGAGGAGGAGAGGGTCTTCCACAGGCCAATGACTCCCCTCCAGCCAAGGGTCCCCTCACCCCCAGCATCCGGGAACACAGCGGCTCCAGGAACACATACACCCCATCATTCTACTGGCTCAGTCCCATTAGGAGCTAGGATTCCCCTCGGCCTCCCCGGCCCCAGAGTCAATCTCGGACCCATTTTAAACCTCGCTCCCAGCAGCGCCTGCCCAGGGCTACGGCCCTGCCCTGCCCCTGGGAAGGCTGCTTTGGGCTGCAGTCTCATGACAGGAGCTCGGGAGCCAAGGTTTGCCCGCTGTGCCCGACTCTCCACTCACCATTGGCAGGCGCCTCCAGGATCTCCACAGCAACGGACTCGTTGACCGGGGGCGGGTCCTCGATGTACTCCATCAGCTCCTCCACCAGCTCCGGCTGGTTGGCGGGGTAGATCCCCACATGGTCCCCAGGCTGGTAGCGCAGCTCCTGCTGCCCCGCAGTGTCCAGGGAAACGAGGATGGTGGCGCGGCTGTGGGCAAGGAGGGACAACAGGGTTCTGAGGCCCAGCATTTAGACTTGGCAGCATTTGGGCGCCTCTTTTTAAGAAGGACATTAACAAACGAGCAGGTTCAGAGAAGGGCGACCAAGACAATAAAAGGGACTGGAAAGCAAGTCTTAGGAGGCAAGGTGAAGGAACTGGGTATGTTTAGCCTAGCAAATAGAAGACTAAGGGTAAAAAGTTAAACAGAAGTGATGCTGGGCTGCTCCGCCCCGAGCTGACCCAGGACAGGCAGCCCAGGCAGAGACCCACATGGCCGGCCATTTCCGGCCCTGCATGCTGGGCTCAGCCCCTCACCTCCCACCATGACGGGCAGCCAGGGCGGCCAAGGATGTCTAGCCGTGGCTTCCTGTCATGGCGGACCCAGGCTGGACGGCAAACCAGCCCCAAAATACACATTCAGCCCTGGGGCGGCTTGCTGTGGCCGGAGCAGGCAGACCCTCGCCTCGGCTGTGACCCCATGGCAGCCTGGGCTAGCCGCTGCCAGGGCTGGGGCCAAGGGCTTGCGGTGCCCAATGCTGGCACGCTGCTTTTCCTCTTAAGGGGAGACAGGCGAGCCGTCTTCACGTCTCTCGAGGGCTGCCCCCAAGAAGCTGGTCTGCCCAGCCGCAGAGGGCAGCAGCACTAGAACAACGGGCTCGGGGGGGGGGGGGGGGGGGGGGAGACTGGTTAGAGATCAGGGTTCGAGTGGTGCGGCCATGGGATGAGCCGGAGGTTTCACACCGAGGCCGGACGCAGCCGCCTGGCGGGGATGCTGCAGCAGTCGTGCTCCCGGCTCCCAGCAGAGGCCGGACTAGGCTCTCTTCCAACGCTCCCATGCTAGGATTCGGAGTTTCCCCAGTGACGCACGTCGTACGGGAAAGTTAGAGCCTGCAACGGCCTCTAGCTGAAGCCCAGACGCAGCTGAACGCCAGCAGGAAGTGAATTCAGGGGACTCGGAGAGGACGGAACCCGCCGGGCAGCGAGGGTGGGGGAGTTAACCAGGAAAGCGACTCAGGGGCCTCCGCACGCCTTCCTTCCCGCACGCCAGGATTTCCCTCCGCGACGCTAAGTTTGGTGCCTGGCCTGAACAGACCGAGAATACGGGCTCGGAACGCTTATGCCTTTTAGGGTAACAACAACAGTCAAGTCCAGCGAGTGCGATGTCAATTTATTGACATGTCTTTCAGGCAGCGACCCATGTTTACGGCAAAAGAAATAAAATCCTAAATTGGGCAGCCTGGGAAGCCAAATTCCACAAGTTCACCATGAGCATCAACATGTGCAGGATTTCATCATTTGCATGATCATGCAATGTTTATTTATGCAAATTACCTCCCAGGATGCAGCCTGTCGGCAATAGACACCCTTCATTGGCCCCCAGCCCTGCATTACACTCAACCCAGCCACATACCCCTCTGCACCAACTGCCAATAAACGCGGCCCCAACACCCCCCCCCCAGCAGACTGGCCCCTCCCACCCCCTCGCCACCTGCCCCCACGACACAGAGGGGCTCTGGCACGCTTTCATGCAGCTTGGAGGAGCAGATAGGATGATCAAGGATTCGTTTGTCGTACGCTGGTGTCTGCTCCCAGGAGCCGGATGCCGACGGTCTAGGGGAGTTTTTGGTTTCTATACTGGATGAGCGTGTGATTAAGAAAGCTCCGAAACAGAGGCAGGTGGCAGCGAGGGGCTAGTGCTCTCGGACGTGAGTGACGGCCATTGGAGACTCCAGCTGGGTAAACTGAGTCACGGCTGGCCTGGTGCAGGCCAGAAAGGGGCTGCTCACCTGGACTCTGGGCTCTGCAGGTTGTGCACGGAGAGCATGCTGCATGGGAACACCTTGCGCTTGTGCAGCTGGGTCAGACCTGTCAGGGAAACAAGCAGAGACGCTGGGGTCAGGTCAGAGGGGCCTGGACTCCGAACAGGGGCCGCAGGGCACAGCCTGACCGAGAGTCCCGGAGTGTTGGGGGGGAGGGGGGCTGGCAGGGGGAACAGCCCCCCCGCCACCCCCAGTACATGGAACCCACAAATACATTTTCAATGACCACATGAGTGAGACGTACTGGGGTAAATGCACACTCACCCAGCGCCTCAGACCCGGGGATTAAGGACACGTGCCGTGTAACTGACCCCGTGTGAGGGATCACTGATTAATCCCAGTAATAACACTTTCCTAATGGGCGAGTCAGTGGGGGTTCAACCCTCAGTCCTAGTTTAGCAGGGGGAGGCGCCGCCCCCCCACTTCCCTGCACCTGGCATAGGGGGCAGCGGTGCTGTCTGGCAAGGAGCCCCCCTCACGCTAGGCACAGAGAGAGAGAGAATGCCCAGCAGGGGGCGCTGGAGCGACGGAAGGCAGGAGCATTGCGTGTGCGCGCTCTCTCTGCTTGTGTGCGCTCTCAGCAGGGGGCGCTCTCGGGCGGGGGGAGCTGGCACCTGTGAGCAGGTCTGGGCTCTCGGGTGGGGCAGGGGCTCTCGGGAGGGGGGAGCTGGCACCTGTGAGCAGGTCCGGACTGCTGGCCTGGACAGACAGGCGGTATCTCTGGCGCTTCCAGCTGCAGCGGGTTCTGAAAACCTCCTTGGCGGCGGCCTCAACATCGTCCCCGACACAGAAGGTGTCGCAGGCAGCCTGGGGGGGGGGGGGG
>QEPC01012042.1:23916-43055 GCA_003113815.1 Sphenodon punctatus | reverse complement strand
GGGGGGGGGTGAACAGCCTAGGGGTGGGTGCGGGGTGAGGGACAGCCTAGGGGTGGGATGTAGGGTGGGGGTGGGTGCAGGGTGGTGGGGGTGGGAACAGCCTAGGGGTGGGATGTAGGGGGTGGGTGGGGGGGCACAGCCTAAGGGTGGGATCAGCCTGGGGGGGGAATGTGTGGAGGAGTGGGGCCCCCTCCACACCCATCCCCCTTTGGGGGTGGGGAGGTCGGGTACAGGGGGGGTGGGGAGGATCAGTCAGCGTACCTGGCGGTGGATGTGGGGGAGCCGAGCGGCAATGGCAGGCAGCGGGAGCGGCAGCACCGGGAACTTGCGCGCGGTGACTCTCTCTCTCGGGGGACATGAGGCAGGGAGGAAGCACGCATGCGTGCTGCTCCCCCTTCTTCTGTCCCCCGCCAAGCTATCTCACCAGGGCTGTCAGAGCGACCGCCCTGGTGAGATCTTCCATTGCGCCCATTGAGCGCAATGGAAGGCTGTAGCCCCTCCCTCCACAATACGTCCCATACGTGCTGTGGACAGAGGAGCTCAGCCGCCCAAATCGCGTTTTCCATAGGAAAACACTTTGGGCGGCTGAGCAGCTGAACCTTTTTGTCCCTTTGGGAACCCCTCCCTCTCCCAGCGGAGTGGGTGGGTCCCCGAAGGGAGAACGGGTTCAGTGACAGCTCAGAGGCTGCTGTCGCTGTCATAAAGGTGGCGCGGGGGTTTTTTGTTTTTTTTTTAAACTGTTAAAGCCGCGGCGGTGGCCCCCGCAGGGCTTTGGGGGGCACCGCCCATAATGTCCTGCAGGGGGAGCCGCGGCTGCAGAAACCAATCCCAGAGGGGACACTGGCTTCCTACAAATTCACAAATGTGAGGGGAAAGAAAAGGAAGCAAATGAGAGAGGCTAAGATTAACAATGTGCCCTGCATAGGATGGAGGGATTCTATGGCAGAAATGTCTGTAGCCAATAGGAGAGTGATACCAGAGGAGTGTATCATTCCAGATAAAACAATTAGCATCCGAGGGGCGACGGGATCCACGATGGCTCCCGTTGCACAAATAGAATTGGAATGGGACGGGCGGAGAGGACCCATGGAAGTGGCGGTAATAGATGACTTGAAGCCTGACCTTTCGATAGGGGATGATATATGGGGGTGGCATAAAGCCACGACAGCTAGTCAGGCCGGCCAGGAAGAACAGGTCAAATCAGAGCAACACCCTGAAGCAAGGGAAGAACAGGGACAGGAGTCTGGGAGGGAACCAGACACCGGGGGCCAAGGGAGGGTCCCCGAGGAACAGAGCCCTGGGAGCCAAACTGTGTCCATCTGTGCAGCCTCTGCCAACACAGAGACAGACGTACAGACCACACCCAGGGAAGGTCCCAGAGCAGAGGAGGTGCTTACAGACCAGGGTACGCACGACCTAAGTCCAGACGACGGTACAACCCTCAGACTTGGCAAGAGCCAGGGAGGCATTGACTGAACCCCAGACAGAGTTCAGAGAGCAGCTAGAAACTGACTGAACCCTGTCTAGAATAAGGGAAGAGGCCACAGGCAGCTCCTCAGCAAATCAGGACAGGGGGATTTTCACACGGGAGTGGGGGTTGCTGTGTAGAGTCCCACCCCAGGGAGACAGAGGCTACCCCAATAAACAACTGCTAGTGCCACAAAGATTTAGAGGGGATCTATTAAAATTAGCGCACACATGAGTCTTTGCAGGACACTTAGGAGTCTCAAAGACACGGAGCAGGCTAGAAGCCCCGTATTATTGGCCAGGGATTTACACAGAGGTAAAAAATTATTGCGGAACCTGTGACCCCTTCCAGAAGCACAACAAGGGAACAGGCCCTAAGGCGGCCCCTTTGCAGCCGCTGCCCATAATTGAAGTCCCTTTCCACAGAGTGGCCATGGACATAGAGGGGCCGGTAAAGAAACCCTCAAGCACTGGGAAGAAATACTGACTGGTTTTGATAGACTTCGCTCCCAGATACCCAGAAGCTGAAGCCCTCGCTAACAGAGAGGCACCTGCAGTGGCAGACGCTCTGATAATCATATTGAGCAGAGTAGGTTTCCCTAAGGGGGTCCTGACAGACAGAGCCTCCAATTTTATGTCTAAGATATTTATGTCTAAGATGTGGAATATGTGACGTAGCTCACCTTATGGCAGCACCGTATCATTCACAGACAAACGGGCTTGTGGAACGCTTTAATGGCACACTCAAAACAATGCTAGCCAAGTTTATGGAGCACAAAGCAGGCAATTGGGATAAACTGACCCCATTTTTACTATTTGCATAGAGAGAGATCCCACAAGAATCTACAGGCTTCTCGCCGTTTGAACTACTCTTTGGGAGGAAAGCGAGGGGACCCCTAGACCTAATCAGAGACTCCTGGGAGGGTGACATAGAGACTGAAGGGGAACCCAGAGCAAGATATGTCCAAAACTCCAGACATAACATTCGGGAAATGCCAGCAGAAGCCAGAGAGAACCTTGAAGAGAGTCAGGGAAACAAACACAGATATAGGACAGCACAGCCAAGGCGAGGACTTAACAGGGAGATTTAGTCCTTGTTATGAAGCCTCCAAATAAAGTAGGGGGACACACATCTTGGGAAGGCCCCTACCAGATACTGGAAAGAAAAAATGAAGTCACATACTGGGTGGATAAACCCAACATCAAGTGGGGCCCCAAGAATTCCACGTGAACAGGATTAAAACCTATCGTGCTAGGGGAGCAGAAGTCAATCCGGTCTGTCTGGCGGAGGGAGATAGCTCACTGGACAGTCTGCATACACCCTTACTGGACCTTCTGCAAGACACAAAAGGAGATCCGTCGCTGGAAGCTGTAAATATCTCCAGTCAGTTGAGTGATTCACAGAGAAGGGAAATCCTAGAAGTTCAGGGGCAACATAAGGAAATTTTCCCAACAAACCGGGCAGGACCGATCTCATAGTGCACAGAATAGACACAGGAACACGGGGACCAGTCAGGTCAGGACCCTTTCGCACAGCAGGAAAGATCAAGACTCAGACACAGAATGAAATACAGGAGAAGTTGGAACTGGGGGTAATAACACTCGCTGAGGGAGAGTGGGCAAGCCCAGTGGGGTTAGTCCCCGAGCCAGACGGGACAGTTCGGTTCTGTGTAGATTATAGGAAGCCAAATGCTATAACTACATCAGACGCGTCCCCAATGCCCAGGACAGATGCTATCTTAGATCAGATCGCAGGGGCCCAGTTCTTAACCACCCTCGATCTCACTAAGGGATCCTGGGAGAGTAGCCTAGATCCCCAGTCACAAAAGAAAACTGCGTTCATCCCAGACGTGGGGCTGTATGAATTCACAGTGATGCCCTTTGGACTGAAAAACAGCGGGGCCACGTTCCAGAGATTAATGAATCGCCTGCTGGACACATTCCGGGATTTTGCATCCGCGTACATAGATGATGTGGTGATTTCTAGCAAATCTTGGGAGGAACACGTGAAACAGGTAGACACGATCCTAGCCCAACTCCAGACAGCAGGGCTCACAGTAAAGGTGTCCAGGTGTAAAATTGCAATGAGCCAAGTCACATATCTGGGATTTCAGGTGGGGAGCGGGAAGCTTAGCCCTCTACCGGACAAGAGAGAAGCCGTCACTTTATGGCCCGGACCCACAACAAAAAGCAGACCCTGCGTTTCATTGGCATGTCAGGGTATTATAGACGCCATGTACCACGTTTCAGCTCTGTCACTGCTGCTATGACAGATCAGTGCAGCAAGGCGCTGCCTAACAGGGTACAGTGCTCCACAGCTCGCCAGGAAGCTTCTGACAAGCTGAAAACAGCTCTGTCCAATGCACCGGTACTGAGACATCCAGACTTGGAAAAGGAATTTGAGGTCTGGACCAATGCATCAGACTCAGGGCTGGGGGCAGCCCTAATGCAGGGGGGAGAAGATACCCACAGGTACCCCATTGCTTACGTTAGCAAGAAGCTGCAGCCACGAGAAAAAACTCTAGCTGTCATTGAAAGGGAATGTCTAGCTATTGTGTGGGCCGTGGGGAAGCTGAAACCGTACTTATGGGGCAGAGAGTTCACCGTTATACACTGACCATTCGCCCCTAGCTTGGCTAAACAAGGTACAGGGTTCTTGCGATGGAGTTTAGCATTACAAGATTTGACATGACCATTAAACATATCAAAGGCAAAGAGAACATAGTTGCAGATGCCCTGCCGCGCAGAGAAAACACAGACTGACATGTTCCAGGATTGGGAATGACCCAACCCTTCTCACATGTTCTCGAAGAGGGGGGGACAAGGGGGCAACACAGACATTTCGGGGTAAGGAGACACAGAAGTTGGGGTACCGGAGGGGGGGGGTAAATCTGATTACCAACAAAGACAAGTAAAGATACATATTAGGAGATTGTAAACCCTACCCCCCTTTTGCTAAAATCAGTTTGGCAGAGTGTGGGGATGGAAACCTTTTGTCAAGTAAAATGAGCAGTTTGTTGCTAAGGTAGCGGCCAGGTCGAACCTGCAACCGCTTTAGAATATCAATGGCAGCAGGACAGAGGAAGTCACCGGAGTCCCTGAGAAGGGGGGGAAGAAGAGACAGGATCTCTACAGACTTGAAGGACGCTTCCATCTTGGACTTGAAGGAGAGAAAAGCTCAGCAGAAGAGCTGCTACAAACATGAACTAAGGACTCTTGTCTCTCAAAAAGACTTGTACCCGGCTTGGACATCAAAGCCGCGAGATACGCGGATGAATCCGGACTGGGCCTCAGGGTAAGGGGACAGTTAGGGAATCTCAGTGTATCTTAGAATGCAGGGACTTTATGTTTGATTCATTGACTTGCACTATCTGATCAACAGCCTTGTACTTGTATGGACTCAATATATGTGTTATAACCAAGCCTAGCGCGCTTGTGTGCTTATTCGGCCTTGGGGGGTTCGTTAAGGGGGCGCTCTATCTAGGTGAGAGCCTAGACGAACCTTTTTCATATAAGACAACCCCACTGCAAAGTCTCCCAGGCTACAGGTGGCCAGAGAACGTTCTCTGCGTTACGGCTGGGCGGGGAGATCAAGGGGAGGCGTTTCTAGGGGGCGCGGGCCTCTGAAAGCTCCCTGATTGCAGTGAAGGTTTTCTGATCACGTGGGGACCCACGCGGGCACAGGCAACTGGGCTGCGGCTGGCCTGGTGGGCACATGGGGCACAGCCTCTAAAAGGAGTGAGGGCCCCAACCTCGTGACACCAGCCCCACGAAGGAGCAGGAGAGCCATGTTCAAACGTCTAAAGAGAGGACACAAGCAGATGGGGAAGGTCTGTTTTCCGCTGTCAGAGAAGAGAGAACGGGTCTAAAATGCAGCCAGGGAGATTTTGGGAGAATTTTCTTCATTGGATGTTTTCAAAACCGGGAGAAACTCAATATTTTATTAAATACAAAGTAATACACACTGGAAAAAACCATCCTAACTATCCAGACATGCAATTTTGTGGGTTTAAAATGTAACTGTTACACTCTGGGGGGGAAGGGGGGGCAGGTCTTGGAGTCATGGTGGAGAGTTCTCTGAAAACCTTAGGTCAGTGTGCGGCGGCAGCCACCAAAAAGGCCAAGAGGATGCTTGAAATGACTAGGGAAGGGATAGAAAACAAAGCCGAGACTATTCTGTCAATCCACGCTGCACTCATTATCACAGAGATACTGGACTATAGGTCTAACAAATATGTAAACGTAAAGGTTAAACATATATGGGATGTAGAAGCCGAGAACTGGAAACTCCCTTCATGCAATGGAGAGAGACAAAGAATGTGTATTCAGAAAGCCTAACACCTCTGCAAGAGCCAGACAGAAACATTCAGTTGCAAATGAATCTACCTGCCTTCCTGCGGACGTGACTGTAGACATGGAGTCTCCAGGCGGGAAAGTGAGACAAAGGAACTCGAAAACATATAAAAGGTGGGATATCTTTGCTATAGACACACACTTGGTAATTCATTCAACCCCTGACTCACTGAGTCTCTGATTGAAACTGGGTGGGACCGGACAGGAGCCTGCCAGTCAGTCTACGGAAACAATGCGCTGAGAGAGGAGACTGATTTCTAACCAACTTAAGACGGGTGCCCAGCCACGCTACATCACGGGCTGAGAAATGGACTTTTGTAGGGTAAGATTTAACTAGGGATGCACGCACTTCAGACTAGGAATGCATTCTTTACTTTTGTTTATTAGCCACTCTGCATTCAAACTATCTTTGCTTATGTAATCAAACTTTCTTCTTTACTAAGAAGTGCTTGCTGTTGCCTGCATATTGGGTAACACAATCTGAGGATCCTGTGCCTTCATGCACTGGCGAACCCAGAGAAAGAAAAGAGTTTGTGAACGGGAAGTCTCTGGGAGACAAAAGTATTGTCCCCTTTGCAGGACTGAATCAGTCAGAGAGAGAACTGGTTGAGGTGGGCTGCGAGTGAGGGAAATTGAGTCACCTAACCCAGGAAAGTGGGGTGTTGGACCCCAACCCCGTGACAGTAGCGCCCAACGAGAATCATGTCTTCAATATTCTGTGCAGATCTCCCCCACGGAGACAGTAGAACCAGGAAACAGAGAGGATAATGGGTACGGAACACCTTCCACACGTGAGGAAGCAGAGAAGTTTGGGCTCTTCAGCTGAGAACAATCGATGACCGCAGAGGGAGCTTGAGGGGCTAGGACAGCCATGTATTCAATCTTGAGTGGCGTGGAACAAGTGACTAGGGAATCATTATTTACCCTCTCCAATCATGCAGAGTCTTTACAGAAAGCAGCAACCATTTTCCTGGTGTTTATTTCCTAAAGCTAAGGCGTACAGCATAGAACAGTTGCCCCATAGAACAACATAGACTGGTTGCTGCTTTTTGTAAAGCCCTTGTACTAGGCGTAGGGGACACTCCATGAAACTAACTGGTAGCAGATTTACCACCACCACCACGGCAGTGGCATTCCTGCACCGGGCAGGGGGCTGGACGAGATCTGATTCTCTGTTCAGGTGCCAGGTCTGGCTCACATGAGGGGCTGCTGTTTCTGGCTGTGACTGAGTTGGTTACAAGCCAGCTGGTGTATTTAGTGCAAACAGTTCACAAGCAAGCTCAGCTGGGACCCAACGCTTAATGAAACTCGCATGAACAAGGAGAGGGAGGCCAGGATAAGTGAAGAAAGCGTCCGAGAGTCTCTGCCCAATAGGAAGGAATTGAAATCAGCAGCAGGCCCAGGTGAATTGCATCCTGGTGAGAGTCCTGAAGGAATTAGCTGGAGAAATCTCAGAACCTTTTTGAAAACTCACCGAGAAGTGAGTTTCCCAGAGGACTCGGAGATGAAGCCATTGTTTAACAAGGAGATAACAAGGAAGCCCCAGGGAACTCTAGGCCAGTCAGCCTGACTTCAATACCTGGGAATATTCAGGGACGCAAGGGGAAAGCGCAAGGAGTGTGGTTCCCTAATTATATTCAAACGAACGATCCGATAATCCGTTTCCAAGCCCCTGGAGGGAAATGGAGAACGTGCAAGTAACCAACATGGATTTATTAAGAACAAGTCATGCCAGACTACTTTCTCTTTCTTCAGCAGAATAACTGGTTTAGTGGACAGGGGAATGCACTAGATGCAATATATCAAATTCCAAAGATCTTTTGACACAGTCCTGCATGTCATTCTCTGAAGAAAGCTGGGCTAAAAGGAACTACCATTAGGTGGGTTCACAACTGGATGAAAAGCTGCACTCAGCAAGTAATACTTAATGTATGGGCATTAAAGTGGGAGGCGGTATCAAGTGGCATCCTGCAGGGTTCTGTCCTGGGACAAGAAATCTTTGAAATTTTCTTTAATGATTGTAGAAGGCTACAGAGAGCGTAATCGCCACATTTGCAGCTGACACAAACTGGGAGGGGTTGCAAACACTTTGGAGGATAGGATTAGAATACAAAATGATGTAGATAAGTTAAAGGCCTGGGATTTAACAAAGACAAATTCAAAGTACTGCCCGTAGGAATGAAAAAACATAATGTACAAGTATTAGATAGAGGAGAAATGGCCGGGCAGCAGCGCAGCGAAGTTACAGAGGATGGCAAACTGAACACGAGTCAACAATGTGACACTTGCAAAAAAGACCAATGCTATTTTGGGCTAAATTAGCCGGAGCTTTGCCTTTGTGTCTAAAACAAGGGAAGGAACAGTGTCACTTTACTCAGCGCTGGCGAGACCTTGTCGGTCGGGGTATTGTGCTCAGTTTGGGCGCCGCTCTCCAAGAAGGATGTTGACGAACTGGAGACAATTCAGGGGAGAGAGCAGCAAAGATAACAAAGGAGCTAGAAGGCAAGTCATGCGAGGTAGAATGGCTGAAAGGACTGGGAATGTTTTACTGACAGAGAAGAGGAGATGAGGGGGGAGAGGGGAACGGAGTAACTTTCAAGTATCTACAAGGAGACCCCCCCAGAAAATGGGGGGCATTTGTTCTCCCGGCCCCAGACAAGGGGATGCAGCAGCAGCAGCAGGACCAACGTCGTAACGGAAAGAGGGTTTGGGCACTGGGGGCGGAACGGGGTTTGCTGCTGCAGCGGCACCTGTCGTCTGCGATGCTGGAGGCGGAGGAAGGGATCCTGCCAGGGAGCTGCGATCAGCCCTCGGGTCCCTTCCTCCAGCCAGGCAGGAATTGGATTCTAAAAACAGTCTGCAAAACAAATTTGTAACCGAAATGTGTGTTCGGTGACCGGGTTGGATCCAGCAGAGAGTGGAGTTTGGGAAGATCTGAACATGGAAGAAATGGTAACTTGGGTGAATGTTAATGTGCAGGAATCCAAAATAAAGACAGCTCCAATTAGGGGGGCCGCCGAGGCCCAGGTTTAAGGAACACTTATGAAAATACATATTGCAGGGCCTGCACGGGCCCAATGCAATCTCGCTAAGGAGCCCGCGAGTCCAACACGGAGTCAATAAGCAGGGTAAAAGAGAATCAGTCTCCCGTGTATTTCAGCAAGAGGAGGGTTGCGAGGCAGGGTTTAATGGGGTCAATCGCACAGTGTGGGCGGGGTGGAGGGGAACCAATGGCCAGTGATTGCAAGGTGATCAAGCACTTCTGCAGGGGTGGCTGGAGAGCTGGTTGACCTTGGAACTCCCCTGCCCCATTCCTGTGAGGAAGAGATACCAGGATACATGCAGGCCAGATGTGTAAAGGAAAGGGTTAAGGTGACATGTATAATGTACGCTGAGAACCGAAAACTCACTTCATGTAACCAGTGTAAAATGAGAACTGAGACTTCATTACAGGAATGACATTGAGCAATCAGGAAGGCCGCGACACTGGCCAACAGCCATGGACTTGATCTTGCCTCTGTGCAGAAAGCCACAACTCACCTAGGTGGGGAAGGAAAGGTCAGATCCCAGAGCACGTAAGGGAGGAGACAAGACAAAGGAGGAGCAATTCCAGAGCCATCTAGAGACCATCGCAGCTTCCCAGCCAGAGACGGGCTGCACCAAACAAACTATTGGAAACCTTAAGACTAGTCCCCAGCCAAGCCTCCCATCGCTGGCTGAGAAAGAGACTGAAATAACTGCCTTGGGCTTGGATTAGGGGAAGAGCCTAAGTGAGGCAAATCCAAGTACAGAGAGAAATTGGTTATTTTGATTTCTGCGCTCTTGAATATAATCTTGTACTGCATATTGATTCGTTAAACGTCTTTTAACTGAACTGCGTAGGGTCCAGTGGAATTGCTAATCCTAACACTGGTGGGACAGAGTTTGGGGTTAATTCTGTGTTTACAAACACAGACGCACCTAGAGAGAAAGAGTCGGTGCTGGGAAACTCTGTGGCTGAAATGGTGACAAGAAGGTTCCCCTGTCGCAGACTCAATCCGTTCTAGAGAGAGAGCTGATCCAGTGGGAGCTGCAAGCCGGGGAAACTGAGTCAGACAGCCGAGAGTGGGGCAGGGAGCCCCCAAGCCCATGACAAAGGATGTCTTTAGACATAAAGATTTGGTGTCAAAACCCCTAAGCATGGTTCCCATGTGTATGTGTAACGACTAAATCAAATCGGCCAGAAGATCAAAGGGCATACTTATTTGATTATTATAGAGAGAGCACAAGAAATGTTAGAATATTAAAACACTCACCTGAACCCAAAAAGCTAAAGGAATTAATACCTGTAACCATGGTTAAATAACATTGTAAACAAACTTACAAACATTGAAAATAAAAGAAAAAAAAACCCCTAAGCCCGTGTTTGGCCCTTGTGTGTAAGCAGCAACCCGCTGAGCCCGCGCTGTGAACGCCGTTGCATCACAAGGACAATGTGCTCTGGCTGGACACCGCTGTGTCGAACGCTCTCGCGTGGCATGTTCGCGGGTCCAACACGGGGGACGAGGCAGCAGCGCTTGGGTGCCAAGATCGGGGGGCAGTGAGCACAACACCGATTTCCCCAGAGCGGGCTGTGTCTCTAAGCAGCGCCCCGTGGCGAACACCGGGCCAAACCGGGGTCGACATTCAGGAGAGCCGTCGACGTTCCAGCTCCAGACACCGAAAGAGAAATCAGCGTTGTCTTCCCCTGGGGCGACGGAAGGGCCCGGTCCCGCTGGATGGAGAGCTTGGCAGAGCGTGGCTGGCACTAGAAATGCCCGCTCTCGGTTTCCTTCCCCAGCAATCAGGCACAGCCCAGGCTGTTATCTCAGCCTAGCCTTGATGTAGGTTTGCAGCGGCACGTGCCCCATGTGCCAGGCTCGGCTCCCCAGACACGCGTGTGGGAAGCAAAGCTTTCACAGCGTCCCTGGCAGAAGCGCGATAAGGCCGTAGGCTCGTAATTGGCCCTTGTGACTCTGAGTGTGGCGGCTGGGGGCTTCGGCCAGCGGCTCCTCTGTGGCCGGCACTCTCTGCGGCCGGCTCCGCTGCGGGCGGAGAGGGACTGCAGGGAGCTCAGGCTGTGAGTCATGGCTGGATTGGGTCAGGCAGAAGCCGGAGCCCGCACAGATGTGAGGGGCACAGGGGGGAAGAGGGGGTGCGGAGCCCTGGAGATGTGGCTTCAGGGGGACTCACTTCAGTTGCTCCGGTTCTGGGGCACCGAAGTAGGGACAGGACATCTCCATCAGGGCCTGGGCAAAGCTCTGTGGGGAGAAGACATGCAGGTGAGGGGGTGGGGGGCGGGAGCCAGCCCTGCCCCTGAGCACCCCACAGATCCTCCCTCCCCCACTCACCGCTCCATTCTCCGGCGGGTCCCCATTGCCGAACGTGCTGGTCACCACCAAGACCAGGGTCTCGTGCTCCAGGGAGACCACGTCGTACTCATCCATGCACAGAACCTGCGGGAGGGGGGGGGGGAGCGCAGTGAGACGGGAGAGCAGCAGGGGCAGAGAGGGGCCCCCCACCCCAATGAGAAGCCCCCGCCCCACCCTGTCCCAACGGGCACCACAAGAGCCTGAAGGTCTGCGCAGGTTGCCAGATCAGCATTCAGAGCCAGTTTGCCACAGGGGCCTCACTACGATTGTTTCCACTCCTGGGGGCCCCTAAAGCGGCCCCTGTTTTCACCAGGGCAGGGCATGCCCCCCCCCCCGCTCTCTCCCAGTACGGCCCCAAACATGACCTGGCCCCCTCCCTCTCGGTGGCCTCCTCCACAGGTCTTAGAGGGGGCCACCGAGAGGGAGGGGCCAGCAGGGCTGCCACATTTTATCTTCGCCCTGGGCCCCTCAAATTCTATGGGAAATAGGAAACCCCACAGCGACACTGTGCCCTGCCCCCAAAGGAAAAGCCTACAGCATGCCCCATTCCCATGGGAATCCCCTACAGCCCCCCAAGTCCCGCCCCCCAAATGGGAATCCCCTACAGCCCACCAAGCCGCCCCCAAATGGGAGTCCCCTACAGCCCACCAAGCCCCGCCCCGACCCCAAACCAGAATCCCCTACAGCCCACCAAGCCCCGCCCCCCCAAACGGGAATCCCCTACAGCCCAACAAGCCCCACCCACAGCCCAACAAGTCCCGCCCCCCGCAAACCAGAATCCCCTACAGCCCACCTGGCATCCTCAAGCTGCACCCCACGTCCCTCCTGAGTCCTGTGCTCTGTGGGGCTGGCTGAAGCCGGGGGGGAGGGGGGCAGCGCGAGGGCCATGTTCCCCCCAGCAATAGGCCTGCCCACCCAGTGCCATGGGAGGGGAGGGGGGGGAGGCTGTATTGTTGCTGTGGGGTTTCCCCTTTGGGGGTGCTTGTGCAGTTACAAGCTTCCTCCCCTTTTGTTCCCTTATTCCTGTTCATCCCCCGTTCTGCTAGGGCTCGACAGCTGCTCTCGCCTCACAAGGGAGCTTCCCTTTCACCCAAAACACAGGAGGGGGTGGCCAGGGAGTCTCCAACATTAGGGCGAGAGGAGATCCATGCACAATTGACCTATGGGGCTGCTGCCCCTGCTTTCTCTGGCCACAGTGGTAGGGGTAGGCAGGGAGAGAAGGAGGCTGCCCCCTACAGCCCCCAGTGAGCCTGTGGAACTCCCTGCCACCAGAGCTTGCTGAGGCTC
The DNA here is from genome assembly GCA_003113815.1 of Sphenodon punctatus. Lineage (NCBI taxonomy): Eukaryota > Metazoa > Chordata > Lepidosauria > Sphenodontia > Sphenodontidae > Sphenodon > Sphenodon punctatus. Next base: position 30,558 of record QEPC01012042.1, on the reverse strand, counting down.
CGAGTTGGCTATGGATCGCAAGTCAGGGACTTACCCTCGGGTCAAAGACGCGTTTGAAGAGCTGGCCCAGGTTCTGGGCATAGGTGCGGGACTTGCCCGTCTCGGTGGCATAGAGGATGGTGGCTTTTACCCGCCGCGCCATCACGTGGCCCATCAACTTGGCAGAGATCTTCACGGCACTGTTGGGGGCAGACAGGGTGGGAGGTGACTGTGCCTGCCTGAGGCACTACCCCCTCCTTCCCACAACCCCCAGCATCCAGCTTCCCTGGGCGGGCGGGCGGGCGGTCTCCCTTTCTCTAGAGCCTCCCACTCTGGCCAGCTCCTGCCCCTAGCCCGGCCCCACCATGCCCTGGAGCAGCCCTGCCCTGGCCTGGCGGAGGAGACGCCCATATCGCAGCGGCGCCAGGGAGAGGGCGGCTAGGGATGCAACGGTTTCTAGGACACTTATGGAAAATACATCTTGCAGGGCCTGCATTCGCACCACGTGCCAAGGCAGGCCCTGCAACATGTGTTTTTCATAAGTGTCCTGGAAACATTTGCATCTCTGGCCTCTCTAGCCAGAGAGGCCCACTAGGAAGGCCTCCCCACCATGGGGAGCCAGCGTGAGAGCCAGCCTGCACCCCCTGGCCCCCCTCCCCATCACAACTGGGCCCCAGCACCCCGGGTCCCAGGAAGGCACCTACTTGGCCACTTCCTTGAAGGTTTTCTTGCGGGTGACGGTGGTTTCCTTGGACGTGTAAACTTTCCAGGCATCTGGCTGTGGGGACAGGAGACATGGGGTGAGGCCTGGGGGGGGCGGGGGCTGTCCTCCTCCCCCTGCCCCTGAACGGAGCGGGGTGTAGGCGGAACTCCATGCCACTCCGCTGCCAGGAGCGAGGGAAATCAACAGGCTGGCTGCATGTGGTGCCCCCTGGGGGAGCTGAGGGGAGGCCTGTGCTGCTAACAGCCCCCGCCCCACACACGGGGAGCAGGGGCAGCTACAGAGGCTGTGGGGAGCACACCTGGTACCGAAAGGAAGGGGACAGCTGGTAGTTGGCGATCTCCTGGTGGAAGATGGGGGTGAGGCTGCCGGAGATGGGGGGGACCAGCCAGATCCAGTCACCCGGGCAGCCCCCCCGCACACGCAGCTCGTTCTCCAGGTGCTTCATGAAGGACTCGGTGGCAGCGTGGTGATCTACAATCGTCACCTTGGCAACCTGGGGGGAGGGGGGGCATGCGAGCATGAATGGACAGACCAGTCGCCAGGGACACCCTGACCCCTCACACAAGTGTCCCCCCCCACCGGCACCACCTGCCCAATGTGGATTCTCCAGCCTCCCACTGGGCCCAGCCCACGCCACATGGAGAGGACAGCCCCATCGTGCCCCCATGCAGACACTACAGTAGCACAGAGACCAACCCCCCCCCCAGCCCACCTGGAAGCTGTGCAGCACCGCAATGTTGATCTCCACCGCGGCCTTGTCCTTCCACAGGGAGGAAGTTTTCCTGGTGTCCAGATCCATGTGCTGGGCCACCTCCTGCCAGACATGGCGAGGTCATAGCGTCAGGCTAGCTCCACTACTGCCCCCCCCCCGCCCCTGGGAACAGCTTATTGCCCCCTGCCCCCTCCAGAGACTGGCAGCAAGTTGGGAACATGTCACATCCTGGGGGGGATGTGCAGAGTATCAGTACTCCTACCGGGGGTGGGGTGGGGGGTAATTTACAGAGGATCAGTACTCTTACTGTAAGTGCATTGCTGTGGGGTGGGGGGGGCGGCGAGGTAATTGAAGAGTACTGGTACTCCTGCTGGTACACTGCAGCAGTGCCTGTGCGAGTGGGCATTGTGAGGGACCAGCAAGGAGTTGGGCTCAGTATTGGTACCTGCCAGACACTAGTAGGATGTGTTGGGAAAGGGTGGTCGGGCGGTCTCAGCAGGTACCAGCCGCATTGCATCAGGGGGTGGAGGAGGAGGGGGTGTAACGCAGCGGTACCAGCAGGGAGAATCTGGTCAGTACCTTCTCTGGCAAGTGAGGTGTACGGGGTGGGACATCAAGGAGGTAGCAAGAGGGAGTAAGTTTAGAATTGGTACCCATGCATCATAGCAGGGGTGGGGGCCAACAGGGGGTAACTCTTTGGTCTCCGTGCTTGCAGAGAGTGTCTGGGGTGGCATTGGGGGGGTATCGGTGTGGGGCACTGGTTTCGTATCAGTACTGCAGACTGTTGGGGCGGTACCGTGGGGACACTGGTTTGGTATCAATACTGCAGGATGTTGTAGCGGGGGAGGTATCGGCAGGGCACTGGTTTGGTATCGGTACCTGCAGGATGTTGTAGCGGGGGAGGTATCGGCAGGGCACTGGCCCGGTATCGGTACCTGCAGGATGTTGTGGCGGGGGAGGTATCGGCAGGGCACTGGCTCGGTATCGGTACCTGCAGGATGTTGTAGCGGTGCGGGTCGCAGAAGTTCCTCATGGCAATCTCAGTACTCAAGTACCAGCCGTTGAAGGGTGCAGCCGTAAACTCCAGGCCACCAATTTCCAGCAGCATGCTGGCCACGGCTGGCAGCCCATGCCAGCGCAGATCTAGGTCCTTGAACCACTCCAGCCTGGGCACCAATGAGCAGACCGCCCGGTCATGGGTGGGGACAGGAGCAGCACCACGGAGAATGAGTTTCCTAACACAGGGAGAACCCTCCCCCGCTCCTCCCCTCCCTGCCCCATTCCCCTGGCACTTACGTGGGGTGAACGATGGACACCTCCAGCACCAGCTCAGGCGGCAGGGGAAAGATCTCGGGCCCCTCGTCAGCTGCTTGTAGCAGCAGCGGCAGCACATCGAAGCGTCCGTAGGGAGGAGCCCAGCCGTGCTGAATGCAGAGCTGGGGGGGGACAGGAGGGGTTAACCAGACCCGGCAGCAGGGGGAGGCCCCCGTCTTCAGAGTCTACCAGGAACTTGGCATAGTCCCCCAATGGAGACGCAAGCAGCGAGCGGGGTGTCCTTAATGATCTGGTGATGGCAAAGGCTGCAGGTGACGACCCATTGAATCCAAAAATCATCCGTGAGGAAGAGCTCGGAGGAGACCTCAGTGTCATTAAGTGCCAAGAGAGGGCGTAGCGGGACCGGGACACTGCCTCCAGGCTGGGCTGGTAGGCTCGGAAGGGGATCCCTGGAACAAGGGCCCCCAATGGGATCATCCTTCCTTCACTTCAAATTCTGTCTCTCCACCCTTACTTCTGCTATCTCCCTTGCTAGACAACCCTACTATGCCTCCCGCATTGAGTCCTGTTCTCGGGACCCTCGCCGCCTGTTCTCTACCTTTGACTCCCTCCTCAAGCCTCCCTGTCCTCCCCCTCCTTCTTCCCTTTCTGCTCAGGATCTTGCCTCCTTCTTCACCTCCAAGATAGACAAGATCCGCCTCGACATCGCTTCCCACTCCTCTCTTCCCACTCCCACCCCTCTCCCTCCTCCCCCTCCTTCTCTCATGTCCTCCTTCTCCCCTGCCTCCCTTAAGGAAATCTCCTCTCTGCTCTCCTCCTCCAACCCTTCCACTTGCCCCCTTGATCCCATTCCTTCCCGCCTCCTCACCTCCATTACTCCCACTGTCGCCCCTTCCTTCCTGCACATCATCAACCTCTCCCTCTCTACTGGCTCTTTCCCTTCTGCCTTCAAACATGCCACAGTCTCTCCTATTCTCAAAAAGTCCACTCTTGACCCCTCTGACCCTTCTAGCTATCGTCCTGTCTCACTCCTTCCTTTTGCTTCCAAGCTGCTTGAACGTGTTGTCTACTCCCGCTGCCTTGACTTCCTATCCTCCAACTCCTCCCTTGACCCCCTCCAATCTGGCTTCCGCCCCCTTCATTCTACTGAAACTGCTCTCGCTAAGATCACCAATGATCTTCTGGTGGCTAAATCTAAACGTCTCTATTCCATTCTTGTCCTCCTTGATCTCTCTGCTGCCTTCGATACTGTTGACCACTCACTCTTGCTGGATTCCCTTCACTCCCTTGGCTTTTGTGGCTCTGTCCATAACTGGTTCTCCTCCTACCTCTCTGACCGCTCCTTTAATGTGTCTCTCTCCAACTCCGCCTCCTCCTCCTTCCCCCTCTCAGTTGGTGTTCCTCAAGGCTCTGTTCTTGGCCCTCTCCTCTTCTCGATCTATACCTCATCCTTAGGCAAACTCATTGCCTCCCATGGCTTCCAATACCACCTCTATGCTGATGACACTCAACTCTATCTCTCTACTCCCTCTCTCTCTCCCTCTGTTCAAGCTCGTCTCATCAACTGTCTCTCTGACATCTCTACCTGGATGTCTCAACGTCAACTCAAACTCAACATGGCTAAAACTGAACTCCTTATCTTCCCCCCTCATCCTTCCTCTCCTTCCTCACTGTCAATAACTATTGATGGAGTCACCATCCTGCCTGTCCCCCAAGCCCGTAGCCTAGGCTTCATCTTTGACTCACCCCTTTCTTTTAAACCCTACATTGACTCTGTTGCTAAATCCTGTCGCTTCTCCCTCCATAACATTGCTAAGATTCGCCCTTTTCTCTCTGTCTCGTCTGCCAAAACTCTTGTTCATGCTCTGGTCATCTCTCGCCTCGATTACTGTAACCTCCTTCTCACTGGCCTTCCCCGGTCTCACCTTTCTCCCCTCATCTCTGTCCAAAACTCTGCTGCCAGGGTCATCTACCTCGCCAGTCGCTTCGACCATGTGCAGCCCCTCCTCTCTTCGCTTCACTGGCTTCCCCTTCCTGAACGAATCCTGCACAAGCTCCTAGTCTTCACCTATAAAGCTCTTCACAACCTTGCTCCCCCCTACCTCTCTGCACTTATCGCCCTCCATACTCCAGCCCGTGCACTTCGCTCCTCCTCTGTCCCTTCTCTCACCCTTCCACGCCTTCCCTGCTCCCCTAAGCGCCTTCGTCCCTTCTCACTTGCTGCCCCCCATGCCTGGAACTCCCTCCCTGTCCACATCCGCCTTGCCCCCTCCCTTCATACCTTGCTCTACACAGCAATCGCCTCTAGGAGGCAGAAGGACAGAGGTTCCCAAACAAACCCTGGGCCAGAACTCCAGTGGGGCTACCCCATCTGTGCATGGGGGTCAGGAGAATAGAATCCTAGAAGTGTGGGTGTGAGGGTGGCTGTCCCTTTAAGAAGCAGGGGCTAGCTGGGCTGTAGGTGCTACGTTAAAAGCAGGACAGCGCCTGCCCTGAAGCAGCTGTGGGCTGACCGTGGCCAAGTCAGCCCAGAGAGCAAGAAGCTAAGCCAAGCGCTCAGTCTGAGGGAACAGCTCTGGGAAAGGCCGGGAGCGGATGCAAAGCTGGACGTGAGCTTGCCCAAATCCAGAGACAGGGAGGACACCGTCTGGGGAGTGAAAGCAGCAATGCTAGAAGTCAGAGGCTGCCCGCAGCCTGGGGGGGGGGGGGGGCTGCCCGCAGCCTGGGGTTGGGGTTGCCAGAGGGCTTGTTCCTCCGGCAGAGACATCATACATGGAACTAAAGAGTTGACAATCCAAACGTGTAAAATAGCTCATTCCTTGTGGGGGCCTGGCTCGGTCAATACTCCTCAAGCACAGGGGTCCTGTCCACCTGCTCCAAGGCAGGATCTCCTCAGTCCCTGCCACGCTTAGGGGAAGCGGGCGGTCCCCTCACCTCTGTGATCTCCACGTTGCTTGGGTCCCCCAGCACGGTCCCGTCCGGCTGCCGGTAGCCGGCGTAGCGGATCAGCTGCGGGTTCCAGATGCGGAAGTCTCCGCGGCCAGCCACCCGCTGGGGGAAGATGGTGATGGCTGAGCTGTCGAGAGACGCAGCAGAGTTACTGTAGCAGATTCCCTGCCCCCCCCCCCAGGGCACTCCTCGTCCCAGACAAACCGGTGCAGCCCCTGGCTTACCCCATACCGGCTGGGGCAGGGGGTCTGAGTAAGGGAAGGCAGATCTCTCTCACTGCAGGTGGCTGGATTCTGGCTATGGCTGTAGGGGACTGGGCACCTGGGCCGGGGCCTGTGGGGGGGCTGGGAGAGGAGGGCTTGGGGAGAAGGACAGTAGTGGTGGGGGCTGTTCACTAGAGCTTGATGCAGTAGGTCTCTCTCTCTCTCACACACACACAGTGGGTCTCTTACCGGAGCTTGCTGTGATTGGTTGTGTACTGAGAGAGGGGGGGGACCAGTGGGGGATGGGACGCCAATGCTCTGGGCGAGGGCAGCTGGGGGGGGTCACTTACCGGAGGTTGCCGCGGTTGGTTGCGTACTGCATGTGGTTGCAGAGGAAGGTAAACATTTCCTGGGCAGTGGTGCAGTCTCGGGCATCAAATACCTGAGTTGAGGGGAAGGCCGTACGGTTAGTGGCAACGCATCACCAGCATCCCCTTCTCCTCCTAGCCTGGCAGCCCCTGGCCCGGGGCAGGGCAGGGGAGCAGACTGCAGATAGCTGGGGACATCCCTGTACCAGACCCCAAGAAACGGGCCAAAGGAGCTGTTGCCATGATTTACAAATGATGAATTGGTTATGAAGATCAAGGATAACACAGCAACATCTCTGTATTTCATAGAATCACAGAACTGTAGAATTGGAAAGGACGTCAGGGGTCATCTAGTCCAGCCCCTGCTCCGAGGCAGGATCTCCTCTCCCTACAGCATCGCAGACAGAGACTCGTCCATCTAGTCCAGCCCCT
>QEPC01012039.1:1719824-1759811 GCA_003113815.1 Sphenodon punctatus | reverse complement strand
TATACAATATTACACAGGGGGAAACACAAAGAACACAGGGAGGGGTACAAAACTGAAATGAAAATCAATCTAATAATAATCCTACTCTAAATAAATCCAAAACTTAAAACAGGGGAAGGGAATAATCAGGGATGGAATAAGAGGGAGAGGGAAAGGATTCAATGGTGGGGGGAGTGAGGAAGGAAGATGGAACACAGGGAATACAGGGAGGGGTAAAAACAAAAAATAACACCTAAATCTATCTAATCAAATCTAAATAAATGATAATATGGAGGTAGATGGGTTGGATGGGTGAAATAGGAGGATTGCAATGGATTGAGGAGAACAAAACTGCTGGGAGAGGGAGTCTTCTGAAATGCCTGCTGTTCAGGAACAGTGACTAGCTCAGAAGGTGTTGGGAAGGGGGGGCAGCAATCAGTTTTGTTTCTTGCTGCGCCCGCCTCACCACAAGCCCTATTGGCTTCGTGCAGCTTAGCCCATGGCCAATTACAGACTGCGAAGCCAGTGGTCTGAGGCGAAAAGGGATGGTGATTGGGCAGGGTACTACAAGCCTCTCCACCCCTGGAAGTCTGCTCCTCAGCTGACTCCCCCTCCCTGTCATGTTTTGCCTTCCAGTGACACATTTTTGCCACCCGAACTCACCCGAACACGATCTGAACTGTTCAGTCATTTTGACGTTCAGAATTGAGTTCAGTTCGGTCAGTTGGTGTTTGGATTTGGGTTCAGGTTCAGTCATCCGAAGAGGCCGAGTTCGGGCTGAACTCCGAACTTCTGAACCGCGTTCACCCATCCCTAATCAGAAATTACTAAAGGCATAGTGGATGGGAGGAGCCTCAGGCATGTCCCTAAGCACACTTGCCAGTGCCACTGTGCCTGCACACTATGGGTGTTAAACGTGACAGTGGCCCACTGAGGACTGCTTAATCATGACCGCTTAGTTATTGGCTTGTTTGTTGGCCGGGCTTACCAGATGTTACCCAGGACTGCTCCCGGACATGTTTGTTTATTTATTTATTTATTTACAACATATTTATCCTGCCTCTCCTGCTCACACAGCTCGAGGCAGCTTACAACATAATATATTAAAATATCATAAAAATATCATACAAATAACATTAGAAAATCCATAAAACAACTCAAAAGGGGGACAGCATAAAATACAAATGCCACACCCCACCCACCCTTCACCCATCTCCCTCACCAAAAGCCTGACAGAGCAGACAGGTCTTGCACTGATGTCAAAACAAGGTCTGGGGCCACTTGGGCCTCCACCGGAAGGGAATTCCATATCCACAGCCTAGGTGCAACTACCAAGAACGCCCTCTCCATCGTAGCCCTCCGAACCATCTGGGGGACATTAAGAAGGGTGTTCCCGGTAGACTGAAGGGGTTGATCCAGGATACTGAGGGTGAAGTGATCCCGCATTTAGGTGGGACCTAGACAATATAGAGCTTTATAGGCAAGTAACAACACCTTGAATTGGGCCCGGAAGACTATAGGCAACCAGTGCAGAGCTTGGAGCACTGGTATAATGTGATCACATTGACCCATCTCCCTAAGGAGATGGGCCGCTGCATTCTGCACTAGTTGCAGTCTCTAGACCTTCACCAAGGCTTGCGCCACATAGAATGTTACAATAGTCCAGTCTTGAGGTGATGAAGACATGGATGATGGTGGCCAGGTTGGAGTCTGAGACATATGGCCGAAGCCACCACACCAGATGTAACTAGCGAAAAGCACTCCTTGCCACAGTCGCCACCTGAAGATTTAGGCAGAGCTGTGGATAGCGCAGTATCCGCAGACTCTGAAGCTAGGCATCCAGCGGGGGAAGAACCCCATAATGATGGGGGCGTCACACCCACCACCCTCGCCACCAGCATCACCTCCGTCTTGTCAGGATTTAACTTCAGTCAGCTGACTTTCATCCAATCCCCCACAGCCATCAGACCTGGATAAGCACCGAGACTGCTGGGTTTGGGTCAGATGAAAAAGAGAAGAAGAGCTGGGTGTCATCAGCATATTGACAACACCGAACTCCAAACAGTCTCACGATCTCGCCCAGTGGCTGCATACATGTTGAACAGGAAAGGGGAAAGAATGGAACCTTGTGGGACTCCACACAAGAGGTCCCAGGGAGATGAATAATAATCCCTGAGCAACACCCACTGGGTTCTCCTGGCCAGGAAAGAGCGGAACCATTCAAGAACAGTTCAACTTCCACCTACTCCAGCATAGTCCCGCAAGCGGGTCACCAACATCTCATAGTAAACAGTATCAAATGCAGCTGACACAGTTCTAATAGGATTAACAGGGTCGACTGACCCTGGTCCAATTCCCGGTGGAGGTCATCAACCAAAGCCACTAATGTAGTCTCGGTGCCATAACCCGAACGAAAGCCAGACTGTGAGAGATCAAGAAAGCCAGTGTGGTTCAGATGCTCCTGCAGCTGTTGAGCCACAACCCACTCAATACCCTTCCCTAAAAGGGGAAGGTTAGAGACCAGCCAATATCGGGGTGGGGTGGGGGTGATCAATGTCAAGTTTTGTGGGTTTTTTAGCATAATGCCATTAGTGACCACCATGGCTTCCCATCATGGGAGTGGGAGGTGGGGGAGACAGGGCACTGGACGCAGCGTGGAGGTGGGGTCGGGCAGCCTCATATTCATCTGTTGGCCCACCATCTCCAGTGGTCCGGCTGCCGGCACATTTGTTGTTCCAATGGACTGGGTCTGGACTGTGTTACTAGTGTGTTCCTGACCTGGGTTGGATATTGATGGTGGTGCTCTGCCATCACTTCTGTTAACAGCCTATGCCAAGTATAAGATCGGCAAAGGGCACTTTTCCTCAAAAGTAGGGAGAAACCACGAAAGAGGTTATGAGTCACTGTCTGGTTCCTAGCTGCAAGTTGTCCCATACATGGGACTTGTGGTAAAGTCACAACTTAACCCTTTACATTTCTTGTGCTAGTCCCTCCACCACTTTAAACAATTCCCTCCCACGTAGAAAACGTTATCCTTCAGTTATTTGCAGTATTGACATACTGATCATGTCTCTGCAACAGTATTGTTCAGGCACGCTACATGTCCAAAGTACTTTTATAATAGCAATAGCAATAAATAATTTTATTTATATAGCATTCCTCTGCATCACATGGCACTCAGAGCGCTTCACAAAGTTAAAAACCATATAAACAATTTAAAACAACAAAACCATTTTCAATTATTTAATGAATTATTAAAAAAAATTTAATGGGGCAGGCAAAAGGGGAGGGCAAAGTACATTGATGGGACCATCAGTGGATCCTAAAAGCACCTAGAAAATAAATAGGTTTTCAGGTGCTTTTTAAAAGGCAAGAAGGAAGGAACTGAAACAAATATCCAGAGGGAGCGAGTTCCACACCGAAGGGCCCACCACAGCAAAGGCCAGATCACCTGCCAACTTCATACACAATGGCAGAACCCCCAAACAGCGGGTGGTTCCTGAACGTAGATACCCATCAGGGCAAGATTCCAGAAGTAGGTCTCAAATATAGCCATGGCCTAAACTACTTGGGGCCCTGCCCCCAAAACCAGCAGCACAATCTTAAATTAAGTCCGTCACTCCACAGGCAGCCAATGCAAAGAACACAGGGTGGGCGTAATATGATCACAGGTGCCTAAACCAGTAAGCAGCTGAGCTGCTGCATTCTGAACAAGCTGCAAGTGATGGATAAGCATTGCCGGCAGCCCATAGAAGAGGGAATTACAAAAGTCATGCTTCAAAGTCACCAAGACATGGGCCACTGTGGCAAGGTCAGCCCAGGATAAATAAGGGAGTAACTTATGCAAATTGCATAGTTGAAAAAAGCATTTCTGAACCACATCCGGCACCTGAACTGTCATGGACAAAGTGTGATCAAAAATGATGCCCAAGTTCTTTACCTGGCCCAAGTTCTTTACCTGGAGGTTCTTTACCTCCACCCAGGCCCCAGCCACATTCAGGGGTCCAAAGGAGGCAAAGGTATCCTCATATCGGCCAGCAGCCACCCCTTCCCACCAACATCACCTCAGTCTTTCCCAGACTGAACACGAGGTAGCTCTGACACATCCAGATGGCTATATCATTGAGGCATTCCTCCAAGGCTTCAGTTTTTAATGTTTGAAAGGGTTAGGGCAGAAGATACACTGGGTATAACATGATTAACTCACAAAAACTTAAGCCAGAAAGCAAGGTTTGACAATTGTTCTATGTCCCACATCTACATTTACTCTTTCCTGATGACTCACTCTGTTCAGGTATTTAATCAATTTTCCCATTCTTTGGGGACTTCCCTTCTTTTTTCAGCTTTCTACCTCTTGAGGCACCCAGATTGACTACACAACTATTCTCATTACCAGCAATGCTTCATCTTAACATAGGATGAAAATAAAGGGAGCCTCATGAGTAATTTTTTTAGATGCTGAAATGTTACAAATCAAGCTGCATTCACATGACACAGTTAGTAGGGAAAAACCTACCCCTGATTCCGTTTTTAATGTTTGAAAGGGTTAGAGCAGAAGATACACTGGGTGTAACATGATTAATTCACACAAATGTAAGCCAGAAAGAAAGGTTTGACAATTTTTCTAAGTTGCGCATCTGCATTTTTCGTCAAGTGTGAAGTGCTTCATCCGGTTGTCAATCTGTCTGCCCCACAGAATTCAACGCAGAGTGGGAGAGCACTGCAAGAAACCCAGAAGAAGCCACAGCAATAAGGGTAAGTTTTAAAATGAGAGAATGTGGAAACATTTTTAAAGCAGAAATAGTTTCCAGGGGAAAACTGAAAAGGCAGAAAAACAGCTCATTGCCTGACATGAATGGTGGTGAGGGGCAATTTGTCGCACTCCCCACTTGCATGGGAGCATGGGTGGGGGTTTTTTGGTTGCCCCGACCTGGCTGAAGATGCAACTGTGGCTGGGAGAGAAAATTAAACAACCACTGAGGGTGGGAAGTCAGAAGCCTGGTCTGGCTGGGGTTGCTGGGGCAACCCAGCCCAAGGGCACAAGTATGGTCTCACAAGGCAATACATTGGGGAAAGTCTTTATAAGCTCGGACTTGAAACCTGGCAGGCAGCCAGTGGAACAACCAACTTGCAGCACCCTCCCACCCATCCTGTGTTCCAGCACTGTGGACACAAGCTAGTCACCTATCTTTGCACCTGGAAAGGAATTTTTACAGGAACCCCTGATTGGCATAGGTGGTTCTTGGTTGTCACCTTCCCCACAGTGTTCATAAGATGTAGTGGCCTCTTGGGCCAAGGTGTTTTTTTCTTTTATTTGAGCTAATTTGTCTCACACTCGCGCAAAAACAGTACCACTCATTAGTTGTTTGTTGTAAACGTACATGCAAAGTTGATTCGTCTCCTTATGAGATGGGGAAAACGACACCTCCTGCAGAAGCAGGGTGCGAGAAGCAGTGGGGTCATGTCCCTGGGAGGCATGAAATGGTAAGGCCAGCAGGTGCTGATGCTAGCCAGGCCTTACAACACCCCACTCCTTACTCTGGTCCGTAAAGGACAAAATAGGCCTCACTCACCCAGGTCTTGTGGCTTGGAACTGAGGCAAGGTTAATGTTAATTAAGCGACATAGGACTTCAGGGTGCATCAAGGTCAGTTCCTGGTAATTTTAGGTTAACTGTTAAGATGTTTGCTCTACTGGATCCAAATTGCCTTCAGCAATTCCCCACCTAGGAAATTGGCTTCTATCAATTGGAATAAAGAGTGCTGCTGTAAAAATCCAACTACCTGTCCGTGTCTCATTCCGGGGTGCGCCGACAAAGCACTTGTGTGAATGCAGCTTCAGAGATGTTGTTAGTCCTTACTCTGGAACAGGTCACTTAGCAAAAGTGGGCAATCTGTGGCTCTTTGGCCCCATTGTGGTAAACAGATGCAGCTCTCTGGGTTAAGAAACGTTGCCCACCCCTACTCTAGAGTAATGACTATAGGATTGTAGCTTTGGGTGGGTGTATGCATGTGCGTGCAGGCACATACACAAGCACGCACAATGTGTCTGTTTTGTGTCCAAGGCTTTGCTGTGAATGGTGACAGCCTGCCTTGGCCTGTTCTTTTAAATTTGGCACTGCAGTAATCTTGTCACATGAGAGTTTCCCCCCTGCGTGCCACCCTCTGGGATGCAGGAGCATCCCTTGTGGCCTGCCTCTTGCCCAACGTCCTGCACTCATACTCCTTAATGGTGTGTGTGACAAACTGCCCTGCTTCTCCAACTTGTGGGGGGGATGGGGGGCGGGGGGAGAGAATGGAGAAACCAAGCTTTCAGTTTGGCATAATTACCTAACTCCAAAGGTGTTTTCACACAGAAGTTCAAATAATGACTTTTCATGGAAAGGATACCATTTTTCTCTCAGGAGCGGGGGGTGGGTGTCTGACTCATAAGGTGAAGGAAATATTTCCTTTTTTGTAATTGAATGCCATGGGGGACACACAACCTGAGACAGAAAAGAATGGACAAGGGCATCTGGTCAGATTTAAACCTAAAATTTAGAAAGTGTTCTTATATGCATTTCCCAGGTAATCCTGGGAAAACTCTGGCCATCTTTCAACCAAAGCTATTTCAAGTGAAAGAAGCCCAGAGCTAGAATGTTCACCACTTTTCACAATTCCTTTGCAAACCGATTTATACTGGTCAGCTCTGGATGCAAGAGTTGACGACGATATTGTGCTTAGCTCTCCACTGTAACAACTAGAGGCTTTTAAAGGTCACTCTGTCCAGATGTTCAGCTATTAGTCAACATCACCCAAGCAACTTTCTACAATAAATACAGATAAAATAAGGAAACATTGCAGCCTTTAACAAGATTAGTACTCAGGACTAGTGGAAATGCTCATTTCTGCTTTTTGCTCTGCTAAATTTAACTCTTGCACCACAAAGATTACTAAACATTAATCATGACTTATAAGCTGTGGTAGGGTGCTGTTCTCCAAGCCAACCCCAGAATATGGCACTCTGATGGTCAGGAATCTAGCTTTGGGGGAAATCATCTCTAGCTGAAGTTAATGAAGAAGGCAGTGGCCAACGACCTGGAGAAGAACTGAAGAGAGTATAACCCTGAGCTGGAAACTCAGAGGAAAAGAAGGAAATGAGATGTTGAGCCTCAGGGTCCCAGGCAAACAATAGACTCAGAAGTGAGCCTGTTCTAAGACAAGGACATTGTAAGCACCCAGACAAGGGAGCCAGACAAGCCTGGTGGAAGGCAGGCCTACAGCAGCAATTCCCACACATTTTGCCCACGTAAAAGTATTTGGGAAGTCAAATGTTCCCATAACCCCAAGGCACCAAAAAGACTAATGTGCTATCAAAAAGCCAAAGAATCAAAGAAATTACATTATTTATTATACACAGTCTCAGCACCGACTAATGGGGTATCATCATTCATTCAGAGCTGAAAAGGGGGAACACAGTTAGCAAAAGGGAAATTTTCAGCACACTACAATCCCCTCACTACAAAAAACAAACAAAAAACTCCAAAGGGTCTCCAAATTGTCAAAATGCCCTTTACCTTATGCTCTGTGCTTGTGGCTGCCCTTTCTGTTCTAAGGGGACTACTGGTACTCCCCCTTCTCTTCCTCACTAGTCTAAGTCACCTCATCCCTGTCTGTCTATCCTTCATCCTCTCAGCCTGTCCCTACATCTTTTTCTCTCTCCCTTCCTTTCCCCTTAAGTCTGGCTCTGCTGCTCTTCTTTTGTTTCTCTCCCCCCTGCACACCCCATGTCTTTGCCTGTCCCCCCATCTCTTATTTCTGCCTCCATCCCTACTTCAATCAGTTTGCCACGTCTTCACTCTGACCCTCAAGGCTGGGTCAGAACCCAGAGTGGGTTAATGGAAGGTTGTGCTGAGAGACCTCAACTTGGTGCCTGCTTGGCCATGCCTGGCAGAGATTCTGCAGAACTGGACCCTGAATGAGAGGGAGAGGCCAGTTGCCTCATTCACTCACAGCCATGCATCCTCTAGGTGGACAGACAGCACTTCAGAGCTGGTCTTGTTAGCACAGCGTAACCTGGGGTTACTGCTCCAGGCCCTCCTATTTTCTCTATTTCTGGAGGCCCCAAATATGACCAGCTTTAGGGCCCCATGGAGGTTTGGGCCATGGGGGAAGAGGTGGAGCCACCAGAGGCCCTGTATTTAATTTTGCCCAGGGAGGGTTCCACAAATTCAAGGGCTGGCCCCACCTGGCTCCTTAGCCTCAGGAGCTACCTCTCCCCTGCAGGAGATGACTTTTGTTCAGGGGGAAAAGATAGTCAAATGTGTTACTGTACCTCTCAGTGCAAGACCTGGCAGTTCTGCACTCGTTTCCCCACTTACACACACCTTCAATGCTCTGTGTGACCAATGAGAGAAGGCAGGGCAGTGAATAGTGTTAGCACTTTCACAAAAGGTAGCCAGAAACCCAACATATACCAACAACAGCAATAACTCTAGCTCTGTGACCCCCGCTGCTGGTCACTTGGGTTTAGGATTCAAAGTTTGGAAACCATCATCCTAAAGAAACATTGTATGAAGTCATGGCAGCGTTTATGTTGAGACATTAAAGAGGGCTTGTTCCCTGAATGGAGAACATTTTTGTTTCTCTTATGCCGGACTATAAAGATTGAGGAGTAAATAAGGTATGGAATGGGGTATGACTGATTGCCTCATTATTAAGAGGGCCAGCTCATGCATGCTTTCAGTCATCAAAGTAGTTCTTACTCCCATAAAGGTAGTCCCGTTGTACGAATTGGCTCTCCTTCACTAGGGAATGCTTTCTGCCCATTTTATTTATATTTTCACATATTCAAGAATGTAAAATTTAGACATAGAGCTAAGCCTTACCAAATATTAAGTGTGGTCAGAGATATGGTTTTCATTTCATTTAGTCTGATCTTTTGTACAACAGTATGTATCGCCTGTGTTCTAGTATTCATCTAAACTGTTCTATGTCAGTGCGCTTCTAGTACACTTTAAAACATGTATATTAAAACATGTCACATCATAGAGTAGGACCTACCTTATTTTACACATACATTTGTTGTAGTTATTTGTTCAAAATGCATACTTTCCAGACATCAGGCAACTACTAGTAAGCTGCCTGAAGGTAATTAACATGATCAGTTTATAAGGGATTTTAGAAATATCACAGTAGCATTAACTGGACAGAAGATGTAGTTACAAAAATGAGGTTGACTACTACCATTATACAACAAAAAGTGCAAGAGAAATATGTTATTTTAATTAGATATTTATAGAGCCAAAGGAAAATGATACTACTGAATCTTCTTTTCAATCCATCTTTATGATGATTCAACCAAAAGACCATACCCTTTATTTATCAGTGCTCAGTTTTGCAAAAGAGATAAACAGCATTCTTTACAAGATATATTGACCAACTCTACACTAGAATTCACTTGCTGGCGTGATAAATCTAGAACTGAGCTCCCCAGTCCATGAATACAGCCTCATTTAATCTGGGAGCACTGTCACAATTTATGTAATATGCTGCTCCAAAGGTTAACAAGAAAACATCCAATCTCTCTTCCCAAATGTCAGCCAACTACTTTATAGATTTCTCCGCATCTCTTTCTGTAGCCCTTCGGTTAAATTAGTGCGGCTGTCTGCAGGATCAGATTTAAGCCCTTTGAAAGTTTGCTTGGTCAGAGAACAGATACCTCAGGAGTCTTGCTAGCACAAGGGTAAAAGGGTCAGTGAGAGATATTTTCCTAGAGTAACGAGTAAATGAGAGTTTTGTGAGGAATTAGCTGTCCACTCTCTATTAAGAGACTCACAAAGGCCTTGAAACAAATTAACTGCATACATGGACCAGGATAGATTGCATAGATTGCAGTATAGTGATGCCATTTTGTTGTACAGTGGCCGCACATGCACAAAATAAAATTTTAAAAATCTGATTGCTCCAATCTGAATTCTGATTGGAATTTCATCCAATCTGAATTCCTATCAGACTGATTGAACTGCCCAGTTCTGTAAAAAATGGAAACTGGGTGGCATTCTGATTTCAGCCATAGCCCTCTGCATGCAGAGTCAGAATTCAAGGTTAGGAAGGTTCAGTCGTGTCCAGTTTACTTGGAGCAGTTTCAATTGGTGTCATTCACTGATGCAGAGGGTGTCATCCACTGATCCAGAGGTTGCACTGGAGTATCAGGCGCATCTGGATGCTATTGGATTCATGGACTCATGAGTCAGGATTTTTCTCCTGAGCATGGCACCGAGACTGTGCTTGTGTGGCCTTGGTTGACCATCTCCACTTGGAAACTGACAAGGCCAATTGTAGCCTATTGATTTTGTTAGATCTTTTGGCAGCTTTTGATACAATTGATCATGGGGAACTGCCTACATGGCTGCACAACCTGGCAGGGGGTGCGGAACTGCTCTTGAGTGGTTCCATTCATTCCTGTCAGAGAGATCCCAGAGGGTGGTGTGGGGTAGTGACTCGTTGTCCCCTCGGGGCTCCTTTGTGGAGTCCCTCAGGGTTACATTTTGTCTCCCCTCCTGAAGCCTCTGAGTGAGATCATATGGAGATTCGGAGTGAAGTGCCATCAGTATACTGATGACAACCAACTCTATCTTTTTCATCCAACCCAAGTCCTGCAATCTCCATGCTCACCCTGTGCTTGACCACTGTTGGGTACCGATAAGGGTGAGCTGATTGAAGCTGAATCCAGACATTATTATTATTATTATTATTATTATTATTATTAGCAGCAGCAAACATTTATATAGCGCCAGCAGTGTACCTGGTGCTTTACCAAGTAATTGAATAGACACAGTCCCTGCACTAGGGCTTACAATCTGAGAGATGGGGGGTGGGGGGAGAGATGAAGGAAGGGGAACAGAAGGAGAGACAAGGATTGTAACATTCACGAGAATGCGAGGTCCCAGGTACACGCGCTTGGTTTGGTTACATCGAGAATGATGGCTGGTTGGTCCATGTGGTGAGGATATGAGTACACAGACCTTAGGTAACAGATTGTACTGTATGGAGGCTATCAGCAGGAGTTAGGTGAGGGGAGCGAGGAGTCGGGGAGGGCAGAGAGGAAGAGTTGGTTCTTGAGGAGGGATTTGAAGGTACGAAGGGAAGGGGCGAGGTGGATGTGGGCAGGGAGGGAGTTCCAGGTATGTGGGGCAGCTAGGGAGAAGGGAGGAAGGCGGTTAGGGAGGCATGGGAGGGCGAGAGAGGGGACAGAGGAGGAGCGGAGTTCACAGACTGGAATACGGAGGGAAATTAGCGCAGAGAGGTAGGGGAGAGCAAGGTTGTGGAGAGCTTTATAGGTGAAGACTAGGAGCTTGTGCAGGATTCATTCAGGAAGGGGTAGCCAGTGAAGAGAGGAGGGGCTGCACGTGGTTGAAGCGATGGGAGAGGTGGATGAACCTGGCAGCAGAGTTTTGGACAGAGATAAGGGGAGAAAGGTGAGAGCGGGGGAGGCTGGTGAGAAGGAGGTTATAGTAATCGAGGCGAGACATGACCAGGGCATGAACAAGGGTTTTGGCAGAGGCATAGTAATTCTGTCTAGTGAGGGAGACAGCAGAAGTAAGGGAGGAGAGACAGAATTTGAAGTGAAGAAAGTCAGCATGAGAGTGGGATTTGCGCCAAAGGCATTCAGCAGCATGGGTGCAGGAGCGGAGGTGGCGGATACTGGGGGTGAGCCAAGTATGGGGGTTGTGGGAGCGGGCAGGGTGGGAGGAGATGGGGGCAAGGGAGTCAAGGGTGGTGGAGAGAGAAGCATTGAAAGCAGAAATGGCAGAGTCAGGGGGGGGAGGANGGTGGTGGAGAGAGAAGCATTGAAAGCAGAAATGGCAGAGTCAGGGGGTGGAGGAGAAGACTGAGGGGAGAAGGGGGGAGAGAGAGGAGGCAAAGTCCAGGGGGGTCTGTGGGAGACATTGAAAGAGGCAAGGAAGTGGTCAGAGATGGGATGAGGATCGAAGGAGAGATCAGAGACAGAGCAGTTCCTAGAGAAGACGAGGTCAAGAGAATGACCGTTAGCGTAGGTGGGGGAGTTGGTCCAAAGGTGGAGGTTGAAGGAGAAGACTAGTGAAAGGAAGTGAGAGTATGAGGGCTGGGAAGGGACATCAACATGAATTTTGAAGTCACCGAGGATGAGAGTGGAGGTATCGTCGGAGAGGAAAAAAGCGAACCAGGACTCAAATTCAGAGAGAAAGGAGGAGACTCAGAGAGCCAGGGGGGCGGTATATGACAGCGACACGGAGATGGAGGGGGGAGTAGAGGCGCACAGAGTGAGCCTCAAATGAAGGGAAGGAGAGAGAGGGGGGAGGAGAAACTGGTTGGAATTGAAATGAGTTAGTGAGGAGGAGGTCCACGCCACCACCCCGGCCTTTGAGGCGTGGCTGGTGAGAAAAAGAAAGACCCCCAAAGGAGAGGGTAGCTGGGGTGACAGAGCTGGAGGGGGAGATCCAAGTTTCAGTAAGGGCAAGGAGCTGGAGGGAGTGGGAGAGGAAGAGATCATGGATGTAGGGTGCTTTATTGGCAGAAGAGCGACAGTTCCAAAGGGAGCAGGAGAAAAGGAGCTGATCAGGGGGAAGGCAGGGAATGGGGATAAGATTGGGAGAAAGGGGGTGGTGGGGCAGGCGAGAGATAGGGAGGGTGGGGGAGGAGGAAGTGAAGGTAGCCAAAGGGGAGGAGGAAGTGTGAGGAGGTTGGAGAGAAGTGATGGGCTGGGAGGGAGAAAGGACCAAGGGGGAAAAAATTAGAGGAAGGAAGAGGTGGGTGGAGAGGGGAAAAGGGGAGAAGAAGGGAGAGGGAAGCCAAGAGATTAGGGCAGGCATGATGGTGGGGAGGATAGGTACTAGAGAAGAGACAGAGAAGAACAAAGTGGAGAGTAGTTGACCTACTGGCCACTGAGGAACCACCAGGTGGTAGAAGTACCCTTAAGCTTACCCTTAGCTGCTGCTGCTGTTATTGTTGTTTGTTGTATTCTGCTGGTGAGTGATCTTTTGGCTCGTTGGTCGCTGGAACTCGGGTGGCAGAAAAGCCAAACTCCAGGAGGGTCACGGCATCTTCAGGTGTTGACAGCCGAGGCAGCTGGGAGAGTATGCAGATGAACTGCAACCTCACCAGTTCCTGGCTTGCTGGTCGCTGGAACCCGGGCAACCTGAGCATTTATTTATTTTATAAGTTTGTATCCCACCCCTCCTATCTCAGGCAGCTCGGGGTGGCTCACAATTATGTCATGAAAGCACAATAAAATAAACAGAATAAATCAAATAAATAAATAATATAAAACATTTTCTAAAAAACCCACAAATGCAAAGGGAAGAGCCAGGTCTTACACTGATGGTGGAAGAGAAGACTTGGTCTGAGGTGAACCTCTGCCAGGAGAGAGTTCCACAGCACTGAGCAGCCACCGAGAAAGCCTGCCTGTCAGCCCACACCCTTGTATAGTGGGGAACTGTGGGGAAGTGGGGGAAGGGGATAGGGCAAACGGGGCACCCCATGAGGGGAACAACTGAGGGGCACACACCCAATTGCACGTGCAGCTGAGGGCAGCAAGGCTCTGTTCGGAAAACAAGCCCTCAGGATGGAATAGGGCTACCAGGATGGTGAGTCCCCAGCCTGTCTCATCATCGGGCACTGGGGCAATCACAGGCCTTAATTGATGCACACTGCTCACATCCACACGGGAAAAGGGGGAGGGGTTGGAGGAGTGAGGCAAGTGGGGTATGGGGGTGCAGAGGTCCCAGGGGGGGAAAGAGAGAGGATAGGGCTATTGTTCTGGGGAGGAACCCAGGCACCCGTGCTCCCCTGACACCATTGGAACACACACTTACCTCACCAATCCTTCTCACTGCAATCACTCACCCACGCATACGCTGCTCTCACTCTGTTCAGGCACACAAGGTTTTGTCAATGGCTATAAGGTCCAAGACATAAAGGCACAACAGGGGGCCAGTCTCACGGGCACACAAGGCTCCAATCACCAGCAACGCGGTTATCCCGGCAGCAGCCTTTTATCCTCTCCCCCAGGGCGTTGCCGGAGCCACGCTGAGTGGCGCAACGGAGGGGGCGTGGCTGATGCCGGCGTGGCTTGATTCCTGGCTCCTCCCTCAGGGGCATCGGCGCACAGCGAGGGTGTGCTGCTTCGGCGTTTGACCGACAAGGGCTTGTCTTGCGGTGGTTTTCTGTGAGCGGGCGGGACTGTGGAGCCGGGGTCTGTTGCGGGGGGGTGTTGATGGTGCAGGGACCCCTATTGTGGTGAACGGCGGTGTCGGTGTACCGGCGCTGTGGCCCGCGGGTGCCTGCCTCCTTACAGGAACCTCCAGGAGGGCAGCCCCTGACAACTGCAGAAGCCGCCCAGGAAGTGAGGCAGTCCCTCAGGTAAGTAGAGCCCAGACTGTGTAGGGTGTTATATGTCAACACCAGCACCTTGAATCAGGCCTGGAGGAAGACTATAGGCAGCCAGTGCAGTGCCCGGAGCACCAGCATTATGTGTTCCCTATGACCCAACCCAGTCAGCAGATGGGCCATGGCATTCTTCACTAGCTGCAGCTTCTGAACTGTCACCATGGGCAGCCCCACGTACAGCGCATTACTATAGTCTAGCCTTGAGGTGACAAATGCATGGATGACAGTGGCCAGGTCAGAGTCCGAGATACAGGAGCGGAGCCAACCCATGGAGAAATACAGACAAACCGTTGCAAGGGCTTCTGAAAGGTAAGTATTTCCTGATAGGAAGGGAACACTTACTCTTGTCTCGGTACTAGCAATATTATGCAATATGGAGCATACTGCAAAAAGGATCAGTTCAATCCTCTGCCCATTTTATATCCATATGGTAATGTCTCTGATAATCAGATACGGTTGTCTTGATGCCCTTCAACAGACCAGGTGAGTCAGGTGAGTTAGAAGTGATTTGGAAAATCCATTCCAATGTCATAGAAAGGTTCTGTAAAACTGGAATGGCTACCGAAAGTCCAGTCTGAATTCTGATCAGAATAAAGTTCCAGTTGGTATTCTGACCGGGCCATTTTGCTCATTCTTTGAAACTTTCATTTGGAATGTTGCCATATTCTGAGGACAGAATATTTTAAAGCTCCAATAAGTGTAGCAAAGTAGAGGATGAATCTTCCCCAAATATGTCAGTCAAGACTCCACGGAAGTAATAAAAAACATATCTTCTTTTGCTTGACCTTTTCAAGAGCTGATCCCAACAACACCCTATGGCAGTCTCCATGAGAAGCAACTGTCCAGATCTGTGCTCAGTTCCTTTCCCACATCCTGAGTATACCCCTTAAGCAGTCCTGCCTGCTCTTAATTCCTACGCAGCATACCTGATTTTCAAAGTGGTCTGTGGGCAGGAAAAGGTTCCTTGCTGTAGTGTCTGAGGGATCCAATCTAGGATACTAGCCAGTTCGTGGGAGTGCCCTTTGTTAGTGGCAGATCCAGACTCATCCATCCCAGGTTTTGCACATGACTAGGAGGCGGGGGGCTGTCTGGAGAAAGCCAGTGTTTACCTAAGCTGTGTTTGAGCTTGGAGCAGAATAAAGTTGCCTGCCTGTTTTCAACCAAGAAGACTGTGCCATTTAGTTCTGAAGTGTCAAGTACACTGGGACATAACACCCACCCACACCTAAACTATATATTGAATTCCTATACTCCTTCCTGATAAAAAAATTAGGTTGAACCTAGGCACACAAAGTTGAAATAATGAATGCATAATCATTAATGCAATTATTCCCAATGGGTGTGCTCTGAGAAGAGCAGTGGTGTGCCTCAAAAAATGTTTTCCTTTCTCTCTTTTTAAACATGTATAATATATTACATGTAATATAAATATTATAGTATACATATAAACACACACACACACCCTTTTGGGGTGGAAGAGCGAAGTGTAATGCTAATTTTAATCCAGGAATAAAAGCGTGCCCCAAATATCAAACATTTGGGAAACACTGCATTAATGCATGGGAAATGGTTAACCTTATACTACCATGACAATGGACATTTTTACCACACACTTTAAAGTTCTGGATTTTTCAATCTTCTGGGTTTACAAGTCCATAAGTAAGTTCTGGATGCTTTTTTTCCTCATGCACACTGCCCTGAGGCAGTTCCTGGATGCATTCTTCACACAAACACTGCCCTGAGGCAGCCTAAAGTAACTGCAGCTGTGGACTTGACAGGCTGCCATGGAAGCCAACTAACCACAGCTGTCTGGAGCAAAGCCGTTTACCAGGACAATTCTTTACACACAAAAGATCTGGGAGAAGTTCTACACAGACGTTCAAAGAGCCAGATGTTTAAGATCTGGATGAGTGATTTAGACACACAGAAAGTTCAGGATGTAACAGCAAACATGCAGGAGAAATGTGTGTGTAAAACACCCAATATTGGGATCACATAAGCTGAAATGCATGCATGGTTATATTTTGCAGATATGAATGTATGCAATATTTTTTCCCAATTTTTTCCCAGTAGCATGCGGGGCTGTGATCCTAAAAACAATGGGGCTGATCCCAAGCCCTACGTGCGCCACATTGGCTGTGCATGCACATCCTGCGTGCACCCATGTTGCGAGGACTGTATGACATGTGGAAGCTGCACAGAATCGGCACACAGAGGGTTTAGGATTGTGCCCAGTGACTGNGGGGTCTGCTGCGGGGGGTGTTGATGGTGCGGGGACCCCTATTGTGGTGAACAGCAGTGTCAGGGTACTGGCGCTGTGGCCCGTGGGTGCCTGCCTCCTTACAGCACCCCCCCTCCAAGGTCGATGACGTAGCATGGGACGTGGTTTGAGGGGGTATCGCATGTGGAACAGACGGGCCAAGCGTGGGACATGAACATCTGTTGCCTGTTCCCAGGATCGTTCCGCTGGCCCATATCCTTTCCAATCAATCAGATACCATAGACAACCGTGCTGTCGGTGGGCATCAAGAATTTGCTGTACTTCGTATTCGTGGGTCATGGGTAGGGGTCCTGCGAGTTTATTTGCGGGTTGTCGAGGAGCTTGGGCGGTTTTCAACTGGGAGACATGGAACGTAGGGTGCATGTGGTATTGTGCGGGTAGCTTAACCCGATAGGCCACCTCGTTGATCTTTCGATCTATGGGGAACGGTCCAATGTAATGGTCGTCTAGTTTGGCAGATGGTCGTGTGGAGGGGTATTTTTGACGGTCGATCCAGACCCAATCCCTGAGAGCATATTGTGGGGGAGCTTGCCGGTGGCGGTCCGCATATAGTTTGTATTGCTGCCGAACGTGTTGGAGAGTCTTACGAGTGAGGGCTTGTGCCTTGAGGATGCAAGAGACCAGAGCTCCTGCAGCCGGAACGGTGCATGCTGTTAATTCGGGGAGGCAAAGGGGCGGATGATACCCATAGGTGACGTAGAAGGGAGAGTTCCCCAGCAACGTATTGAGGGTATTATTATAGGTAAATTCAGCTATGGGCAGGAGTTCATACCAGTCATCCTGGTGGTATCCTGTGTAACAGCGTAAATATTGTTCAAGCGTCTGATTCACCCGCTCCACTTGTCCATTGGTCTGGGGGTGATATCCTGAAGTTAAACTATGCTTTATTTGCAAGCTCCTCAATAATTCTTTCCACAGTCGGGATGTAAACTGGGATCCTCTGTCTGAAACTATTTCCAGGGGCAAACCATGTAATTTGATGACATGCTGGAGGAGTAATTGTGCTGTGCTACTGGCAGTAGGTAGACCGGTTGTGGCCACGAAGTGCCCTAGTTTTGTAAAATGGTCCACAATTACTAGAATTGTTGTATACGTAGAGGAGGGAGGTAAATCAACAACAAAGTCTAAGCCAATACACTGCCAGGGCCCCTGTGGTATGGGGGTCAATTGCAGCAGGCCCTGTGGTCGGCGCCGCGGCACCTTGGTGCGGGCACAGGTGGTGCATTGCTTAACGTATTGTGTGATGTCCTGCTGTAGCATCGGCCACCAAAAGTGCCTCTGTAGGAGGGTCAGGGTCCGTCAGATCCCAGGATGCCTGGCCAGAGGGGCATTGTGATGGCCCCACAGCAAGGACTTGCGGGCTTTGGGGGGAACTACGAGGCATCATTGGTAATACAGGAGTCCATTGCATCCCCGCTGCAGTTTAGGATCTAGACTGGCCCTGAGAGGACTGGGGAAATTTCGAAATTGGGCTGCGGTAAGGTGGATTCCCACCGTCCCGGCCTTTAGGATGGTTTCTCCCCTGTGGTCGGGGGGGGTCTCCCATCTCAGTACATCGGGAGAGCGCATCGGCTACGATATTCTGGGCACCAGGGCGATATTGGATCTGAAACTGAAAGCGTGTAAAGAAAAGTGCCCAGCGCCCGTGATGAGCGTTCGTAATCCGGGTGGTTTTCAGGTAAGTGAGGTTGCGTTGATCCGTAACAATGGTGACAGGGTGCTTGGCCCCCTCAAGGTACTGTCTCCATGCCTCAAAGGCTGCTTTGATTGCCAACAGCTCGTGGTCTAACACCGTGTAGTCTTTTTCGGCACTAGTAAGCTGCCGGGAGTAGTACGCACGCGGTAGGAGGCGCTCTCCCCCGGGTTCTTGTTGCAACAGTACCGCTCTGATGGCAACACTAGAGGCATCCGTCTCTACCGTAAAGGGCTGCTCAAAGCAGGGATGCTGCAGAATGGGTACTTGGGTGAAGGTATTCTTCACGTTTTCAAAGGCGCGCTGATGTGTATGGTCCCATACATAGGGCACCCCTTTTTGTAACAAAGCCGTCAGTGGTGCTGTTAGTCTGGCATAGTTGGCAATATACTGGCGATAATAGTTCGCGGTTCCGAGGAAACACTGCAGTGCTTTAACCGAGGAAGGTGGAGTCCACTGCACGATAGCACTTATCTTACCAGGCTCCATCTTGATCCCTTGTGGAGAAACAATGAAGCCGAGGAATTCAATGGTGGTGACGTGAAATGCACACTTCTCATATTTGCAAAACAGGAGGTTTTGCCGCAGACGCTGTAACACCTGCTGTACTTGGGGGACGTGTTCCGCTAGGGTACGTGAAAAAATGAGCATGTCGTCCAGGTACGCCACTACACAGGTGTCCAGCATATTGCGCAGCACATCGTTTATTAGGTGCTGAAAGGTGGCCGGAGCATTAGCCAGGCCAAATGGCATCACGAGATACTCGAAGTGCCCGTAGCGGGTGCGAAATGCGGTTTTCCATTCATCCCCAGGGCAAATGCGCAAGAGGTTATACACCCCCCGGAGGTCTAACTTTGTGAAGATTTTAGCCCCATGTAGTCAATCCAAAAGCTCAGGAATCAATGGGAGGGGGTAACGATTCTTTATGGTTATGGCGTTGAGCCCTCGATAGTCAATGCAGGGGCATAACCCCCCATCCTTCTTAGGAACAAAGAACAGGGGAGCACCTGCCGGGGAGGTGGAGTGTCGTATGAACCTGTGTTGTAAATTATACTCCACGTAGTCCTTCAGTGTCTCCAACTCTGGGGCGGACAAGGCATATATCCAGCCGTAAGGAGGTTCTGTCCCTGGAACTAGCTCGATAGGACAGTCTTAGGCGCGGTGGGGCGACAAGCTCTCGGCCTCCTGTTTACTGAAAACGTCTTGAAAGTGGGTATATGAAGCAGGTAATTTCTGTATGATTTCCTCGGTCCCTGTGACCAACAGGGTTTGTCTCGGCGGAGCTAATATGCAAACAGCGGAACAATATTCTGTCCTAAAAACTATAGTCCCTTGCGCCCACTGGATTCTGGGATCGTGTTTGCAGAGCCACGGCATCCCCAACACGACCTCGAACATCGAGGAGGCCACCAAATCAAAGCTCATCCATTCGACGTGAGCCCCTATGGCAACCTGAAGGGGAGTGGTTTGCAATACCGGGGTCCGGAACTAAGGGGGGACCCATCGATGGTGTGCACCTGTTCCGAAGTTGGTCACGGAGTGTGCAGGATGCCATGACGCCACAAAAATCCCTGGTCCATAAAGTTCCCCGATGCCCCGGAGTCGAAGAGGGCCCAAGTCACTACACCCCGGGGGAGTGTCCCCCCTGAGGGTAACGGGGATTCGTAAATGTTGCCCTCCCTCCAAGCTTGTACCAAGCAGGCAAGGGGCTTTGACAAGGGTGGTTAGCTCTGCCTCCGGGGACCCCCCTATAGTTCCCGGGGACCAGCTTTTCCCACTTCCCTTCGCGCCGGAGGCAGGGCCGGGCATTCCTGTGCGAAGGTTCGCCACAATAGAAGCAGAGTCGGGAGGTTCGCCGGTGCTCTCATTCGGCGGCGGTTAATGGTTCCCGAGAGGCCCCAATTTGCATGGGCTCCCCCTCGGCCTCACGATTTCCCTCACCCCTAACCAGGGGAGGGGCATTCGCCCGGGGTCCAAGGGCTCGGAACGGTTCCTGTCGTCTCTCTCTCCGTCGTTCCCCTAGGCGCTCGTCTATCTGGACTGAGAGGGTGACTAAGGCCCCCCACGTTATGGGTAGGGGGGTAATCGCGAGCTGGTCCTTGAGCTCTTCACTAAGCCTTCACCGATACATCACCCGGAGAACGTAGACTGGCCAATTGAGGTCTACCGCAAGCTGCTGAAACTTGGTAATGTAGTCAAGCAAGAGGCCCTTGCCCTGTTTGAGTCCCATAATGGCAGTCTCAGCATCCTTTACTGTATGCGGATAATCAAATAAGAAGGTAAGCTCTTGCACAAATTGCAGGTAATCCTGCAGCGGGGCACTCTTACTAGTAAGCAAGGGTGTGGCCCAGGCCAAGGCATGACCCTCCAATAAGCCGATGATGAAGGCAACCTTACGAGCATCGGTGTTATATGTCTGAGGTTGCATGATAAAAGCCAACTCGCATAGGGCCAAGAACCCTCTAAATTGTCGTCGATCCCCTGTATACTTGGCGAACTTGGGCCCCTTGGGTTCTCGAGGCAGGTGGCCAGGGTTTTCTGCAGGGGTCGCCACCTCCACCTGAGGGGGGGGCGGTGGCACCACCGCTCCCCCACCTGCTTGTTGATCTTTGAGGTCTTTTACCTCCATCGCGAGGGATTTGACGATACGTGTAAGTTCCTGAACTTCTGCAGAAAGCTGCTCCACAGCATGCAGTGTTCTCAGGGACTGTCCTTCAATGGAAGATTTTGTATGCTGGTGATTCTGTGGGGAAGTGGGGGAAGGGGATAGGGCAAATGGGGCACCCCGTAAGGGGAACAACTGAGGGGCACACACCCAATCGCACGTGCAGCTGAGGGCAGCAAGGCTCTGTTCGGAAAACAAGCCCTCAGGATGGAATAGGGCTACCAGGATGGTGAGTCCCCAGCCTGTCTCATCATCGGGCACTGGGGCAATCACAGGCCTTAATTGATGCACACTGCTCACATCCACACGGGAAAAGGGGGAGGGGTTGGAGGAGTGAGGCAAGTGGGGTATGGGGGTGCAGAGGTCCCAGGGGGGGAAAGAGAGAGGATAGGGCTATTGTTCTGGGGAGGAACCCAGGCACCCGTGCTCCCCTGACACCATTGGAACACACACTTACCTCACCAATCCTTCTCACTGCAATCACTCACCCACGCATACGCTGCTCTCACTCTGTTCAGGCACACAAGGTTTTGTCAATGGCTATAAGGTCCAAGACATAAAGGCACAACAGGGGGCCAGTCTCACGGGCACACAAGGCTCCAATCACCAGCAACGCGGTTATCCCGGCAGCAGCCTTTTATCCTCTCCCCCAGGGCGTTGCCGGAGCCACGCTGAGTGGCGCAACGGAGGGGGCGTGGCTGATGCCGGCGTGGCTTGATTCCTGGCTCCTCCCTCAGGGGCATCGGCGCACAGCGAGGGTGTGCTGCTTCGGCGTTTGACCGACAAGGGCTTGTCTTGCGGTGGTTTTCTGTGAGCGGGCGGGACTGTGGAGCCGGGGTCTGTTGCGGGGGGGTGTTGATGGTGCAGGGACCCCTATTGTGGTGAACGGCGGTGTCGGTGTACCGGCGCTGTGGCCCGCGGGTGCCTGCCTCCTTACAGGAACCTCCAGGAGGGCAGCCCCTGACAACTGCAGAAGCCGCCCAGGAAGTGAGGCAGTCCCTCAGGTAAGTAGAGCCCAGACTGTGTAGGGTGTTATATGTCAACACCAGCACCTTGAATCAGGCCTGGAGGAAGACTATAGGCAGCCAGTGCAGTGCCCGGAGCACCAGCATTATGTGTTCCCTATGACCCAACCCAGTCAGCAGATGGGCCATGGCATTCTTCACTAGCTGCAGCTTCTGAACTGTCACCATGGGCAGCCCCACGTACAGCGCATTACTATAGTCTAGCCTTGAGGTGACAAATGCATGGATGACAGTGGCCAGGTCAGAGTCCGAGATACAGGAGCGGAGCCAACCCATGGAGAAATACAGACAAACCGTTGCAAGGGCTTCTGAAAGGTAAGTATTTCCTGATAGGAAGGGAACACTTACTCTTGTCTCGGTACTAGCAATATTATGCAATATGGAGCATACTGCAAAAAGGATCAGTTCAATCCTCTGCCCATTTTATATCCATATGGTAATGTCTCTGATAATCAGATACGGTTGTCTTGATGCCCTTCAACAGACCAGGTGAGTCAGGTGAGTTAGAAGTGATTTGGAAAATCCATTCCAATGTCATAGAAAGGTTCTGTAAAACTGGAATGGCTACCGAAAGTCCAGTCTGAATTCTGATCAGAATAAAGTTCCAGTTGGTATTCTGACCGGGCCATTTTGCTCATTCTTTGAAACTTTCATTTGGAATGTTGCCATATTCTGAGGACAGAATATTTTAAAGCTCCAATAAGTGTAGCAAAGTAGAGGATGAATCTTCCCCAAATATGTCAGTCAAGACTCCACGGAAGTAATAAAAAACATATCTTCTTTTGCTTGACCTTTTCAAGAGCTGATCCCAACAACACCCTATGGCAGTCTCCATGAGAAGCAACTGTCCAGATCTGTGCTCAGTTCCTTTCC
The DNA here is from genome assembly GCA_003113815.1 of Sphenodon punctatus. Lineage (NCBI taxonomy): Eukaryota > Metazoa > Chordata > Lepidosauria > Sphenodontia > Sphenodontidae > Sphenodon > Sphenodon punctatus. The sequence continues at coordinate 1,736,888 of QEPC01012039.1, read as the reverse complement.
CACATCCTGAGTATACCCCTTAAGCAGTCCTGCCTGCTCTTAATTCCTACGCAGCATACCTGATTTTCAAAGTGGTCTGTGGGCAGGAAAAGGTTCCTTGCTGTAGTGTCTGAGGGATCCAATCTAGGATACTAGCCAGTTCGTGGGAGTGCCCTTTGTTAGTGGCAGATCCAGACTCATCCATCCCAGGTTTTGCACATGACTAGGAGGCGGGGGGCTGTCTGGAGAAAGCCAGTGTTTACCTAAGCTGTGTTTGAGCTTGGAGCAGAATAAAGTTGCCTGCCTGTTTTCAACCAAGAAGACTGTGCCATTTAGTTCTGAAGTGTCAAGTACACTGGGACATAACACCCACCCACACCTAAACTATATATTGAATTCCTATACTCCTTCCTGATAAAAAAATTAGGTTGAACCTAGGCACACAAAGTTGAAATAATGAATGCATAATCATTAATGCAATTATTCCCAATGGGTGTGCTCTGAGAAGAGCAGTGGTGTGCCTCAAAAAATGTTTTCCTTTCTCTCTTTTTAAACATGTATAATATATTACATGTAATATAAATATTATAGTATACATATAAACACACACACACACCCTTTTGGGGTGGAAGAGCGAAGTGTAATGCTAATTTTAATCCAGGAATAAAAGCGTGCCCCAAATATCAAACATTTGGGAAACACTGCATTAATGCATGGGAAATGGTTAACCTTATACTACCATGACAATGGACATTTTTACCACACACTTTAAAGTTCTGGATTTTTCAATCTTCTGGGTTTACAAGTCCATAAGTAAGTTCTGGATGCTTTTTTTCCTCATGCACACTGCCCTGAGGCAGTTCCTGGATGCATTCTTCACACAAACACTGCCCTGAGGCAGCCTAAAGTAACTGCAGCTGTGGACTTGACAGGCTGCCATGGAAGCCAACTAACCACAGCTGTCTGGAGCAAAGCCGTTTACCAGGACAATTCTTTACACACAAAAGATCTGGGAGAAGTTCTACACAGACGTTCAAAGAGCCAGATGTTTAAGATCTGGATGAGTGATTTAGACACACAGAAAGTTCAGGATGTAACAGCAAACATGCAGGAGAAATGTGTGTGTAAAACACCCAATATTGGGATCACATAAGCTGAAATGCATGCATGGTTATATTTTGCAGATATGAATGTATGCAATATTTTTTCCCAATTTTTTCCCAGTAGCATGCGGGGCTGTGATCCTAAAAACAATGGGGCTGATCCCAAGCCCTACGTGCGCCACATTGGCTGTGCATGCACATCCTGCGTGCACCCATGTTGCGAGGACTGTATGACATGTGGAAGCTGCACAGAATCGGCACACAGAGGGTTTAGGATTGTGCCCAGTGACTGCAGATTTATCCAACAGCTTCAAGGGGACGATTCCAGAGTAGTATTTTTTTCAGAGTAGTTTTTTTATTATCTGCATCCAAGATCATCAAAATGAAGCACACACTGGTGTTTTTTGTGTGTGTGTTTTTTGAATACTCTTGAATTTTTCTTCTGTTTATCATTTTTCTTCAAAATTAGCAATTACACAATATTGTAGAAGAGTGGAAAGGTGTTTCTTCTGAGGGCTTCGGAGCTTTTCAAAGGGTTTTTCAAGCATTTGGGATTTCCTTACACATTACAGCCCTGTGAAAAACTTTCCTTCTGTAGTTAAAGTTAGTGTGCAGTGGTTTTTCTTAATGGAGTTTATTTAAAAGCTTTTCCTCTCTACTCGGAAACCTGTGTTGAGCAAATATGAAAACTTACAGAGACCAATCTCTTTTATGTTTCTCCATTTTATCCTTTCAAACACTCTGAAATTTTGCCTCAGTTTCCCACAGTGCCCTCTGATTTTGGGTGACCTATGTTTTCCCTGTCCATTTTGCAGTCCTTTTGGCCTGATTTTCTAGGATTCTGACCTTCCAAGAACTCCAGCTGAAAAATCAAATGACCAAAACCAGAGGTCCTCTTTTGGAAGGGTTGACCTAATTTCTTAAAATACAGCTTGCAAATGTTTGCTATCCAAATCCAAATTATCATTAAAATAAGCTGTGTGAAGTAAATGCAGAGTAGAAGTGAAAACTGGCGAGACTATGAAAAATGGCATTGTTAGCACAAAGCCTCATTTCATCACCATGTCTCAAGTTGTGTTCTAAACCTGCTTTTTGTAACCCATGACCCTTAACCATGTGGGGAGCTTGGAAATTGGGGAGAGAGACAGTCAAGATGCATAGTTTTCCCCTAGTTCCATTAATAATCTAGAACTTTAGAAAACAGAAGTACCACATTTATAGCACTTGCGGGGGAGAGGTAGGAAAAATGTCTATGTTTTAAAGGGCAAATTTAAATTTAGATTGGCAGTTTCATAATGTTTAAATAATCTCATCACAAATTCTAATTTTCACCCCACTTAGCTCATGTGCTTGATATGCTGCCGCCAACCATCAGTTAAAACGATCTATAAGGTGGTATTCTGAAGATGGCAATAAAACCTAAATGCTTATTAGGAGCTGATGCTGGTGGGAAGGGGGAGGGAGCTGATGACCCCCAGTCTGGGGGTGCTCCTCAACTCACGGCTCTGCCTGGATGCTCAGGTGGCAGCCGTGGTGAGGAGCACCTTTTGTCAACGACATCTGATATGGCAGCTTCAGCCATATATCTCTGACTCAGACCTGGTCACTATCATCCATGCATTCATCACCTAAAGACTGGACTACTGCAATGCGCTCTATGTGGGGCTACCCTTGGTGATGGTTCAGAGACTGCAGCTGGCGCAGAATGCGGCAGCCTGCCTCCTTACGGGGATGGGCTGCCAGGAGCATATAACACTGGTACTCCGTTCAATGTACTGGCTGCCTATAGTTGTCCAGGCCAGATTCAAGGTGTTGGTTTTGACATTTAAAGATCTACATGGTCTGGGCCCCACTTAAATGTGGGATCACCTTACTCCCAGGGTCCTGGATCAGTCCCTGCGATCTGTCGGGGGAGCCCTCTTGCTGCTGCCAAGAGTGTAGTGGGTGGCAACCATGGAGATGGTGTTCTTGGTGTCTGCAGTGAGGCTGTAGAACTCCCTCCCAGTGGAGGCCCATTTGTCCCTGGATCGTCTCTTCTTCTGCTGACAATATAAGACCTGGCTGGCCCACCAGGCTTTTGGTGTGGGAGATGGGGTAGAGGTGGGGGGTTGGGTTGGGGCTTTTGTGTTATGCTCCAGCAGTTTTACAATGCACTGTTTTTATCAAGTCAAGTAATATTTATTAGGTTATGCTTTCACCATACTCCACACTGATTTTTATAGATTTTATATTTGTTTATACTTTTATGTTTACGTGTTTTTATCATTTTTGTTAGCCGTCCCAAGCCGCCTGAGGTGGGATGGAATGTGGGATACTAAATATCACAACTAAATAAACCAATGTCCCAAGAGCTCAGTTCAGCACTCTTTGAGTGCTGAATCCCAGTGTCCCTCTTTCAGGGGTCAAAGTCCCTCATTCAGAAGAGAGAGACAAAAATGCTGGAATTCAAACCTTAAGCATCGCTGTCCTGTTTGCCTCCCTGGAAAAGCACTTAGGAGAGGACAATGTGGAGATGATGGAATTACAAGAAACTAAGTGGAATGATAAGCAGGTGAGCTTCTGACTCTCTTTATGCACTGGGAATGTTGACAGGGGTGTGTGCATGTATAAGTGTGTGAGAGGTACAGTTTATTTTCTGGGAGTGGAGCTTATTGGCTGAGGGGCAGGTTTGTACCTCTGGCTGCTCAAATGTTGAGAGGTATGCTCTAAGGTGCCATGTGACTTCTATTCCCATTGACTTCAGTCAGGCCTGCTATGCATCTTGAGGATTAAGCATGGAGTTAGTACATGTCAGTGAGCATTTCATGGGGTCAGTTTGTCCCCTCTGTGGAGAAACCTGCAAGCAGAGACAAAAAAACACACCAAAAAAGGTCAATGGGGTTCACCTCATGGAGTTCCCTGCAAATTATTCCCTTGGTGTTGGGGGGCAGGTTTCACATTGCTGTCCCTACTGACTAGGTAGCTGCCAGGCTGGTTCCCCACCCCTGCTCCCCACAAAAGCAGAGGAAATGGTGTCACAAGGCTGGGGGAGGGGCAGGGCCAGGAAACAGGTCAAAGACAGGTCTTCTTCCTCTTCCCTGGTCCCCTGTTCCAACTCTGGTTGTACTGCTGGGAAGGAGAGAAGTTCATAATTGCAGGAATTAATAGAATATGCAGAGCTGTGGTTTCCATCACTTTGCCTGTGAGACCCCATTCTGAGTCTTAACTGTAACTCTGTGACCCAAGACAGCAATGAAGACATGCAGGTATATATCACATATCAGTCAGGATTCTAACCACCTCCACAGAATGTACAACCCCACTTGGGACGACAACCCACAGTGTGGGAGCCTCTTACAGAGCAATACCCCATATTCCTGGAGACTACAGCTGTTCATGTTGAACCTCTGAACTCTTTCCCCTGAGGTACCATGGACAATGAATCATGGAGGGAGCCCACACTAGTTGATGCAAGTGCAGACTGCATTGTTTCCTTCCCAGTTTTTCACAGAGAAGGTAGAGAATTTGATGCAGAACATTGTCAGTTTATACCAAAGGTGGGCAAATAGAGGCTCAAGAGCCACATGTGGCTCTTGGAGAGCTGTACAGTGGCTCTCACCAGAAGTGGCTGATGGGGCGGGGGAGGGGGGACATCCATAGGTGTGTGTCCATGGGTGTGTGTGTGTCCGATGAGTGCCCAACAGCTCACTATGGGGCAATCCATTCCCTGCTGTTCACTTCCAGCTACTGACAGTAAGAGGTTACATTCCCCAAACCTACCTGACTAATAGCTGCTAATGGAGCTATCCTCCAGAAACTGTTGTCCAACCATTTAAAAAACCCAGTTATACTACTGGCCTTCACCAGATCTTCTGGCAACAAATTCCACCAATTAATTGTGCATTGAGTGGAAATAATACTGCCAATTATTTTTAAAAATCTGCTGCGTGTTTGTTTTTTAATGCCTTTTAGGGACTCCTGCTTTGGTTTTATTGATCTTCTTAATATTTTTATATTTTTTGTAATTTGTTATTTATTAGAATGTTTTTATTGTTGTTATTGTCATTCCTCAGGGACTGCCTCGCCCTTCACGCCTCAGAACGGCTCCTTCGGTCTGCCGGGTGTGCTTTTCTGGAGGTCCCCCCCGTGGCTGGGCCGTGCCTTTGGAACTCCCTTCCGGAGGAAGCTTGCCTGGCCCCAAGCCTGTTGACATTCCGGCAAAGTTGTAAAACCTGGCTGCTCGCCCAGGCCTTTGGGGAGGGGGGGGGGAAGAGGGGGGTTAATGGGTTTTCTCCCCTACCCTAATTATTGTTTTAATGTCCCTGGGCCCTGTTTAATATTTTATAGTTTATGTATGTTGATGTTTTTAAAAAAATTGTATGCGTATTTTGTATGGTTTTATGGTTGGAAGTCGCCCGAGCTGTTCGCAGGAGGGGCAGGGTAGAAATTTAGAAAATAAAATAAATAAATAAAAATAAATTATTTTGTTGTGAGTCACCTCGAGCTGCCAGAGGCAGGAGGGGGCAGCATAGAAATTAAAGTATAAATAAATTAATTAAATAAATAAATAAATCATTATCTAGTCCTAGTACTATTTGAGAGGGTAAATAATTATTCCATATTAACTTGTTCCACACCACTCATGATTTATAAACTTCTATCATAGCCCCGCTCAGTCATCTCTTCTCCAAGCTGAAGAGCCCCAACCTATCCAGAGTCTCTTCATAGGGGATCCATTCCAAGCCCCTTATCATTTTTGTTGCCCTTCTCTGTATCTTTTCTATTTCAACAATATCTATTTTGAGATGGGGCGACAAGAACTGCACACAATAGTCAAGGGGTGGTCACACCATAGGTTTATATATTGACATTATGGTATCCTCAGTTTTATTCTCGATCCCTTTTCGAATAATTCCTAACATTCTGTCACTCAGGAGGAGTCACTCCGGTGGAGTGCGTGGGTAGGGGTTCTAACAGACGGCTCCCAGTGTGGCTATTATGACAACTACCTCACACTCCCCCTGCCGCATACCATGGGGGAAGGGGAAGCGCACCAGGCTGGCTTTTGAAATGGACATGTCCCGGCGTGAGCACTCGGAAACCTGAGCTCCCCAGCACTTGTGGTCAGTTCCTGTGACTTGCAAAGGCAATGTCCCCTGCCCACAATGCCTATGAGTGGCAGACTGGCCTTCTGGCATAGCTGGCTGCCATGGTTCATACATACAGGGGATGCGTGGCCGCCGTTGCCACACACTTTTTGGCTTGCCCCACATGGCACACTCTGGATTTCTTGTTAGTGTGCCTTGAGTGGCTATGAGTGGGTGCTACATGGTTCACAGGGGTGCGCATTCCCCCACACCACCGTCAGCTGGGTGATTGGATATGTGTGATAACACTGCATTTAAGAACACTCTGTGAGGCTCCTCCAGGAGCAAGAGAAACTGAGCCATCATTTCAGCTGCTGGAGCATCATGTGGTCTGTGGGAGCAGGAGTACATGCCCTGTTTTGCTGTTGCTCGACCCATGAGACAATAGGTAGCTACCAATGCCATCTTTGAAAAGGGCCAAGCATACTCAGAAAGGGCCAGACAGGCCCTTGCTGTGCATGATCAGCTGTTTTTTTTTTACTTTCAAACTTACAAGCTGAGAAGAGGCCAGGCATCGCACGGGACCCCTGCAGAAGGTAGGTAACCCTTGACCCCTCTGCTAGGCCTCCCGCTTCCTCAAAGCACCCCATACCTGACCCACCCGCTAGGTCACCAACCCCCCTTCCCTGGCCCTGTACTGGCCAATTCACCACTGGCCAACTGCCAACGGCAAAGGTTTGCTGAGTTCCAAAGTTCTGGGACCCTTCCTCAGTACTTCAGAACTCAGGAAATCGAGACAGAATGCACCTGTTTCAATTTGGAGTGATCCGTAATGTCTCATAATGTAAAATCCATAAGACCAACCCTACCAGACAGCCTGGGAGCCAGAGCTTTGATGTGAGGAGTAGGAATTTTGGCGAAAGCCATGCTGCCCCGTTCCTGGGATCAGGGGAAGCACGGTTAATCCAATCCAATCCAATCCAATTTTAATTTATATCCCGCACTCTCTTATCAACAGATAACTCAAGGCAGCTTACAACAAGCAAAATAATACAGTAATACATAATACAATAATACATCATCATAAATTCAATAACAATCCCCAATTCACAGCTCCCAACCCTAACCCTTACATAAATCATACAATATGCCCTCCATTCATCTAGCAGTCTCCCAACACCTACACACAGGTAGGGTTAACCATCCTGCCAAATATCTTCCACCTCCACCCTGCTGCCACCAGGGAGAAGCCCTCCTCTGCTCCACCCCCTTGATCTCACCAAGGGGGAGAGTCTCTTCCCAGGCAATAAATATATACCCCTCTTCCTCTGTCCAAACACTGATCACAGCTGCTCCATCCAATGGCCCCCACCATCTGACCCAGCTGGAGGGCACATCCAAAGGACATCCCCCCCTGGATGCGCCCCCCCCCGGCATGAGCCCCCGGCATGGCCACCAATACAACTAACGGCTGCCCCCCACTTTTGAGGGGGTGGTCCCAAAGCCAACCTCCTCACACCCAACATAATCTCTAAAGAAGGGAGCATACTATAATCAACCCCCAAGTCCATATTCGAATACTGACCCCAGCCCAGCATACCACGAGATTCACAATCACTTGCTCTAACAGTTCTCCTTCTTGCATCACACCTGCCTCCGATCACCCCTGCTTGATCTGAGCTGAGATCATCTGTTGTTCCTGCTGCCTCTCCCACTGGCACCAACAGAGATCCCACCAGCTCTCCGCACTTCACTGCTGCTCCCATCCTACGACCAAACTAGGGCCGATCTGCTCGCTGATCCTGCTGTCCCACCCTACTCCAGCAACCATCCATTTCATTACTTGTAGGGCAGAGGGGGCCCTGGGCGCCATGGTCCAGCCAATGGCCCCAGCCAATGGCCGGCACCCTTTAGGTGTCACCCTTCGGCTGGCGCCCAAAGGGCCCCACCCTTGCTGATATGCATCTTATGGTTCTCTGCGATATGAAAATTTTGGTATGTGGCTGTCATAAGGAGATACTGGACTACATGTAGACTACAGGTCTAACAAATATGTAAAGGTAAAAGTTAAACATGTATGTAACGTGAAAGCTGATAACTGGAAACTCACTTCATGCAGTGGAGAAATGCAAAGTCATGCCAAATGTGTATTCCGAAAAAGCCTCAACACCTCTGCAGACACATAGACCATTGAGTTGCAAATGGATCTCTTCCTGTGGACATGACTGAAAGCACAGAGTCACCTAGTGGGAAAATCAAACAAAGGACCCTGGAAAGGTACTTAAGGGGGGAGACAAGAGAAAGAAAGGATCCTTCTCTCTCTCTCAGTTGGTTGAGATCAACTTGTTGAGCTTCATCTGCATCATCATATCTTACCAGCCAGAGGAGGACTGCACCAAAAGAACTATGAAGTAAGGCCTTTTGGAAACTAACTCTGGTACCCAGCCAAGCTTTCCATCACTGGCTGTGACATGAACTGAAATACCCTTGGACCTTGATTTCGGTAAGCTTAAGTCAGGAGAATCCAAGTACAGATAGGAATGAGTTATTGGTTATGTTATTTTCATTTCTGCACTCTCGTGTATAATCTTGTACTGTGTGCATGCTTATTCATGATTTATTCATTAAACTTCCTTTTACTGAACTTCGTATGGTCCAGTGGAATTGTTAATCCTAACATTGGTGGGACACAGTTTGAGGTTGATTCTGTGTTTGCAAACACAGATGAACCTAGAGAGAAAGAGTCTATGCTGGGAAACTCTGGCTGAAAAGGTGACAAGAAGGTTCACTTGTTGCAAGCTCAATCAGTTCTAGAGAGAGAGCTGATCCAGTGAGAGCTGCAAGCCAGGGAAACTGAGTCATGACAGCCTAGAGTGGGGAGTGGTTACTGTTTTAATTGTTGTTTATTGTATGTTTTAATAGGTTTTAAAATGCTATGAGCCACCCCGAGATGCCTGAGGCAGGAGGGGGTGGCATATAAGTTTTAGAAATAAATAAATTAAAAAATAAATAACTCTGCAAGGGTACCAGAGAGCTGGGTCTCTCTGAAATGTTTGAAAACCTCTTGGTTATGCCCCCATATGGACAGCACCCTGGAGAATATGTCCACTTCTTCCAATGAGTGGCCCTTCGGGATGGGTAAACAGAACAGAGTTCGGAAATTCGGTTCGGTTCAGTTCGGTTTGAAATTCCAGTTCAGAAATTCAATTCGGTTCGGTTCAGTTTAAAATTCGAGTTCGGCTCAGAAGTTCGGTTCAGTCGACTGAACAGACCAAGTTCGGTCAAATTCCGAACTTCCAAACCAAGTTCGGCCATTGAAACCCAGGGTTTTTTGGGTGTGTTTTGCCACTAGGGATGGGAGAACAGAACAGAGTTCGTAAATTTGGTTCGGTTTGGTTCAGTTCAGTTTAAATTTGAGTTCGGTTCGAAAGTTCAGTTCGGTCAACCAAACAGACCGAGTTCGGTCCAAACTCCCAAACCGCGTTCGCCCATCCCTAGTGGCCCTGGCCTGAGTGCAGTGGAGGCAGAGCTCCCCTGGAGACTCATGCGTGTAGGACCTTCTTCCAGAAATGGTTCTTCTAGGGATGATCCAGATTATGGAGCGGCATATAATTGAAATGCAAGTCCAGACACATACTAAAGGGACAGGAGACAAAAAAAAAAAAAAAAATGTCATTGTAAAATGTCCAGTCAGAATGGGAAGAATTACCTCCTTTGGTTTCTGTCACATTCATTTTTCTGAGCATATTTCCAAAAGAAGTATTGTCTGCTTAAGTAAAGGCTTTTAAATGATTGCTGTTATGAAGTCTTGTTATCATCTATCTATATAAAATTCTGATGTCTGTTGGCTAGTCAGTTGGTTTGGCCTAAGGCTTTTTTTTTATTTTAAGTGGTAGGGAGTCCATTGAGGAATGAAGGATCATCACACCATTTAGTGTCTTAAGGTTACATGACTAGTGGCTGGTGCTGAAGTTACATCCACCCAACGTCAGCCCGTAGATAAAGCAAAGAGAACAGCTGTTACTGCTCTACAGCTGTTGCAGATATCACAATAGGATTTTCTGACCACAGCCAAGTTGGAGGAGTTAGAAATAGGGTAGGGGCAGTAGGGATCAATCAGAGGAGGTAGGCATAGATGGGGATCAATCAGAGGGGGTAGGCATAGAATTAAGTTGTGGAGGTCTCAAAATCATTAATGAATGAAGATTACAGGCCTGATGACCAGGGCCAAAGGTAAGGTCACCCGATGTTGGAACGTAGGCTAATATTCACCAGGAGACTGGGAAGACACAGAGATGTGAACCCGCACGCTCCCACAATATACCTGGCTGACAGCCAATCATGACAGCCAATCACGGGCAGATCCACCGGGGTGGCTGACTGGGCTCCCGCCCCCCCATTGGCCAGCTTTGGTTAGACCCACCCCCTCATGTCATGGTTGGGGGCGGGGGTGGCCACATGATAAGGAGGCAGACTGCTTCCTCCTGCCTTCCTTAGCTCCTGCTCTTCACTCTGCAGCCTTTGGTAAGTGAAGGGGAGTGGGGGTGAGGGCTTTCAAAGGGAGGGGGCAGAGGGCTTTCAATGTGGGGGTGGTCTGCTGCTGCAGCTCTGCTACAGCTACTAGAGATCCAGGCTTTGATTGCTGGATCCATGCCACGGCAGCAGGGGGTGGGGAGAAGCTACAGGGCTGATTTTAGGTCTTTTCAAACTGTTAAAAATGTGATGCTTGTGATAAAATTGAGGTTTTGAAATCCTGAGATTTAACTGTTAGTCTTGTGATTTTAGGTGTTTTCAAAATTTTAGAAATGTGATGCTTATGATAAAATTGAGGTTTTCAAATCCTGAGATTTAACTGTTAGTCTTTTGATTTTAGGTGTTTTCAAAAACGCTGGAAATGTGATTGGGGGTGGAGGACAGACGCAGCAAGCCTGCCAGGCAACAATGCTGGCCCTGGGGAGGGGGAATGTTGGGAGTTGTGGGGCAGGGCAGGGTGGGGAAGCATGAGGTGGAGGGGAAATGAGTGGGTGCTCAGTAGTACGGGGGTGGGAGTGAGATTTTAAAGGGCGTGTAATTTTTTGGTATGAGCGCGCACCAATCATCTAAAAGTGACCTAGGAACTGGAAAAAGACCACACAAATGCACATCTGCATTTGGCCCATGGGCCTGAGAAGCCCCAGGACTGTGCTGGCAGATCCAGTGAGTAGGGGGGGGCAGTGTGTCTGTGTCTGGCCAAGGTTGAAGCTGCCATGGTGCTTCCTTGGCAGGGGGCAGGACTAGAAGTGGGACTGCAGGCAGGGCCTAATTATTTGGGTGGGGCAATGCTAACTTTGGACTTCAGCCCCCCCCATCCACATCACTTCTGGATCTGCCCCTGCCAATGGAAGACACTGGGAATGTGGAGTAAAGTGATAATGTACTGCTCCAGTCAGTTGGGATAGCTCTATATCTGTTTGGTGGGTTAACAGCTAGCTCCACAGGGATAGCGCCACAGTGAAGTATCATGGGTTAACAGCTAGTTGTGTTATAAATTTTAAGGATCTACGAACATGGTTTGGAGTTCGGACTGAACGCGAATAGTTCGGTCGACCGAACCAAACTTTCGAACCGAACTCAAATTCGACCGAACTGTTCAGTTGAATCCGAACCAGTTCAGAAGTCCAAAAAACCTGGTTTTGAATGCACAAACTCAGTTCGGCAGTTCGGAATTCAACCCAACTCGAATAGTTCCTTTCGAACCAAACTCGATTTTCGAACCGAATTTCTGAACTCGATTCTGTTCGCACATTCCTAATAAATTTGTGCAACATCTGCCTTTGTTCTATATTGTTTCATGCATAGTCTCTTCACAAAGGCAGGTTGTTTCTCTGGAAAGTTTGAGTAAAGCAAAACAGTTCTACAAGTTTTGAGTGCAGATGGGAGTGGGGAACAACTCTTTCCTATTAAAAAAATGGTGTGACCTTTTTGGAGAGAAAAAAATGTCCTGCTAAAGAAATAGCTGAGGTTTGAATGTTCCAGTGTGACATAGAAATAGACTTCTTTGACTTGCATTGCACAGCTTTGTTCCAGACAGAAGTGGTTGGTTACGATCACTTGAAAGTCACATGCTGTGCACACATACTCGAGAAGATTGCCCTCCCCATCCTGAGCTAGTTAAGAGCCTGATCATGGTCTCATTGGATTTTATAACAACCCTGTTGTGCATACTAGAATGACAAAGTCCATGGAAAAGAACCCAGCAAATATGACTTACCCTGCCTCTCCAGCAAGCAACAATGTAAAACAACAATTTAGATTCAAATTACTCCCTCTGCTCTTTAAAATATTACATTGCTATTTATGAGAATTCATTAACACCTTTTACTGTAAATATACTTACTACTCCCTACTGCATTAAAACAAATATTTTGTTGGTAGAGCTGCCTTAGAGTCCAGTCACTCTTGTGCATAGTGTGGAACTATATGAACAAAGCGACAAGGTTAATAATACCTTTCCGACCTGAAAGAGCATTACTGGGCATATATCCTGCTATTCCACTCATGGAACATCACCAAGACACCTGTAAACTGATGGTGCTTGCAGCAATCAATTTTATCGCTAGAAACTGGAGAAGTGCACGTGATTTAACTGAGGGTGAATGGCTCAAAAGAGTCTGGTATATATACTCCATGGAGAAGGTGAATGCTTTCCTCGCTGATAACTACAAAGACTTTCCAACAAAATGGTTCACCTGTGTGGAAAGTATACAAAGACATACATTAACAGAAGATGCCAAATCATATCTACTGGACTGTACAGTCTAACCCCAGGCTACACCTAACAGCAGCAATTAGAGTGTGTCCAAAATAATTGGTTATGTTTAGTTTGTTGTTATATGTATTATTCAAAAACTACGTTTTCTTTTTGTGTATATAAACCTTGATATCACACATTATAATATAATAAATTATAATTAATACAATTATAATTATAATACAATTATAATACAAAAATTAATAAAATCAAAATAAATAAATATTTTGAAGGTTGAAACAGTTTTTTGTTCCTTTATGGAAAATTCAGTTTACCATTTCATTGTCTACTTAGAAAGAGAATCAGATTGATAACATAGAGCTCAACGATTTGGAGTAGTAAGACCCCAAAGATTTATTTTCATTCTTTAAGAGTGACATAGCTAACATTTCAACCACATCTGGGACCCATGCCAACAAGGTAAGGGGCCAAATACGACTAACTTCACTCATGTAAACTGTCTTAATCAAATCAAAGCATCAACAAGACATTGGAGATAGTGTCACCACAAACTCATGTTACCAAAACACTTTATGCTTATTTTTATAAGCTGATCTCTGAGGAGGTGTTGGGATCACCCAGACTTATTGTCTTGGGTGAGTTCAACATATACGCTGAGGCTAGACTTTCAGGGGTGGAGCAGGAGTTCATGGCTGCCATCACGCCGTGACAACCATGAGCATATCCCAAATAATATCTGACCCAACACATGAGGTGGGGCACACGTTGGATTTGAAGTTTTGCACCAGCCTGGATACAGGTGTTCTGATTATCAAGTGGGGAGGGGTGTTACAACACCGTTGTTGTGGTCGGACCATTACCTTCTGAAAACCCAGATCCTGGCCCTCCGATGCCCTCATTGTGGTGGTGGACCAGTTAAGTTGGTCCACCCCTGGAGGCTGATGGATCCAACTGGCTTTGAGAATTCTCTGGCGAATTTACCTACTGACCTTAGCGGCTACACGATCGATGACCTGGTTGCCTTGTGGAATGACATCTTGACCATGGCCATCAACACAGTTCTGCCCAGACATCCACTTTCACCGCTGAAACAACACAGGTCCCCCTGGTACATGGAGGACCCGAGGTGACTGATGTGGGAGGGTAGCTGATTAGATTATAGGTTGTGCTCAATCCGTGTTGAAGCCAACCCATTGTGGCATAGATCCTTTTTAAAGGACTATGCCATTGCTGTGATGGTGGCGAAGAAAGCTGTCTTCTCTGCTATCATATCATCTGGCAAAATCTTGTCTGTCAGATCTATTCCGGATGGTGAGGGGCCTTGTTAACCCGGTCTGCCTCTGCCCAGGAATGGAGTCATCTAATGCCCACTGTGACATTTTTATTAATTACTTTGCAGGCACAAATTACTCATATTCACCATGACTTGAATGCTGGCACTTTTTCTGCAAAATCAGAATTTGGGGTTATCATGAAAGCCCAGTCTTGTCCTGTTTATTTGGATCAGTTTCAATTGGTTTTACCTGCCAAGCTGGAGGAGGTGCTTGGGGTGATGAGGGCAACCATTTTTGAACTAGATCCTTGCCCATCCTGGCTAGTGAAATCCAGCCAGGAGACGTTGGGGCTGTTACTGCCTGGGGTTGTCAAGGCCTCTCTTTGGGAGGGTAGGGTGTCGGATGTTCCTAAAACTGCAGTTGTCTAGCCTCTGCTTACGAAGCCATCTTTGACGCTGAGAGTCTCATCACGGCATCACGTAACCCCATAAGTGAGAATCACAGAGCCACTCGAAGAAGAACAACAGTTGTGGCTAGCATAATTGTGATCACCATGCAGATGGGATCTGGGTGTGCAAACATGTGTACATGATCATCACCACCTCTGCTATTGCCATTGTTCAAAACTGACATACTGCAGTACTGCACCCCAATACTGTGACAAGGATCTGGGTGTAATGACATTCATGTAAGGAGCTGAACTTAAAACTAGACCTTTTCTCCATTGCAAAAACAAAAATCTCCTTCAATAAATGCAAGTGGTCTTGTGTGAAAGACCCCTGAGTGTGAGGCCACCCATTAAAAAAATATCATGCAATTTAGACTGCCCCCTTCTCTCAATTTTCCCCATGGCATGGTGCCTCGTGAATCATCTCTCAAAGGGACACTGCTGCTGGCAAGGCCTGTTGCTCAGTCTCTACTTTCCCTGTGCGCCATAGAAAACAGGATTTCACTATGGGTTTGTTTCTAATGCTGAAGAAGTAAGTCTTATTAGAGAGGCTACCTGCTGGCTTGCTTAACACCATAACACCATAAAAATAATTAAATACAATCCTGTCCAGCAATGGGCTTAAGGATACTCCTAATTTCAAGTACACGTTTGCCAGCTCCTATGACTTAATCATGGGTCCTGGGACTTTAAGTGTTTTTTTAAAGCATGAAATCCTGAGTCCAATTATAAAAATGAAAATCTGTCTTTATTTTTAAAAAGTAAGCTTCTAGCCCTCAGGCTTGCAGAAAATAGCTCAAGCGTTTTCCAGAGGCAATGCAATTCAACAGGCAGGGTTAGGATTTGGAAGGGGGAAGCTGGTTATGGGTATTTATTGCTATATGTGATTTTATTTTCTGTATGCAAGGCCCAAGGCCCCAGGCTTGGGGCCTTAGAGGAGGTGTTGGCTGACTCCAAAGCACCACCAGTTCACTCTAGGCAGGGCCAATGATTGTTGTTGAAGGCCTTCCCCAGTTCTGCTCAGGCCACACACACCCTCAATCTGGCTTCTTACCCACAGTTTCCTTATTGGCTACCTGCAATATGAGAGGCAAGCTTGCAGCCGGATTTGTGTCTAATCCACTCCAATGTGCCCTTTGGACTGACACTGTCTGCCCTGCTTGAACTGCATCTGTTTGGTTTTGGTTCTAGTCCTTCTGCCCCTGCCCCAGAAACCAGTTCTTGCATCTGTGAATCTGCCTGCCAATCTACCCTGCTTCCCTTAGGCCACTTTTAGATGATCATGCTGTGCGCTCGCGCGGGGTTTAAAAAAACCCGCTAGGAAAGATTACACGTGATGCCGCTGGCAATCGCGCGCCTGATACGTGCCACACATTCTTTTCAAACCGTGAACTAACTGGGAGCCTTTATATATATATATAAGCGATATTGTTAACGAGCTTCTCTTGACTGAAGGGGACCCTCCCAAAATTAAAACTAGGAAGGTTATGGCGCTTCTTTTTGCTGACGATATAGTGTTGGTTTCACAGTCACGGAAGGGCCTTCTAACTCAATTAGACCAATTTGCTGTGTATTGTGAAAAGAATGAACTGGTGAAATATACAGAAATCACAGGTCATGGTTATGGGTAAAAAGAAACCCAAATATGTCTGGCCTATTAAGGACCAGAAGCTTGCCCAGGTAGACTCTTATGTTTACCTGGGTGTTACCTTTTCAGCTAATACTTACTGGGAAAGGCACAAAACTCAAATCATCCTTAAGGCCAAAGCTGTATCTAGGGCTATGATAAGATTAGCAGCAAGATCTAGTGATATGCTTCTCTCGCGTATTTTGAAGGTATATAAAACCAAGGTAGGACAATTGTTAACATATGGGTTGGAGATTGTGAGTAGGGGTGGGAAAACGCGGTTCGGAAGTTCGGAGTTCGGCCCGAACTCGGCTTGCTCGGACGACCGAACGCGAACATACAGAATGAACCAAACACCGAACGGCGAAATGGCCGAACAGTTCGGATCGCGTTTGGGTGACAAAAAAAGGTTCCCTGGAAGGTCAAACATGACAGGGAGGTGTCAGTCACTGAGGAGCAGACTTCCAGGCACCAGAGGTGGAGAAGCTTGCAAGAAACGAAACTAATTATCTGCCTCCCCCTTCCCAACACCTCCTGAGCTAGTCACTGTTCCTGAACAGCAGGCTTTGAGTAGGATTTTTAGATTGCTTTAAGTTTCATTTCAGTTTTGTACTGAAATGAAACTTAAGAACTGAAACCTTGTGTTATGCATGTCACTGTACAGACTCATTGAGTATGTAATGTATTCAGTTCACTACAGACTCCTCTTCTGTTTGTGATTACCCCCCATCCCATATCTATGGGATGTATATCTATCCATATCTATCCATATATGGATATATGGATATATATATCCATATATATATATATATATAT
>QEPC01012039.1:1673636-1719724 GCA_003113815.1 Sphenodon punctatus | reverse complement strand
GGGAATCACAAACAGAAGAGGAGTCTGTAGTGAACTGAATACATACATACTCAATGAGTCTGTACAGTGAAATGCATAACACAAGGTTTCAGTTTTTAAGTTTCATTTCAGTACAAAACTTCCGAACCGCGTTTGCCCATCCCTATATATATATCCATTTATATGTATGGATATGGATATGGGATGGGGGGGAAAGATAAATAGATAGATAGGTGTAGAGAGTTGTAGGAGTTAGCTTAACAATAGAGATAGCGTTACTGATTTAGTTTTAGGGTTTGTAGGAATAGGCCTGTGCACTTATTACATAATCCATTTAGTTCATAGCATTTAGAATAGTTAATAGCAGTTAAATTTAGTGTAGATAGATACATATAATATTAGATTTTTTTAAAAAAACCATATAAAAAAAAGAAACCAAATAAAAAACAAAAGAAAACCATATAAAACCCAATAAAAAACCAAAAAAACCATATAAAAAACAAAAAACAAGCCATAACAACATTTCCCGAACGGCCGAACTGAACAGCCGAATGGCCTAACCGAACGGCCTGTTCGGACAACCGAACCGAACAGCCAAACCCAAACTCGGAGAACTAACCAAACGGACGAACCGAACGGACGAACCAAACGCAGCCGAACAGAACAGACGAACCAAACGGACGAACCGAATGGCTGAACCCGAACTGCGATCTGTTCGCCCATCCCTAATTGTGAGGGGAACTGATTTGGGTGCTCTTGATGTGGTCCAGAATCAGATAACATCCCTGTTTCAGATCGCAGAACTGTCCTGAGAGGGCTCCTGGGTGTCCCGCAGAGTGTCCCAGCTGCTGTTTTGCGATCTGAAACAGGGATGTTATCTATTGCGTGCCTTGGTAGCCAATTGTCTACTTGTTATTGTTTAAAACTATACTCTAGAGGCAAGTTGGACCTCCCTGCTTTGTGACTTTTTGAAAAGTTGGAGCGAGACTCAGCTCCCTATTACCCATGGCTTATACAAATTACAAATCAACTGCAAAATTTGGGTCTTACAATTGACTATTTACTGGGACTTGATATCTCATGCCGGCAAAGGCTGGTAAAGATTAGGGCAAAGACTGTTCCCAAACAGGTTGACTTGGCTCAGGCCTCAGGATGGAGAGCAGCTCCTCAGTATCCTCTCCTTAAGACTGTTTTGGGGTTTGAGGAATACTTGGACAAGTTGACCCAAAAAAACCTGCGGAGAGCGTTTATGCTCTTAAGATTACAATTGAATGACTCAGTCGTTCTCCAAGGAAGATGGGGGGCGGGGGACCCTATGATAAAAGACTTTGCCCCTGTGGCAATTCTGAGATTGAGGATTTATATCACAATCTTTTTATTTGTACCTTCTATGACAATCTGAGGCAAGTATGGCTATACCCCCTGTTCTCCGATAATTAGTTCCTTACTAAGGACCAAAAAGTTCTATATCTTTTAGCATCAAGCAGTGAGCAGGTATTGGTTGCTGTGGCCTCATATGCTATATTGGCAGCAAAAACTACGGAAGAAAGGGTTAAGGTCTCTTGTGACTCCAATATGTGTGAATAGACTGTTACCATGGTGCTCTTTGTGGGTCTCCTTTCTTCTTTTTTTGTGTACTAACTGGGAGCTACGACAAATCCCCCGGACTTCATGTATATTGAGTCCAGTGGAAGCGTTTGTTTATTGTTTATTTTTATTTTTTCTTGGTTAAATTAAGTTATAATTTTATGGTTTATGTTTGTAGTAAGTATGTAAGTAAAGTTTATTTGTGGCATTAGCTTTAGCCATAGCCGAAGTCTGAAAATACATACATTCATTCACAAACTCCATCCCACCAATCTATACCAGAACCGATATTTATAAAACAAACAAAGCCAATCAGAATTATATTTCCAAAACCAAATATGAGGAAAATTTCTAGCCTCTAGGCCATAAGAACCTCTTTACATATTACAAGACAAGTATATCAAAATACATAAAATATAAACATTAAAACATCACCCGTTGACATTACTCCCCTCCTTCCTCTAAACGGCAGAGATGTAAAGGCATGTCGGGCTTATCGTAAGGCCTACCTTAATCAAAGGGCGCAACTACTTTTACATTAAGTTAGGGATAGCCTTCATATGGCCTCTCGAGCTACACTGACCAACCTAGCCAGGAAAGTACCTAGCTCTTCTACCTAGTACCTTGGCGAAGCTTGACCCCTGAACCCCTACTTACTTTGGTCAGACTGCCTCCACCAAAATTCTGGACCCAAAAGCCACCACTGCCCTGGAGTGACTTGAGTCATCCCCACTCAAAAGCATCCGGACTCTCACCTCATCTCCCAAGAAACTAGGAAAGATCTTTATATGACTTAACAAAGGTTCCCTTCTCAGAATGTCATGCCCTAGGTAATGGAGCAAAATATGCTTCACAGAACCTACTGTCGATTCCTTTCATTACCGGCATAACCTACGATTTTTAGGAAAGTTTAGGTACCTCCCCTCCAACAACGCCGATGGAAAAAGGTTACATCTTAGGAGTGTCACTACATGCCGAAGCCACATCTGAGGTCAAGCTAAATAATCTGGCCTTACCCCCATATGGCTGAGGCGGAAGTAATCAGGAGCTGTCCTTTGGGCTTGTAAGGCTGCTTCTTCAAGTTGGATCTCCTAGTCCAAAAGCCTCTGCCTAATTTCCGCTACAGCTTGGCCATAGTCCAAAGATCTTAATCGGTCTTTGGCCAAGCCCAGCCTAGCATATGCTTTTTCGATAGAATGCGACCAGGAGAGCATAGATCTTTCTTCACGTATAAAAAGGACTGAGGATTTGGAGGGAACACAGCCACTTTGAGCTAGTATTTGAATAGCAAAAGTGTCGTCTGCAGTCTCATGGTTCTCATTAGCTCAGCTCTCAGGATCGCTCGTGGCGTGCACTTCGGCAGACCCAAGATAGTATGAATGAAGCTATTCTGGGGGGCTTCGAGCCTATCTAACAACTCGCTACCCCATACTGGTACAGCATATAAAAGCTGCGTGATAACTTTGGCCTTAAAAAGGCGAATCGCCGAGTCAATTAACTTCCCTCCCTTAGAAAAATAGAATTTAATCAGAGCTTTAGTTGTACTTCATGCTTGTTGTAATGCAGCCTCATAATGACACTTCCAGCTCCCTGTAGCCTCAAAAATAATTCCCAGGTTCTTGAATGAATTAACCTGTTCAACCACCTTATCGTTGATATACCATCGATGTTGCTTTTTGGATCTGCTCACCACTAAAACCTTCGTTTTTCCATAGTTGATAGATAAATTTTCTCCACTGCAGAAGAGGGTAAGCCTATGAATTCCCCGTCTCAAACCAACCTGGGACATGGAAAGCAGCACTGTGTCATCTGCATAAAGGAGCAAGGCCAGCCTCTTGCTGCCCAACTTGGGAGCATGCAGCTCCACTCTTTCCATAAATGGAACCAAGTCATTTAGATAAAAATTAAATAAGGCTGGCGCAAGTAGGCAGCCCTGCCGGACACCCCTCTCTACTTTAATAACCTTAGTTAGTGGGTGCTCTAACCTGCAAGGTATTATTGTTGTGGAGCTTAATCATTAAGAAAAGCAATCTCCCATCAATGGAGGAGCATCCCAATTTGGACCATAAACGTTCTCTGTCAATAGAGTCGAAAGCGGCCTGCAGGTCCACGAAACAGCAGTAAAGGGAGGGGTGTCAGGGCTCGGGGGCAGTTGGGGGGCACACGAGGGAGAGGGGCGCTGCGGTACCGCCCCGGTAGAGACCCCGCCGGCAGGCTCAGCTGCAGGGCCCACCAACACAGGCCCCGCTCTCACCGGCAAGTCAAGCCCCGCCCCTGGCGACGCACGCATGCTCCGCGGGCGTCCCAGGGCGGGGAGCCACGCCCCCGCGCCCCGCACCCAGCGTAGGACTGCCCCCGCCCCTGGTGCGATGCTCGGAGCGGTTGCGTGCGCCCATGGGGGCGGGGCCTTAGGGTTATAAGCCAGCGCTGCCAGACAGTCGGCGCTGGTGATTTGGGAAACCGGCCGAGCAATTCTGTGCGGAGAGAGAGTGTGACACATTGAGCCTGACGAGTGTGAAGTGCGTGTGGAGCCCCGAGAGCCTGAGTGACCCTTTACCCTGATTTCCTGGTGAGTGGTGGTGCGCGTGAAAAGTGAGTCGGTGTGTGTGTGAGTGTGCCCTGCCCGCGCCCCCCCCTCCCTGACTTCAAACCTGTGGAACCTTACTGGTGTGTGCGAGCCCCGTTGTCCCTCTCCTGTGGGGTCCCCCGCACGTACCCTCCCGGGGGTGTACCTTCCCTTCCTTCCTCAATACCCCATGCCTTGTACAGCTGTGAACGTGCGTGTGGGGGGCTGGCCCTGGAAACCCCACTCAGTGGCGCCCTATGATGATAGAGGCCTGTTCTCCTTAGTCGGAGGTAACGGCCACACTTCTATCCTGACGGGCATTAGTCCACGAGTGTTCCTAACCCTGTGTGGGGTGACCGTGGGTAGTGAGCGAGTGAGAAGCGAGAGCGTGATCCCCCCCGGTGACAGAAATCACCAGCAGCCCCTGGCCCCGGTACGGGCTTGTGAAACCATGGATGTGGCCACGGAAATTTCCAAGCTTGTGCATGCCGTCCAATCCTTGGCCATGGATGTAAAGGATCTCCAGGCCAAGCAGGGGGACCTAGCCACAACAGTGGGCCAATTGCAGGGAGCGGCGGCCCCCGTGGCCGCGGTTGCACCGCCCCCACGGGTGGCCGGGCCATTCCCGATGAGCCCTCGGGAGCCTAAAGGCCCCAACATAGAGAAGTTTGTGGGGGATCGACATGCCTTTCAGGGATTTATGGCCCTCTGTCGCCTCACCTTTAAGGTACAGCCAGTGACCTATCAGACAAAGGAACAGAGGGTCGCCTTTATCATTGGGAATCTAGGGGGTACCGCGCTGGAGTGGGCTACCACCCTCCTTAAAGGTGATAGCCCGCTCTTGGCACAATATGAGAACTTTGTCAAAGAATTTGCCTTCTTGTTTGACCATCCGCACCGGGCCCGAGATGCAGAAGCCCTTATCCTGACCCTCCGCCAAGGGAAGGGAGGGGTCTTAGAGTACATTACACAGTTTCAACAATTAGCGTTGGAATTGCAATGGCCCAATAGTGTCCTTAAGGTGATGTTTCGACGGGGGATCGGGGAGGAAATTAAGGACCAGTTAGCCCTAGTCGACACCCCCGTAACCTGGGAAGCTTTAGCAAACTTATCCCTGCAGATTGAAGAGCGGTTACTAGAACGAAGGCGGGAGAGGAGACAAGAGCCCCGTCTAGCACCCCCTAGACCCTTCCTACCAGTTAGTCTGCCAAAAAATTCCGACCCCAAGCCGATGCAGTTGGGGGCCTCTCGAGGTCCTCTGTCAAGAGAGGAGCGGGAACGACGAAGATCGTCCCGCTCTTGTTTCTATTGCGGAGAACCCTCCCATTTTATTGGCGAGTGCCCGGCCTTACCCCCGTATCGACGCGAGGCGGGAAATGCTCGGGGCCGAGGCGGGCAGGGGCCGCCTCGTCCCACCAGCTCGTAAAAATCCCCGGTAAGTCCATTCCTCATGGCCCCCATTTTCGGATTCCACTAACGCTGGGGTTGCCCCCCCAGAGGTCATTGGTCGTCTGGGCCCTAGGGGACTCCGGTGCCTCCAGGAACTTTATAGACGGCCATCTGACTACTAAATGGTCGGTCCCCACGCAGCCCAAGACACTGCCCGAAGCGGTGCACTCTATTGATGGATCCCCCCTGGTCTCAGGACCGGTGACCTTGAGCACCATCCCCTTGGAGTGTGCCATCGGGGCCCACTACGAACATTTATCTTTTGATATAGTGTGTACCCCCCTATTCCAAGTGGTCCTCGGGGCACCTTGGCTTCGGCGTCATGACCCGCGCATCGTGTGGTCCACCAAGCAGCTATGGTTTGAGACTCCCTTCTGTCTTCAAAGATGCGTTCGCCCCAACCCTTTGGCGACAGGCTGTGCGATGGCTCCGTCGATCCCCCCTGAAGGAGACTTAGGGCTCCCAACAGCCTATCAAGACCTTCTAGATGTCTTTAGCAAGACCCAAGCCACGGAATTACTGCCGCGATGACCCTATGACTGCCCTATCGACTTAATACCCGGAGCCGAGCCCCCATTCGGGCGAATCTATGCACTGGCCGGCCCAGAATTGCAGACCTTACGGACATATCTAGAAGATAGTTTACGACAAGGATTTATTCGCCACTCCACTTCCCCAGCGGGTGCCCCCATCTTCTTTGTAACCAAGAAAGATGGCGGCTTACGACCATGCGTGGACTACCGAGCCCTTAATAGTATGACGATCAAGAACAGGTACCCGCTCCCCCTTATCCCGGAACTTCTTGATCGACTCCAGGGGGCTCGGCTGTTTACGAAATTAGATTTAAGGGGGGCCTACAATTTGTTGAGGGTGCGAGAGGGCGACGAGTGGAAGACCGCCTTCCGCACGCGTTACGGGCTGTTCGAATACTGTGTTATGCCATTTGGGTTGGCAAACGCCCCCGCAACCTTTCAGCATTTGATCAATGACATTTTCCGAGACATTTTGGACATTTATGTTGTCGCATATTTGGATGATATACTGATCTATTCCGCGTCCCTCGAAGAACACATTCAACAAGTGCGAGAAGTCCTACAATGGCTACGGGCCAATAAACTATATTGCAAGAGGGAGAAGTGCTTTTTTCATCTCACCACGGTCAGTTTCCTGGGTTTCGTTATCAGCCCCCAAGGGGTGATGATGGACCCTCAAAAGGTAAAGGCCCTCCAAGACTGGCCCCCACCAAGAGCCGTGAAACCCCTCCAACGCTTCCTAGGCAGTGCCAATTATTACCGGCATTACATCCCAAACTATGCAGAGATTACTGCCTCCTTGACTCAACTATTAAAGAAGCAGCAAGTGTACCACTGGGGAGAGGAGCAGCAATGGAGCTTCGACTTCCTAAAACGAGCCTTCACCTCTGCCCCGTTGTTACAACACCCCGATTTTGAGAGACCCTTTTGCGTGGAAGCGGACGCGTCAGGACGCGCGATAGGGGCGGTGTTGCTGTAATCTCCCGATAACGCCTGCACCCCCCTCCCATGTGCTTACTACTCCCGACAGCTCACCCCCGCCGAACGCAATTACTCCATCCTAGATCGTGAACTCCTGGCCATTAAGGCCGCCTTTGAAACCTGGAGGCACTACTTGGAGGGAGCACGACATCCTTTTACCGTGATCACTGATCACAAGAACCTTACGTACTTACAAACGGCCCACATTGCCAATGCCCGACATGCCCGTTGGGCCTTGTTTTTCGCCCGTTTCGACTTCCGGATACGTTATCGACCTGGTCGACTCCACGTGTTAGCAGACGCCTTGTCTTGTTACGCCGAAGAAGCTCCTCAAGAATCGCGTACCGCCGAACGAATTCTGGAAGGGCGAACTTTTGCAGCAACCTTTATGTCCCTGGATGAACTTCGTGCCACCACCCGCCGAGAACTCCCCCCCGAAAAGGCACCTATGGAGACGGTACGCGATGGGTTACAATGGCACGACGGCAAGATAGTCGTTCCCCCGTCCTGCCGGTCTCAAGTACTGTGGGCCCATCATGAAGGTCCGATGGCAGGGCATCCGGGGAGAGAAAGAACACAACAACTTCTCCAACGTTCCTTCTGGTGGCCAACCATGAACCAAGATGTCCACCGGCATGTGACCAACTGTGTTACCTGTGCCCAAACCAAGATTCCCCGATGTTCTCCAACGGGCCCGCTACAAATCCTCCCCCTACCGCAAGGGCCATGGCAACGAGTCGGACTAGACTTCGTAGTGGAATTGCCACCTTCACGACAGTATACCACCGTACTCGTGGTGGTAGACCACCTTACCAAGATGGCCCATTTCATCGCCTGCAAGGGGCTACCCTCCGCTAAACATACAGCCCTTTTGTTTATCCGACATGTGTTTAAACTGCACGGATGCCCTTGAGAAATTTTTAGTGACCGAGGAACCCAATTTACGTCCCGTTTCTGGAAGGCCCTGTTCCAGTCCCTTCACGGGACGCTCCACCCTACCACCTCCTACCATCCCCAAGCAAACGGCCAGGTGGAGCGGGTGAACCAAAATATGGAACAATATCTTCGATGCTATATAAACTATCTACAGGATGATTGGTTCACCTGGCTCCCCCTGGCCGAATTCGCCTATAACAATGCGCCCAGCGCTTCCTTGGGAAACTCTCCGTTTTTTCTCACCTATGGTTTCCACCCCCAGCTAGGAACCATCGAAACTCCCTCGACCACCGTGCCAGCTGCCGGAGCCACGGCCCAAAAGATTCATGAAGCCCAAGCGGTAGCTGGGGCAGTTTTGCAACAAGCACGCCAACGGTACAAAGACCAAGCGGATAAACACCGACGAGAGGCACCGCCTCTCCAACCAGGAGACTTAGTGTGGGTCGACCGACGTCACTACCCGTCGCCCCGTCCAACCTCGAAATTAGACGTCAAGTTTATAGGACCCTTTCCCATTATTCGACAAGTTAATGAGGTAACGTACACCGTACAACTTCCTCCCAACCTCCGGATACACCCTACCTTCCATGTTTCCCTGCTAAAAAGAGCAGAACCAACGCATCAGGATACCACAGGTCCTGCTCCCGGGCCAACCATGATTACGGCCGCCGGCCCCGAGTATAAAGTTCAGGCGATCCTCGATGCAAAACGCATCCGAGGACGCCTCCATTACCTAATTGACTGGGCAGGATATGGCCCCGCGGAACGCTCATGGGAGCCGGCGCACCAAGTTTCGGCACCCCGCCTACTCCGAACATTTCACCTTCGTCATCCCCTTAAACCCGGACCGGTTGGGTCCCGGGGCCGGTGGCCTCGGGGGGGGTACTGTCAGGGCTCGGGGGCAGTTGGGGGGCACACGAGGGAGAGGGGCGCTGCGGCACCGCCCCGGTAGAGACCCCGCCGGGCAGGCTCAGCTGCAGGGCCCACCAACACAGGCCCCGCTCTCACCGGCAAGTCAGGCCCCGCCCCTGACGACGCACGCATGCTCCGCGGGCGTCCCAGGGTGGGGAGCCACGCCCCCGCGCCCCGCACCCAGCGTAGGACTGCCCCCGCCCCTGGTGCGACACTCGGAGCGGTTGCGTGCACGCACGGGGGCGGGGCCTTAGGGTTATAAGCCAGCGCCGCCAGACAGTCGGCGCTGGTGATTTGGGAAACCGGCCGAGCAATTCTGTGCGGAGAGAGAGTGTGTGACATTGAGCCTGACGAGTGTGAAGTGCGTGTGGAGCCCCGAGAGCCTGAGTGACCCTTTCCCCTGATTTCCTGGTGAGTGGTGGTGCGCGTGAAAAGTGAGTCGGTGTGTGTGTGAGTGTGCCCTGCCCGCGCCCCCCCCCCTCCCTGACTTCAAACCTGTGGAACCTTACTGGTGTGTGCGAGCCCCGTTGTCCCTCTCCTGTGGGGTCCCCCGCACGTACCCTCCCGGGGGTGTACCTTCCCTTCCTTCCTCAATACCCCATGCCTTGTACAGCTGTGAACGTGCGTGTGGGGGGCTGGCCCTGGAAACCCCACTCAGTGGCGCCCTATGATGATAGAGGCCTGTTCTCCTTAGTCGGAGGTAACGGCCACACTTCTATCCTGACGGGCATTAGTCCATGAGTGTTCCTAACCCTGTGTGGGGTGACCGCGGGTAGTGAGCGAGTGAGAAGCGAGAGCGTGATCCCCCCGGTGACAAGGGGGTATTTGCTTGCACCCCTGCATATTTAGCAAACAACGTCCTTAGCACAAATGCTTAGTAAGTTGTCGACTGGCCCGCTCTGAATCCCGCTTGCTCTGGATAGATGATTCCCTCTCCATCAAGCCAAGCCCCCAACTTGCCCAATAAAAACTTAGAGTAAAGTTTCCCAATAATTGATAACAAACTAATGGGCCTATAGTTAGCTGAGTCCAGAGCATCTCCTTTTTTGTAAATGGGGACCACTATGCTCTGTAACCAATGCCTCGGAATCATACCGGTCGCATTTATTGTTGTGAAAAGGGGAGCCAAGAGCCCCGCCCACCATTCAGGACTATGTTTTAACAGCTCCGGGGGGGATGAAATCACTGCCCGGGGCTTTTCCCTCCTTAAGAGCAAGGATTAGCCCCTTAATTTCTTCCGGCGTAACCGGCGGCCACTCCAGGAACCTGTCAGCCGGGCAAATGTCAAGTGGTATAATCCATGGGTGTGTACCTGAGAAGAGGGTAGTAAAGTGAGCCTCCCATTTGACTGCTGAGGGTAATCTTTCCGGAACTGAGCCTCTACTACCCAAAGTGCCTGCAATCAAGCCCCAAATTTTTTTTAGAGTCTTTGGAAAGCACCGTCTGTTGTAATCGAGCCCATTGCAACTCATGAAACTCAGCCTTTTTCTTAATCAGTAGCTGTTTATACCATTTTCTTTCAACTCCAACCCTAACTCTAGCTGCTTTGGTTGGAGCCCCTTTCATCCTCCCAACCACCTGCCGCAAAGACTTCCTGGCTCTGTGACAGGCAGCATCGAACCAGGTCTCAGAGAAATTGTAAGAAGCCCTTCCCGAGGGGGAAAAGGACAGAGCCTGCCCGAGAGCTTCTATCAAAATTTCAAAAGCAAGCACATCCCCTTTGATCATACATCCAATTAGACCTCTTGATTCTCGACTCAGTTCCGAATCCAAGCACAACAAACAATTGGCAAGGACATCAGGGGACCACTTCTTTCGTACCCTCGCTTGTTGGCTTTGAGCACTCACTTGTTCACTAATATCCTGCACTGGCCCCCTCTTATTCATAAAAAAATCACAAATCTTAAGGGCCAGAGGTGAGTGTTGTCATGTCATGTCATGTCATGTTTATTTGTATCCCGTCTCATCACCAAGGACTCGAGGCGGCGCACAGCAAAAATTATACATTCGTTGGAAAAACCAATCCCACGCAGGGGTCCAGCACACATCTCAATACAAATACATTAATACAACAATAACCCAAATTCACAAAATTCAATCATACCCTATCTGGCCACCCCTACACTCAGGCGGTGGCCCCAACCTCCATGTATCCTGCTCCCACCATGTATCCTGCTCCCTCCATGTATCCTGCTCCATGTATCCTGTTCTGTCTCCAGTGAGGCAAGAATCCTTAACTCAAGATCATCATTTACAAAATTTTGCTGAGTCAAGAAATAGTCAATCACACTCGCCCACAATATTGAGTGGAAGGTATAATCACCTAAGAGGTCCCCGGGTTCCCTGCCATTCAGGATTTCCAAATCCAACTTCCCAAGGAACTGCCGTAATATCAGTGCCCTAGGGCATACAATCGTGTCCCTTGAGAGACGAATATTGTTAAACGGGGGGATTATTGTGGAATCAAGACATCCTATAGTTCCCAGCTTAGCCGGGTTACACGTCTGAGCATTCAGATCATCGCCAAAAATCAACATCACCTTGGGGAATCTAATAAATGCACCCTGAATAGCCTCCTCCATTTGTTCCCAAATTTCAGGCATATAATATACTGAGACCACCACGGGGATGCATGCATTGGCCACAAGTAACTCCTTCCCCTCCCTGGACACACAATACCACAGGCCAAATTGTGCATCCACAGACGCCAGTAGTTCTACTTTGGCACATAACGAGGCTCGGAAAAAGAGGACTATGCCTCCAGTAAGCCTCCCCTTAGTCTTAAAAGATCTTGCAGGGGAGACATAAACTTCAAATCCATGCCATCTTAATAACTGATGGTTTACCCAAGTCTCCTGCATGAGGAGGATGTCACAATTCTCAATCAAATCCTTAAAATCTGGCCCAAACTGATGCTCCTTCCAACCCGAGATATTCCAGCTAAGGATTCTCAGGGTGGATACATCAGTCTCCCTCAGTCACTTAACCTGACAGGAAAAAAATTCATCCACTTCCAAGCTTTCCTTACAACCGACCGAACCCTCACTATAAATCTGCTCCTGTAGCAATAACGTCTGGTTTATG
Source organism: Sphenodon punctatus (assembly GCA_003113815.1). Taxonomy (NCBI): domain Eukaryota; kingdom Metazoa; phylum Chordata; class Lepidosauria; order Sphenodontia; family Sphenodontidae; genus Sphenodon; species Sphenodon punctatus. The sequence continues at coordinate 1,707,697 of QEPC01012039.1, read as the reverse complement.
TTTGTATGTTTGTTTGTCTTTGATGTTGGGTCATGGCGAACGCCTGTACCCTAATAACTGAACGTAACTGACCGGGAGCCTGATCGAGGTAGGTCATTTGCGGCTTGAAAAGAATGCGTGGCGCCGTATCAGGCGCGCGATTGCCGGCAGCGTCACGTGTAATCTCTCTTTGCAGGGTTTTTGACACCCTGCGCGAGTGCACAACGCAATCGTCTAAAAGCGGCCTTAGTCTATGCACTCTGAAGGTTTTACTATTTACTTAGAAGGACAGACAAACTAAATCTTGGGGCCATTGCTGGCTGGGGTTATCAACACCTCCTTTCAGAAGGTAGGTTGTCAGACGTACTTGAAACTGTGGTTTTCCAGCCCCTGCTTAAGAAGCCATCTTTGGATGCTGACTCCCAAGCCAGCTATTGGTGTGTCTCTAAACTTCGCTTTTTAGGGAAGGATATTGAACATGTGGTTGCCTGACAGCTCCAGGCTCATCTCAATGTTGGATTCATGGACTCGTTTCAGTCAGACTTTCTTTCTGGGTATGGCAGACTGTGCTTGTGGCCTTGGTCAATGACCTACACCTCAAGGTTGGAAAGGAGAATTCTATCCTATTGATCTTGTTAAAACTTTTGGCGACCTTTGATACAGTTAATTATGAAGTGTTGGCATGACTGTGGGACCTGGCGGGCGGGCACGGCACCTCTCCTCAGTGGTTCTGCTCCTTCCTGTTGCAGAGGTCCCAGAGAGTGGTGATGGATGATTGCTCATTGTCCTCTCATAAACTCCCCTGTGGGGTCCCGTAAAGTTCTATTATCTCACTCCTCTTGTTCAACTTGTATATGAGGCCACTAGACAAGGGTCATTCTGAGATTTGGGGTTGAAGTGACAACATTAGTATGCTGATGACACTCAGCTCTACCTCCCCTTTTTTTCATCTGACCCAGGCCCTGCAATCTTGGTGCTTATCTGATGCCTGGCTGCCGTCAGGGACTGGATGATGATGAGCTGATTCAAGCTGAATCTAGACAAGACTGAGGTCATGATGGTTGTTCGATCTTGTGACCTGGAGGGGATTGTGACTCCTGTTGTTGGCAGAGTCTGGCCCCCTCTGGTCAATCAGGTTCGAAGCCTTGGAGTGCTTCTTGATCCCTTTCTGCACCTGGATTATCAGGTTTATTTATTTTAATTAATTAATTAATTAATTAATTAATTGCATTGTTACCCTGCACCTTCCTGTCAATAGCAGCTCAGGGTGGCTTACAAATTCATAAAATACACAATATAAAATACAATATTCTGAAGTCTGCGCTGGCTGCCTATAGCTTTCTGGGCACAATTCAAGGTGCTGGTTTTGATCTTTAAAGCCCTAAATGGTCTGGGCCCCACATATCTGAAAGACTGCCTGTCCTTCCATGCCCCATTGTAGCCTCTGTGATCAGCTGGGAGCACCTCCCTGTAGGTACCGCCTGTTAGCCTTGTTCATACAAAAAGGGTCCGCAAGGAGGTGTTCTTGGTTGGTCCCAAATGCTTTGGAACTCCTTTCCTCTGGAGATTTGTTTGAGTCTGGGTTTGAGTGTCTTCCGGAGGTGGTGGAAGATGTTTTTGTTTGAAAGGCATTTGGCTGGCAGGGATATGGGGCTGGGGTGGTTTGAGGGATGAAGTGTGGGGGCCATAGGTGGGTCAGTGTTTTTTTGTGGGTTTTTTGTATTAATATTAATGTTTTTATGGTTTTGTATGCCTCTCTGAGCCTTTGGAAATGGTGACATATAAATGTAAACAAAGCCTATTTAAAAGAAGAAGTTAAATTCTAAATTAGGGAAGTTCTATGCAACAAGGAAGAAAGTAACTGTGTCCATTGGAATGACCAGTTCCACTGAAGCAGGGGGGTTCTCACCTAAGTTAAGATTGAGTGGAGGTTATTCTCTTTGTTGATGTTGTGTCTGAGTTGGGTGTGAGTTGCACTCAGCCTGCAGAATGGGGGGGCTGTCTTGGTGGCTTGTGCAAACAAGATTATGGTTTGGACCTGCGACTTATTATAATGTTCCAACTGTGTGGAAGCACAGATTTGGCCTTATATCATAATTAATTTTTTAACTATTCATAAGCTTAAATGCCTTTAGTGACGTGGGGTATTAATCTCTTATTAAAATGTCTATTGGCTAACCGTAACTTCTTGACCACATCCTACAGAAAAACGATTAATATTTTTTAGGATGCAAATATTAATGCCAAGTGAATAAGTCAGGATTGATTCCCACCCCCACCCCTAATGCCTTGCCTTATGTTAACCTAATAAGCAAATAATCAACAAAGCAGCAATATATCTATGAAAATAGCCTACAACCCATGCCTAACCCTTTGGACCTGATCCTGCACTAACTCTTCGCCTACCCTGGACCAATTCCTGTACTATTCACTGGACCCTTGGGCCCCAACTCTGCATGAACTTCCCATACCTGATCTTGCACCTAACTCTCCATGCCTCCAGCCTTGATTCCTAACACTATTTTATATGCATGTTTTTATTATGTTGTTAGCTGACCTGAGCCTTTGGGGAATGGCAGGATAGAAATCCAAAGAAAGACAGACTGCAATGGTAAACAAAGAGAACCCAACATATATTTTATAAAATCCCACAATTTTGGAACTGGCTTATGATTTATTTATTATTATTATTATTATTTATTTTATTTATTAAACATTTGGGGCTGGCAATTCTGCAATTAAGCAGTCCCATTGAAGTACTAGAACTAATCATAGAAATGTCTTGCTGAATTAGGGACACTGAGGCCATGATCCACCAACCACTTACTCTGGAGTAACCCTATGGGCTTCAATAGGGCTACTTCAGAATAAGCAGTCAGTGATTCACAACCTGAAGCTTCCTAAAAGCCAGAATCAGCCTACATAACAGTTTAGATTCAAATTCTGCGCAAACTAATGCATGTGCTTAAGCATCATAATAGTCTCTTTGACTCCAGTGGAAGCCCTGTGAAAGTGCTTTCATAATCAGGGCCCAAGTAATACACCTTCAAGTTACAGTGTGGATCAATTATTTTTCTCTTTTACATAATAAATCAACAAATCTCTTGAAAACAGGGCTCCACTTGCAGATAAAGTGGAAAAAGAGAACAAGGAATATTTTATGCTTAGACAATGCCTAACATCTAGGGCTAAAACAAGATTTTTTTCAAATAAGAAATCTCGTGAAAGTTGTTGGACAAAGCAAAATCCTCCTGATGCCCAACGAATTCTACTTATTTATTTATTTATTTATTTAATAAATTTTTGCCCCGCCCCTCCTGCCATGCAGCTCGGGGCGGCTTCCAACATTTAAAATACAATAAAACCAGTTAAAAATAATCATAAATATTATAAAAATATTAAACAGGGCTAAAATACAATCTAAAACCAACAATAGGTGGGGGAACTAAACCCCCCCCACTCACCCTCCCTCCCAAAGGTCTGCGCGAACAGCCAGGTCTTACAATTTCGCCGGAATGTTAACAGGCTAGGGGCCAGGCGAGCTTCCTCCGGAAGGGAGTTTCACAGCCATGGCCCCACTACCGAGAATGCCCTCTCCATCGTGGCCCCCCGCTTAACACGGGGGACCTCCAGGAAGGCACCCCCGGCAGACCGCAGGAGCCGCTCTGGGGCACGGAGGGTGAGGCGGTCCCTAAGGTATGAGGGGCCAAGACCGTATAGGGCTTTATAGATCATCACTAGGACCTTGAACTTGGCCCGGCACACTATCGGCAGCCAGTGCAGAGCTCGGAGCACCGGTGTAATGTGCTCCCGGCGACCCGTCCCCGTAAGAAGACGAGCCGCCGCATTCTGCACCAGCTGCAGCCTCCGGGCCAAGAACAAGGGAAGCCCCACGTAGAGCGCGTTGCAGTAGTCGAGCCTCGAGGTGACGAAGGCATGGATGAGGGAGGCCAGGTCCGGGCCAGAGACATACGGACGCAGCCTACGTACCAGATAAAGCTGGCGGAAGGCAGCCTTAGCGACTGCCTCCACCTGCCGCTCCAGACGCAGGTCTGCGTCCAATATGACCCCCAGACTCCGGACCTGCTGAGCTACAGGGGGGCAAACCCCCCCAACTAGGGGGGCCACCACCCCCTTCGCCCTCCCCACCACCATCACCTCCGTCTTATCTGGGTTGAGCTTCAGTCTGCTCAGCCGCATCCAATCCGCCACGGCCTCCAAACATTGGGATAGCACCGAGATAGCAGGGTCTGGGTCAGTAGAAAAGGAGAGGTACAGCTGAGTATCATCAGCATACTGGTGACATCGCACCCCGAACCCTCTCACGACCTCCCCCAAGGGCTGCATATAGATATTAAATAATAATGGAGACAAGATCGATCCCTGCGGAACGCCACACGGTAAGGCGCGGGGGCTCGATGTTTCCTCCCCCAACACCACCCGCTGGCTCCTCCCCGAGAGGAATGAACGGAACCATTCAAGAACAGTCCCGTCCAGACCCCCCCGGTCACGCAGTCGTCTCAACAGCAGCCCATGGTCCACGGTGTCAAAAGCGGCCGAGAGATCGAGCAGGATGAGAAATGTCGAACATCCCGCATCCATCTCCCGGCGGAGGTCGTCCACCAAGGCCACCAACGCCGTCTCGGTGCCATAGCCGGGGCGGAACCCAGATTGAAAAGGGTCAAGGAGCCCGATGTTATCTAGATGACCCTGGAGCTGGAGCGCCACTGCCCGCTCAATAACCTTCCCTAAAAAGGGAAGGTTAGAGACAGGTCGGTAGCTGGCGAGCGCGTCTACGTCCAACGATGGTTTTTTCAGCAGGGGGCGCACCACAGCCTCTTTTAAGCAAGGCGACAACCTCCCCTGCCGAAGGGACGCATTCACCACCCTCGCCAGCACCGTCCCCAACGTCTCCCCGGAAGCTTTTATTAACCAGGACGGGCATGGATCTAGTTGACAACACGTGGCCCTCACAGACCCCAGGACATCCACCACATCGGCTGGCGTCACTTCCTGAAACTCACCCCATAAAGATGGACCAGACGGACCCTCCGCCCCCCCGCGCTCTTCCCCTACTGCTATCAACCCAGCGTCGAAATCGGCCTGAATCCGAGCGATCTTGTCTGCGAAGTAGATGACAAACTCCTCACAGCGGGCCCGGGACAAGTCCCCATCCAGGCGGAGGGAGGCCGGACTAACCAGCCCCCGCACCACCCGAAACAGCTCCGCTGGACGCGACTTCGCAGACGCTATGAGGACGGCGAGGAATTCCTTCCTCGCCGTCCTCACAGCCTCCACATAGGACCGCAAATGGGCCCTATGGAGAAGACGATCGGAGACAGACCGAGTCCGACGCCAGCGTCGCTCTAGCCTCCTGCCCACACGCTTCATACACCGCAGCCCCTCAGTAAACCAAGGGGTCCTGCGGTGACGAGACCGAGGCAGAAGGCGCCTCGGAGCCACCCTGTCAATGGCCTCCTCCAGCAAGATGTTCCAATGCCGGACCAGCTCATCCACAGAGTGACCGTCCACATCCAGGGTAAGCTCCCTCAGGACCTCCTGGAACCGCTGGGGTTCCATCAGCCTCCGAGGGCGGACCATCCTAACTGGTCCCTTCCCCTTCTGGAGGGGGCGCGCTAAAAGACCGGCCTGAAGGAGGTAATGGTCCGTCCACGACAAGGGCACCGCTGTCACCTCCCCCACAACCGGACCCCCCGCCTCAAGGCCAGAGCCGAAGATCAGGTCGAGGATATGTCCCCCCACGTGGGTCGGGCAGATCACCTCCTGGGACAAGTTCATAGTTGCCATGGCGGCCATGAACTCCCGCTCCGCCCCAACAAGGCCGGCATCGGCGTGGACGTTGAAGTCCCCCAGAACCAAAGTCCTGGGGGAGCCCAACACCACCTCCGAGGCCAGCTCTGCTAGAGCGGCAAGGGATGCCGCCAGGCAGGAAGGGGCCCGGTACACCAGCAGCACCCCTAGCTTGCCCCCAGCCAAATTGAACACCAGGCAATTTAAAAAAAATAAAAAAAATAATTGCACATATGCAATCTGCGCAAATATATTCTGTGTATGCAAAAAATGACCGCTGCCCTTAACCAAAATGGCGGCAATAGTGTTGCTATCATTTTGGTTAAGGGCGGTGAATTTGGGCTTGGACTGGGAAATCGATCCTGCTTCCCAAACCTGAGAGATTGCTCATGAGAAGGGGAAAAAGATGCTACTCACTCAGTCCTACTTACATCCTGAGGGTGTGTAAACATTAATACAATAAGTATTTAGGCATCCTAAGATTTGCAGAAACAACAAACTCTATCTCCTCTCTTACTAAATACCTGCCTGATGAGAACAATTTCCATTTTGGACTGCGGTTAGCTGAAGAAGAAGGTAAATCTACTCAATTTGTATTGGTCCCCCAGGTTGACTTTGTGTTTGTTTAAAAATTCTAAATCTGGTTTCTGTTCCTTTCATTTTATTAGGTAGGAAGGTGGTTTCTTACTTGGATTTAGCCTTGACTGCAAGAAATAATTCTGTTCCAAAATATTTCCCCCCCCCCAGTAATCCAAGCCTGTCCTGCATATTTGATATGCCCCCAAAGACCTGTTCCACAATCCCTACCCTTAGTTTATTGGAAACCTGATTTTCATCCTAACCTTAAGCCCAGGACTGCTGTGCACTGTGTTTTTTCACTCCTTGCCACCAATGGGGAAATGTCATGAATGTGGGTCCCTGCCTTAACCTCCCTGTTTGCACCTCCCTACCTCCCTTTTTGCACCTCCAGTTGGGGGGCTGAAACAAAATTCAGGGGGCACTTCTGCACCAGCTCCTCCACACCTGATTTGGAGATGCAACCAGGGTTGAGAGGCAGCTAAAATGCTCACTAAAGGGAAGTAACAGGAGTGGGAGGAAAACATTTCATCAAGGGCAGGGTCAGACTGGCAATTTAAAATTGGCCAGCAGGCCTCATTGCAGAATATAGAGTGGTGGTGACCAATATTCTCACATCTCATATTCCTGCTTAATCCAGGGACTGAATTATTTTAGTCCCAAAAGAGAAGCATTATTTAGACAGCTACGAGGATGAATTTGCAGTGCATGGGTAAGGGGCTGCAGAAAGGCTGTTTTCACACAGATGCCCCCCTCCTCACTCATGTGTACGGGTGGGGGTTGCGCCTATGTGAACACCATGATGGGGGATGGGTGGGTGCCGTACGAACACGGTGGGCGGAGGTGCATGCATGCTTCCATGCTCCACCCACCTCCACCCATCACCCACGCATAGAGCAATGGGCACCAATGCTGGTTGCTCCATGTGTGGAGATGGGTGGGGGTCTGTGGGAATGCACCCCCCCACACCACCACCCCATTCTCCCCCCCACGCACCCATGCCTGTGTGAGGAGGGTCAAAGATACAGGTGTGGTAATGAGGAAGAAGGTAGGCATACTGAGATGGACTGCATGGCTGAATGGACACTTAGAGTAGAGGAAAAGAGAAGACGGTCTAGTTCAGGGATCTGGCCATTATATCCAGCCCTCATCTCTGCTGCACCTCATTCCTTAGGAGCATGGCATTGGTCATTCTGTACCTGAAAGATCGGGCTGGATCTAGGGGTCAGATCCAGGAATGGAAAAGGACCAAATAAAAGGCAGTCATGGGATATATTTGGCCCATAAGGCTCCCCATCCTGGCCTAAAATGTCATCATTTATCACCCTAGGAATGTTTCAAAGGCAGCGTTCAAGTGATTCCTGGCTGATGGTAACCTTGGTATTCTATTAACTGGTATTGTAGAATTCATATGACTTTCCTCCCAGCAACATCATGTTCCTGAACCAAATTACCCACCCAACAAAAAACAGCAATTTGGTACCTCTGCCCTGCAACAAAACCTGTCATTGACATGCCGGGTTTTGTCATCACCTTTAATGACCAAAGCTATCAGGCATTTATTTATTTATTTATTTATTTAACATAATTTTTTACCCTGACTCTCCTGCACATGCAGCTCGAGGAGGCTTACAAATGGCATTCTGGAGAGAAACGCTAAGACATAAATAAAGGAAGGTGTTCAGTGTGAATACACTGAATTTCACCCACACACTACTAGGTACTGTATATATACTGAATAGGTATTTCCTTGACAACAAAGTTCTGAGAGGGAGATGTGTGAAAAGAGTCAGTGTTGTGATGGGAACCTCTTTGAAGAATTCTTACTGGCTCTCAGCTCCTCAAGCAACTCACTGGTGCCAAACAACCTCTTTGAAATGTTTAGTGTGCACTCCCCCTAACTGCATGTGTGCTCCACCTTCCCTATCAGGTACGACCCTGCTTCTTTAATCACTAGAACTTAAATTAGTATGGCTTAGTAGTGGGTAAGATGTTGGACTTGTATCTAGAAGAGCAAGGTCTAGACCCTGTCTTTAGTCATGACCTCACTGTGTGGCTGTGGGAAATTCACTCTCCCTCAGCTTCTGTTCCTCCATCTTTAAAATGAGAATAATAATGACCTACCTCACCGGGTGGTCGTGATGGTGAACTAGATAAAGATTGTAAAGTATTTTTAAAAAACTAAAAGTACAACTTGTGTGATAAATAACAGGGGTGGGTTTCCGGAGGAAATTAAGGATTCAGATCCATTACGAATCCGGACCTGCAATTTCCAGTCCGATTCAGATTACAGAACCATATTTAAATCAAAAGAATTTTTTTTTTTAAAAAAAAAATCATGCGCATGCATACCCGTTTCCAAAATGGCAGTGGCAGCATTACCGCCATTTTTGAAAAGGGTAGCTGGTCTGCACATGTGCAAAATGGCTGCTGCAGATATGCAGACTGGCTGTCCTTTTTGAAAATGGTGGCAACGGTGCCGCTTCCATTTTGGAAAAAGGTGTGCATGTCTGGAATGGTCCACTGGCCATTTTGCACATGTACAAGGATTTTAAAAACAGATTGAATAGATTTTTAATAGATTTCAAACGGAATCTGCAATGGATGTGTTGCCACTGTTGTGGTTTGGTACGGATTAATCCAAACCCTTAATGCCCACCCATAATAAAGAATAACTTGTCTACTGCTTTCTCTCCTCGTGTACAGTCTAGCTTGGGAATCCAAGGACAGGGTCCTGGGCACCTGAATTCAGTTAAGAGAATCTGGTCTGGAGTGCATCAGTTTTGCAGTTTTTCTTTCCCTTCCTCAATTTTCCTCTCTCATATGTTTTTGCCTTTGCCAGATAATTTACTCTTCCTATTTTGTTGCCTCTTCACCCCCATCCCATTGTTAAGCTGGTTACCTACCCTTGAATCAGCACTTCTTTCCAGTACCCATCATCCTCACATCACATTTTCTTCTGAATTTGGGTGGCTCTTCCCACTTTCATCCATCTCCTGCCAGAATAAGTTAGTTAAAAAACAAAACAAAACCACACACTCCAAATACCTGCTCTAGGTACCTAACTAGTTGACCCTGGGTTTAAATCCAACACAGGAGGTCACATCATCTGCTGATGGTACAAAGCCACAGATGGTACAACAGACAATACTAGTTTAGTACCTATATTAGGAAATGGTGGAAGCTAATTCCTTAATCAACTTTGACTTGGTACCCATATCCATCTTAGGGCGTTTTTAATTAAACACCTCCCCACTCATCACCCAACCATCCTGGATGTTGCAGGGCCATATTGGTGCCCTATGCAGCCCTGCAACATGCGTGATGGGCGGGTAATGGGTGTAGGGTGGCCATACCTCCCCTTTAAAAGAGGATGCTTATGAAAAACATATGTTGCAGGGCTTCTTTGGTTCCCAGTGCAGCCCTGCAACATGTATTTTCATAAGTGTCCTCTTTTAAAGGGGGAGGTATGGCTGACCACCCTAAATGGGTGGGGAGGCGCTTCTATAAAAACATCCTTAGTTCTTTGTATGGCCTCCTTACCTACCCAGCTTGAAGGAGGTCACACTTGAAAAATAGTATATACTGGCTTGGCATTTCAGTGCAGTGCATTGACTTTTATATATTCTTAATTCAGTGCCAAGACAGACAGAAAGCCATAAGCATAAGCACCCTTCAGTCTCTTTGTCTGCCGGCTTGCTCCTGGGTTTGCTCCGTGAAAGATCAAGGGAGAACTCTTGTTTTTTTTATGGCAGCTTGCTCTTCTCATCCAGGAGCATCAAGCTTATCATTACTTTTGAGATTTACAACAGCTCCTTCCTTTGTCAGTCTGCTAATATGCAGTTGTGCCACTCCCAGGGGGTTTAACATAGGAAATACGAGCAGCAGGTAATTGCTACAGCTGGAATCGCATTCCACTTCAGAAGCTTCTTAACAGCATTTTCAGATGTGTGAATAATCCATTAGTGACCCAAGGGGATCATTCACTAGCAGAGAATGTTACCTTTATGAGATGATGCTACCCTCCCCCCTTTTCTTAACCATATGTACTGAGAAACTACAGAGGGGAGAGCTGCTGTAAACTGAAGAGCAATCCCCACTGCTCAGTGCTTCTTACATGTTCTTCTCTGCACCTGATCCACAGACAGTATTTGAGCTTTGTTACCCTGGCTCTTGTAGAAACATGTGATTTTTAGACCTGCAGCATTCCCTTGGTTCCACCATTGTAAGTAAGTTGCCCAAGATTGTGGCCATTACTAGATCAGTTGAAAAAGAGTATCAGGGGACATCAGGTGATGCTGTAGCTAAGGTGGGTGTAGGCTGCTTGGTCTCTGAACAGGCCTAAGGGGAACCCCCTAACATGAGCCTCTTAAACCCACCCACTGGTGCTGACCCCAGAAAACACAGCACCTGATTGTAGAGGGATAATAAGGATGCAATCAAACCCTTCATCTTTCTCTCCAAATCCAAAGTCAGTAAAAAAGAGACAAGACCACCAGTCAATCAATTTTATTAAAAAGGATATCAGCTTCTGCCATAATCCATACATAATAATAAGCAATAACAAAATAAAGAACAACATATACATCTATGAGCCAAGATAATATCACCTTGAGGGGAAACAATAACAATACATGCTTTTCCCTGGCAACATTGTGCCAGAGACCGTCTAACAAATAATTGTAAGTATTTTTAGTAACATTATTATTATTATTATTATTATTATTATTATTATTAACAAACATTTATATAGCGCCAGCAGTGTACCTGGCACTTTACAAAGTAATAAAATAGACATGGTCCCTGCCCCTAGGGCTTATAATCTGAGAGACAGGAGCTGGGGGAGAGACTTAGGAAGGGGAACAGAGGGAGAGACAAGGGGTCTAACATTCATGAAGATGCGAGGTCTCAAGTGCACGTACTTGGCTTGGTTACGATGAGAATGACAGCAGGCAGGTCCATGTTGCAAGGATAAGGGTAAACCGATCGTAGGTATAGGAATAGTGGCTCAGCAGGATAAAGAGTCAGACAGAGCAGAGCGAAAGAGGTGAGTTTTAAGGAGAGATTTGAAGGTATGAAGGGAGGGGGCAAGGCGGATGTGGACAGGGAGGGAGTTCCAGGCATGGGGGGCAGCAAGTGAGAAGGGACGAAGGCGCTTAGGGGAGCAGGGAAGGCGTGGAAGGGTGAGAGAAGGGACAGAGGAGGAGCGAAGTGCACGGGCTGGAGTATGGAGGGCGATAAGTGCAGAGAGGTAGGGGGGAGCAAGGTTGTGAAGAGCTTTATAGGTGAAGACTAGGAGCTTGTGCAGGATTCGTTCAGGAAGGGGAAGCCAGTGAAGCGAAGAGAGGAGGGGCTGCACATGGTCGAAGCGACTGGCGAGGTAGATGACCCTGGCAGCAGAGTTTTGGACAGAGATGAGGGGAGAAAGGTGAGACCGGGGAAGGCCAGTGAGAAGGAGGTTACAGTAATCGAGGCGAGAGATGACCAGAGCATGAACAAGAGTTTTGGCAGACGAGACAGAGAGAAAAGGGCGAATCTTAGCAATGTTATGGAGGGAGAAGCGACAGGATTTAGCAACAGAGTCAATGTAGGGTTTAAAAGAAAGGGCTGAGTCAAAGATGAAGCCTAGGCTACGGGCTTGGGGGACAGGCAGGATGGTGACTCCATCAATAGTTATTGACAGTGAGGAAGGAGAGGAAGGATGAGGGGGGAAGATAAGGAGTTCAGTTTTAGCCATGTTGAGTTTGAGTTGACGTTGAGACATCCAGGTAGAGATGTCAGAGAGACAGTTGATGAGACGAGCTTGAACAGAGGGAGAGAGAGAGGGAGTAGAGAGATAGAGTTGAGTGTCATCAGCATAGAGGTGGTATTGGAAGCCATGGGAGGCAATGAGTTTGCCTAAGGATGAGGTATAGATCGAGAAGAGGAGAGGGCCAAGAACAGAGCCTTGAGGAACACCAACTGAGAGGGGGAAGGAGGAGGAGGCGGAGTTGGAGAGAGACACATTAAAGGAGCGGTCAGAGAGGTAGGAGGAGAACCAGTTATGGACAGAGCCACAAAAGCCAAGGGAGTGAAGGGAATCCAGCAAGAGTGAGTGGTCAACAGTATCGAAGGCAGCAGAGAGATCAAGGAGGACAAGAATGGAATAGAGACGTTTAGATTTAGCCACCAGAAGATCGTTGGTGATCTTAGCGAGAGCAGTTTCAGTAGAATGAAGGGGGCGGAAGCCAGATTGGAGGGGGTCAAGGGAGGAGTTGGAGGATAGGAAGTCAAGGCAGCGGGAGTAGACAACACGTTCAAGCAGCTTGGAAGCAAAAGGAAGGAGTGAGACAGGACGATAGCTAGAAGGGTCAGAGGGGTCAAGAGTGGACTTTTTGAGAATAGGAGAGACTGTGGCATGTTTGAAGGCAGAAGGGAAAGAGCCAGTAGAGAGGGAGAGGTTGATGATGTGCAGGAAGGAGGGGGCGACAGTGGGAGTAATGGAGGTGAGGAGGCGGGAAGGAATGGGATCAAGTGGAAGGGTTGGAGGAGGAGAGCAGAGAGGAGATTTCCTCAAGGGAGGCAGGGGAGAAGGAGGACAGGAGATTAGGAGGGGGAGGAGGGAGTGAGTGGGAGTGGGAAGAGGAGAGGAGTGGGAAGCGATGTCAAGGCGGATCTTGTCTATCTTGGAGGTGAAGAAGGAGGCAAGATCTTGAGCAGAAAGGGAAGAAGGAGTGGTGTACAGGGAGGCTTGAGGAGGGAGTCAAAGGTAGAGGACAGGCGGCGAGGCTCCCGAGAACAGGACTCAATGCGGGAGGCATAGTAGTGTTGTCTAGCAAGGGAAGTCAACATGAGGAGAGGAGTGGGAAGCGATGTCAAGGCGGATCTTGTCTATCTTGGAGGTGAAGAAGGAGGCAAGATCTTGAGCAGAAAGGGAAGAAGGAGTGGTGTACAGGGAGGCTTGAGGAGGGAGTCAAAGGTAGAGGACAGGCGGCGAGGCTCCCGAGAACAGGACTCAATGCGGGAGGCATAGTAGTGTTGTCTAGCAAGGGAAGTCAACATGAGAATGGGATTTGCGCCAGAGTCATTCAGCAGCACGAGTGCAAGAACGGAGGTAGCGGATACTAGGGGTGAGCCAAGGATGGTGGTTGTGGGAGAAGGCAGGACAGGAAGAGAGAGGGGCATTGGCTTGTGCCACCGCCAGCACACTAAAAGCAAGTAGCTGTAGACACCACAGAGATTTAAATCAACTGTTTCTGCATCCAAGCTACTGTCTCTAGAATCCAGAGTGCGCTACAGGCCCTGACTGAACTGGTTGGTGAAACAGAACACCTTGTGTCTGTCCCTGAAGGTTGCGAGGTCCTGCATCCCTGCTGGATTACTAATACCTGCCCCCTCCTGCCACCGCAGACAACCCCAGGACTTCTGGGCCCAGCACAGCCAAAAGTGGCCTGCCGCCCGGCCCAGAACAAACCACTGCCTTCCACCTCCCTGTGGCTTACTTGGGTGCCACCGCTACCGACAGCGGACTAACCCTCTGCCTCCTGGAGCTGTGCTGTCCGGCCCCACAGGTACCAACTCCCCCCTACCCCAGCTGGAGGAGGGGGCAGGGCCAGGGCTCACGGCCAAGATGTCCGGGCCTGGTATGGCCAAAAGCAGCCTGCCACCCAGCAGCGCTGCAGGCAGCGCGCCTAAGGGCAGGTCCTTAGGCACAGCCCTTAGCGGGACCGGAGAGGGAGAGGCGTTTTTGTTGTTTTAAGGGGGATTAGGGTGGGGATAGGGTGTTTCCTTTTTGAGGGAGGGGGACAAGGGAATTGGGTTAGGGAGGGAAGGGCTGACCCCCTCAGTGTGAGGGAGGGGTGCAGCCCTTTGAGAGAGAGGGATCCTCCGGTGGCAGAGGAGGATGGGGGGTGGGGATCTCCCTTGGGGGGCTGGTGGAATGACCTTCGGGGGGGTCGGTGGAGCAGATCGGAGAGGGGTCTGCAGCCATAGGGGTCATTCTGGACTGCGGGAATTATGGTTCTTCTGGGAGCCAAGTTCGACCTGTGCGACGGGACAGATGGTGTGTTTATGTCCCGCTCACTGGCTCCCAGGCAGGTGCTGAGGTGATTGCGGTTCAGAGGCCCCTGGTCTGGGCTTGATGCTGATAAATGCGAGGTCGGTGGCTAACAAGTCAACTACGGTCCAGGAGCTGATCCTGGACCAGGCAGCCGACCTCACCTGTGTCACGGAAACCTGGCTGGACAATGAATTAGGGCCTATTCTGGCTGATATTTTTCCAGCTGGATACTCTGTGCAGCATCAGCCATGACTGGAGGGATGGGGGTGGGTGGGGCGGTATAGCCATTATTTTTAAGGATACCTGGTCTGTGAGGAGATTCCCTGTGTGATCTATTGTGGGTACAGAGGGTCTCCATCTGGGGTTGAATTTGGCTGGAGACAGAGTGGGGATACTGCTGATATACCATGTACCCACCTGTACAGCAGCATCACTGCATACACTGACCGCGCTGGTGTCGGGGGTGATCTTGCGGTTCCCCAGACGATAGTTCTGGGGGACTTCAATATCAATGCCGACACCAGTCTTGGAGGGGCGGAGCGTGAGCTCATGGCTGCCATGACAACCATGGGCCTGTCTCAGAGAATAGTGGGCCCCACACATGTTGGAGGATATACCCTGGACATGATATTTTGGACAGACCTTGAGGCAGGGGATTTGTTGGTGGGGGAGGTATCGATAGTGCCCGTGTCATGGATGGATCATTATCTTCTCTGGGCAGATATCCTGGCACGTTGGTTCACCCCCGAAGACTTATGGAACCTGAAAGGTTCCAGATAGCTCTAGGGGATGTTTCCTCTGAGCTTGATGGCCACTCACTCGATGACCTCGTGTCCAGGTGGAATATCGTACTAATGGAGACCATCGACTGTGTGTCTCCCAGGCTTCTGCTCCCGAATTGCCAGCAAAGCAGCTCCCCATGTTATACCGGGGAGTTGCAGCAGATGAAGCAGGAAGGGCGACAGTTAGAACAACGGTGGCATCGTTCACGTACTGAAGTTGACCGGTTGCGGTATAGAATCTGATTATGCACCTATGTCATCGCGGTGCGGGCAGCCAAGAAGGTTTTCTTTGCTGCCCTCATTGCATCCTCTAAGTCCCGCCCGGCTGAGCTGTTCTGGGTGGTGAGGGGGCTGGTCAGTCCGGCCTCCCTCCACCTGGATGCAGAACCGTCAAATGCTGACCGTGATTTGTTTGCAGACTTTTTTGCGGATAAAATCGCTCAAATTCACCACAGTTTTGATGCAACTTTTTCAGCAGGGAATGGGTCAGAGGCAGTAGAAGCCCCTTCTTGTCCTGTTTTATGGGATGAGTTTCAGCCGGTGTTGCCCTCTGATACAGGGGATGCTCTTGGGACTGTTTGAACCACCTATTGTGAACTAGATCTATGCCTGTCCTGGCTGGTTAAGGCTAGCCTGGAAACACTGAGGCCATTGCTGGCGGGGATAGTCAATGACTCCCTTGGGGAAGGCAGGGCACTGGGCTGTCTCAAGGAGGTGGTGGTGCAGCCCCTGCTCAAGAAACCATCCTTCGATCTTGATGCCATTGCCAGTTATCGGACAGTCTCTAACCTTCCCTTTTTAGGGAAGATTATTGAACGGGTGGTGGCTCAGCAGTTTCAGGGGCATTCGGACCGGGTTAGCTATCTTGATCCCTCCTAGTCAGGCTTTCGTCTGGGTTATGGCATGGAGACTGCACTTGAGGCCTTGGCCAATGACCTCTCCCGTGAGTTGGACTGGGGTCATTCGACCCTGCTAATCCTATTAAATCTCTCGGCTGCATCTGATACCATTGATCATGAGTTGTTGGAGACTTGGCTGCAGGACTGGGCAGGGATTGGCGGGACTGTTCTTGAATGGTTCCGCTCTTTCTTGGCCAGGAGAACCCAGCGTGTGGTGCTGGGGGAGTTTTCATCTCCCCCCCCGGGGCCTGCAGGGTTCCATCTTGTTCCATCCCCTCTCTTGTTCAATGTGTACATTCAGCCTCTGGGAGAGGTTGTTAGGGAGTATGGAGTGAGATGTCATCAATATGCTGATGACACCCAGCTATATCTCTCATTTTCCACTGACTCAGGCCCAGCAGTCTTGGTGCTTACCCGGTCTTTGTCCGCTGTGGGGGATTGGATGATGAGGGTGAATCGCCTGAGGCTTAATGGAGGCCTGACAAGGACTGACAAGATGGAGATGATGGTTGTGGGGAGGGCTGAGGGAGTGGTGGTCCCCATCATTGATGGGGTCTGCCCTCCCCATGTTTCTCAGGTCCAGAGTCTGGGGTGCTCCTGGACTCTCAGCTCTGCCTGGATGCCCAGGTGGTGGCTGTGGTGAAGGGAACATTTTGCCAGTTACATCTGGTGTATCGGCTTAAGCCGTATGTCTCGGACTCAGATCTGGCCACACTCATCCATGCTTTTATTACCTTGAGACTGGATTACTGCAACATGCTTTATGTGGGGCTACCCTTGGTGTTGGTTCAGAAAGCTGCAGATAGTGCAGAATGTGGTGGCCCATCTCTTGACGAGGACGGACCAACGCGAGCATATGACACTGGTGCTTCACTTTCTGCACTGGCTACTGGTAGGCTTCTGGGCCCAATTCAAGGTGTTGACCTTTAAAGCCTTAAATGGGGTTTTATATTGGTTGGTTTTTTTTAATTGAATCATTATTGTTTATTTTAATGTTTTAAAATGTTTTGAATATGCTGTGAGTCCCCCCGAGATGCCTGAAGGGGCAGCATATACATTTTAATATAAATAAATAAATAAATAAATAAATAAATATAACACTGAATTTCTTCTTTGGAGGATTGATTTAGGGATTAAATCTCAGCCCCTGTCCTAGAGCAATAATTGTAGGGATCCTGAGGTTTACAAAAAAGGTTCTTATATTGCAAAAGGCTAGAGAGAGAAAAGAACAATGCTGGGGGAAGGCCCTTTTGGGGTGGGGGGGAGACGGTAGCAATCGGAATTGCCCCAAACCTCACATATGGAGAGGGCCACATCAAGAATGACAAATATCAAACAGCACAGTAGTGAGAAGGAGGGGGTGGGCTTAAATAAACATTCTGCCCAGGCGTGGTGCATCCCCTAGGACGTCTGGGGCAATGCCCCTCCCTGCCCCCAGGACTCCCCCAATCTCATGCTGCAAATCCTACCTGAGCTGACCGGCAATCTGTTTTAAAAAATAAAATAAAAAATTGCCGCCACCAGGCCGAATCCAGAAAGTTACTAGCTTCTAAACTAAGGTTCATCAAGTTAGCTTCGAACATTCTCACAACTGGATTGTGCACGCACGCAGTGCAACCAACCCAGTTGTGAGACTGAGAGTTTCTCAAAGAAGAACTACTGCTGGTTCTTCTTTAAGAGACTCCTCTCATGAACCACCAGAGCAAGCCTGCCCCGAGAAGTTGGTGGAAGCGGAGTTCGCCTCCGAGAAGGGGGGGGGGGGGGGGAGTCACACAGTGGCTGGTGCTGATTCCTCCTATAGTGTGGAGAGTCAGAAGGATCAAAAGTGTGAAGAACACACATTGGGTGGTTTAGAGTACAGTCCACCACACGTCTTGCAAACAGCATGCATTGTCAGGATCACTTGGAGCACTATTTCATTGAGGTCTGTGGAGAGGGAATCGGCACCATTTATAATGTAAATTGGGCGGTAGCCCTCGGTGTCCTGTGGGGGAGGGGCAGGGTAAGCAATGGATGTGTGTGTGTGACTGTTGATATGTGCGTGTGCTACTGGCTAGGGGAACAGCAAGGGGGGAGGGGGGAGTACTTTGTGTGGGTTTTTTTTTTTTAAACAGCACCGCAGCAGTGAGTCTGCCTCATTGGCGTGAGCTTTGTCTCTCACTTAGTATGGGGAGGGGGGCAGTGCATAAAAGGTGACTCGCAGGTGCCATTTTATCTTCCTTTGAGAAGTTGAGACTAGAGAGATTGCAGTCATGTGTGTGTGTGCGTGTGCGTGTGCGTGTGCGTGTCCATCATCAAGTCCAGCACCTGTTCTCCTCCAATAGCGAGGAGGTGATGCCTGCTGAGGGTGAGAACATTGGGGACCCATCTGGGATTTGTCCTTAGATTTTTAGGGGGCCCTGGGGAACTTGTCTTGTCTTGGGAAGAGGGGGGGAGGAGAACCCAGGAGGGGGGAGGTTATAATAAATATAATTATTATTATGGGATGATATCGCATATGAATTCATACAGATTGGTTCTGCCCTTTTACTATATTTTTAGTAAAGAACCAGTCTGTATGTTTTTAGTATTTTTAGGATATTTTACATTAAATTTTAAATTGTGACTGAGTATGGTTTAATTATGAATTTTTGATTGTGTGTGTTGTGCTGCCCTGAGCTGCTCTGTGAACAGGAGGGTGTAGGATAAAAGTGAAATAAATAAATAAATAAATAAATAAATATGATTGTGCTGCCAGCTGCCTCAAGACATTAATTCTAATTTTTTATTTGAGCAAAGTTGAACTTGCTGCTGTGTAGTGTACTCTAACTTGAAGGAATAGACCTAAAATTTTTCAAATTCAGAATGTTCGTTGTAGCAGCTCAGACATCTTTTACGTTGCAACAGAACTGTGTGTAGCATGTTTTGAGCCATGCTTCCGTTTTTGTGATGTGCAGTGCTAAGGACTGCACATAATACTGTTGGATCAATTGCTTAAGATTATAAGATCTGGTTTCTGGTCTGTTTTTCTTGCTCTGTGATTGCAGCCCCGCTGTTTGGTGGCAATGCAGGCCTGAAACTGGCCAAACTTTTAAAAAGGCCTCTTTGTTTGGATGGACAATTGTTTGCTGGGGATACGGTGTAGCTATTAGGAATACTGGTCTGGATGGGCCTGGTGTGCTTGAAACTGTCAAACTTTTTTTAAAAGGCCTGTTTGCTTGGACAGGCATTTGGCTGCTGGCGATAAAGCATAGCTACTAGCGATGCTTGTCTGGATGGGCCTGGTTTGCTTGCAGTGAAGCCCTGCAACTGGACAAACTTTTTTAAAAGGCCTGTGTGCTTGGACAGGCATTTGGCTGCCAGGGATAGGGTGTAGCTACTAGAGATGCTGGTCTTGGTGGGCCTGGTTCGCTTGCAATGCAGGCCTGAAACTGGCCAAACATTTAAAAAGACCTATTTGTTTGGATGGGCAATTGGTTGCTGGGGATATGGCATAGCTACTAGGGATGCTGGTCTGGATGGTCCTGGTGTGCTTGAAACTGGCAAAGTTTTTTTAAAAGGTCTGTTTGGAAGGGCATTTGGCTGCCAGGGATATGGCATAGCTACTAGGGATGCTGGTCTGGGTATACATGGTTTGGTGGCAATGCAGCCCTGAAACTGGCTGAACTTTTTTAAAAAAGGACTATTTGCTTGGAAAGGCGTTTGGCTGTTGGGGATAGGGTGTACCTACTAGGGATGCTGGTCTGGGTGTGCATGGTTTGGTGGCAATGCAGCCCTGAAACTTGCCAAACTTTTTTTAAAAGGCCTGTTTCCAGATAATAGTAAGTGATGGCATGGGGATTGGTAGGGTTATGGACCTCTTCTTTGGGGGAGAGGTCCACAAAGAAGCAAAATTAAAAACGTCATTCTGTGCCCAAAATGCAAACATCGAAAGTAATTGGCTTCTTTTTTCTATCTAGTTGGTCTGAGATTTGGCATGATTCCACACCTCGCCTCGCTCTCCTTGTGAACAGAGGAGAAAGTAACTAGGAGCACGGCAGAATAGAAGGCTGCAGACAACAAGGAGACCTCTTTCCTCTGTCCCCCACTGAACCCATCTCTTCCCCTTCCTCTTCTCGTGCTCCAAAACCAAACCCTTTCCCTCCTACTTCTCCTGTGTCCTGTCCTTCTCTTCCCTTTCATTCTCTTCTGATTCAGCTTCTCGCAGAATAGGGAGCTAACTCAGTACTCCCAGTTCTCCAAGCCAGAAGGAAGGCTTGTCCCAAAGCTTACACCATCAGAAGACTACAAGTGGCCAAGCATGCCATGAAAACTGAGGATTCGAGGGTTCCGGATAAAGGTAGGCAATGGCAACGTGATCTATTTTTTTAACCTACTATGGTTATTTGGACCCAGTGGGAAAGATATCATACGGGACCCCAGTAAGAGGGTTCTCTATCCCCCGGTGGCAGTGCTTCACACAGCAGTATTCCCAGCATTAAGTAATGTAATGTCCATCCGTAACCCTAGGAATTCCTTGATGCTGGGTTATTCCACGCCACTGACCTACCATTGCCCTGGTTCCACCTACTGTTGCCCTGGCTCTGCCCCGGTGGCAGGTTGAACCTGCCCACTGCCCACCAGCCTCCAAACCCACCAGCTGCCACTAATTCTGCCCCTGACCTCTCAGAGTCTTAAACAGGCACTGGCTGAGGGCAGCCAGCAGTTAAAATAACGCTATTTCTAGACCGCGCCCTGCAAGTTATCGAAATGAGAACAGCATTTAACCAAGACAAAAAGAGGGCTTAACATTTTTCAATAAATATGCAGCAAAATTCTGTGTAAGAAATGGTGAGGAAGTGTTGATGTTCAGCTCTCCAAAAGAGGCTGAAAGATACCTCGTGAGCTGCACACTGCTGCCTCACAGGAGGAATCATCTATGGATTTGAAGTAGTTTGTATTTGCTGGGTTTTCATGTTTCATCTTAAATCTTATACCATATATTCCTAAACTCAAAACTCCACTAGAAAGGAGGAGAGCACAGGTGCTTCTTCTAGTTACCTATGTTCATCTTTTGGTGATTATTTGATAATCTGGAAGCTAACTTATATGTTACTGACTCAAGATATAACTTTTACATTGGCAGGTTTTGACTGAGAACTCTAGATTATGTTTAATGTTTTCTACCCGAGACCTGTTCTGTGACTCATAAGGAACAATTTACTTCTGATCAAACCTGGATCCCTAGTCCTGTCTCTAGGGATGGGCGAACACGCTTCGGAAGTTCGGAATTCAGATCAAACTCGGTTTGTTCGGTCGACCGAACCGAACTTCCGAACTGAACTCGAATTTCAAACCAAACCGAATTTCCGAACTCCGTCCTGTTCGTCCATCCTTTTTGGCAACACACACCAAAAAAAATGGGTTTGAATGGTTGAACTTGGTTCAGAAGTTTGGAATTCGACCTAACTCGGTCTGTTCGGTCGACTGAACCGAACTTCCGAACTGAACTCCAATTTCAAACCAAACCAAATTTCTGAACTCGAATTTCAAACTGAACTGAACTGAACCAAATTTCCAAAGTCCGTTCTGTTTGCCCATCCCTACCTGTCTCAACAGTGGGTGTGATCCCAAATCCCATCACGCGTGGCTTACATGTGGGCATGTGCACAGATGCACATGCACATATTTTGTGCACACCTTAGTCCCCATAGTGGGGCTACACATGGGGTGTGTGTGAGTTACACATGTAGACATATGTGCACATCGCATGTGCCATGCACGTGCTGTGCGGGGCTTGGAATCGGCCCCATTGATATCTGCAACTAATACCTTAGTATGCAACAAAATACGTTAAAGGTTTAGATAACAAATGTTTCAGAAAAAGAAATATTTTTTCTAATATAAATTGCCTGTTTAAGTCTCTACATTGCAGCAGTCATGGATATAGAAAAGGATGGATTACACTTCCTTCTGTTCAATTTAGCGTTGAGCCTACCGTTAGAAGAAGAAATTGGGGAGCACTATATTAATGTAAAAATCATCTCTCTCTTTTTTTTTTAAAATGAGAGGTCAGTAGGGATGGGCAAACAGATCGCGGTTCAGGTTCGGCCATTTGGTTCAGCTGCATTCGGTTCGACCGTTCGGTTCGTCCGTTCGGTTGCGTTCAGTTCGTCCGTTCAGTTAGTTCGCCAGGTTCGGCCGTTCAGCCGTTTGGTTCGGCCGTTCGGGAAATGTTGTTATGGGTGGTTTTTTTGTTTTTTATATGGTTTTTTGGTTTTTTATTGGGTTTTATATGGTTTTCTTTTGTTTTTTATTTGGTTTTTTGGTTTTTATATGGGTTTTTAAAAAAATTTTTTTTATCTAATATAATATATATATATATATATATATCTACACTAAATCTAACTGCTATTAACTATTCTAAATGCTATGAACTAAATGGATTATCTAATAGGTACACAGGGCTACTCCTACAAACACTAACTAAATCACTAACACTATCTCTATCACTAAGCTAGCTCCTACAACTACTATCCCTAACCTATCTATCTCTCTATATCTATATCTCTCTATATATGGGATGGGGGGGTGGGAATCACAAACAACACAAGGTTTCAGTTTAAGGTTCATTTCAGTACAAAACTGAAATGAAACTTAAAGCAATCTTATAATCCTACTCAACGCCTGCTGTTCAGGAACAGTGACTAGCTCAGAAGGTGTTAGGAAGGGGGGAGGCAGATAGTTTCATTTCTTGCAAGCCTCTCCACCCCTGGTGCCTGGAAGTCTGCTCCTGACTAGTACTACCCCTCCTGTCACGTTTGACCTTACAGTGAACCTTTTTTTGCCACCCGAACTCACCCGAGCGTGATCCAAACTGACCGAACTGTTCGGCCATTTTGCTGTTCAGTGTTTGGTTCTGTTCGGTATGTTCGTGTTCGTGTTCATGTTCGCGTTCAGTCGTCCGGACAGGCTGAGTTCGAGCCGAACTCCGAACTTTAGAACCACGTTCGTCCATCCCTAGAGGTCAGGATATTAATTTAAATTTGTTAAAATACACAGAATTTACTTTACTTGCCTTTGTAACATATGGATGGCAAGATCCTAATAACCATTTTGGTTTTATCAAAATTTATTTGCAAATTTGGATTATTCGTTTGTTTACACTGGGGAGATGCAACTCTCTGGTAAATGTTGACAGGTGCCATTTACCATTCTCTTGTCACAGACTTGTTCTCACTGGGGTTGTGGGTATTAAAAGGTTAATATTTACTAGGGATGGCCCTTTGATGGAAGTTACAGATCTGTTGCAGTTCGTATCTGTAAATTTCCAGATTTAAATATGGATTCATATTACAGATTCATATTTAAATTAATTTAAAAATAAAAATAAAAATATATATTTTAAAACTGTGCATGCACAAAACGGCTACTGGACCATTTTGCACATGTGTACCCTTTTTCAAAATGGCGTCAGCAGCATTGCTGCCATTTTGGAAAAGGGCATCCAGTCTGCACATATGCAGCACTTTGCTAAAGTTTAGTTTTCTTAACTGAAATTAAAACCAACAAACTAAAAAAAGACAGTTGGGTTTTCTTCCTGTAGCTGCTTCAGCTCTAAAGCAAGCGGGGCAGGGGGGTTGCAATACTGATGCATAAAAATCTGAATGTAAATTTCTGAATACTAAATCAAACAATGAGCATTCTTAACACTGAAACTGATAACTGTATCATTATTTTTGTTAATCTCTATGGACCCAATTGGGATGACCCAAACTTTTTCCATGAGTTTTTCATGAATGTGAGTGACATGGGTCAATATCCTGTAATTGTGGGAAGAGATATCAATGAGACTCTTGATTTAATTGTTGTCAGATCCTCTCCACCCCCACATAAGAAAATGAATTACTGCTAGGTTGCTCATTTATATACAACCGATTTAGGTTTACAGGATGTATGGAGATTAGTAAATCCTATGACTTGAAATTATAGCTTCTTTTCAACACTTCACTCCACATTCAATTGGATTACTTTTTGATAAATCAGGTTTTAATTAAGTCAGTATCAGAATGTAATATGGGAACTATTTCCTTATTTGACCATGCTCCAGTAGGTCATTGGCACTTTCAGATTATGTTCTCCCTACTAAAATGTGGAGATTAAGTATCTCCCTACTGTCTGATAAACCATTTACTAATTTTGTACACAAGAAGCTAGATACATTTTCCCAGACAAATACACACCTACTGCTCCATCAGGTACAACACTCTAGGAAACTTCTAAAGCCTTTATTAGGACTAAACTTTTTTTTAAACCAAGACAATTGAAAGAACTGAAATTTTTGAGAGGGAGATTTTTATTTGGATTTTTTTTTTTAGTTTAATCAAAATTTATAATCTGCCCCCTCCTGCCCACTGGCAGCTCTTGACAGCACACAATAAAAAACGTAATATAATATAAACATAGTATAAAATACAAAAATACAATATAAAACCAGTTTAAAATCAAGCAAACGAGGCCCAACACTCTCCCATGCTCCCCCCAAAACGAAAAAAACACCCCACTACCCATCTCCCTCACCAAACAGCCAGGTCTTACATTGTCTGCGGAAAGAGGGGAGATCTGGAGAGAGGCAGATCTCCACCATAAAGGAGTTCCACAGCCCTGGTACAGCCACCTAGAACATCCTCTCAAATGTCGCCACCTGGAATACCCGGAGAGTCTCTAAGAGGGCATCCCCAGCTGACCACAGGGCACAAGGATTTAGGCGGTCCCACAGGGATGCGGGGCCCAGGTTGTATAGGGATTTAAAGGTAATAACCAACACCTTGAATCAGGCCCAGAAGACTATAGGCAGCTAGCGGAGAGAATGAAGCACCGGTGTTATGTGCTCATGGTGGCCTGTCCCCACCAGAAGGCGTGCCGCCACATTCTGCAACAGCTGCAGTCTCCAGGTCATCACCAAGGGTAGTCCATGTAGAGTGCATTGCAGTAGTACAATCTCGAAGTAATGAATGCATGAATGGTGACCAAATTGGAGCCTGAGATATAAGGCCAAAGACGACAAACCAAATGTAAGTTACAAAATGCACTCCTTGCCACAGCCGCCACCTGGGCATCTAGGTGGAGCTGTGAGTTGAGGAGCACTCCCAAATTCCCAACCTGAGGGACCAAGGAGAGACGCACACCATCAATGATGGGGGCCTCCACTACCTCACTCTTTCCCACCAGCGTCACCTCCATCTTATCAGGATTCAGCATCAGACAGCTGATCCTCATCCAATCTCCCACCACAGCCAAACACCAGGTAAACACCAAGACTGCAGGACCTGGGTGAGATGAAAATGAAAGGTAAAGCTGGGTGTCATCAGCATACTGATGACACCCAACCTCATACCCTCTCACGATCTCGCCCAAGGGCTGCATGTACACAATGAACAGGAGAGGGGACAAAATGGATCCCTGTGGAACTCCACACATGAGATCCCCAGTACCATACGCTGAATTCTTCTGGCCAAGAAAGAGCGGAACCTTTAAGAACAGTTCTGCCCACTCCAGCACGGTCCCGCAGATGGGTTACCAGCATCTCATGGTCAAATGTGTCAAAAGCTGCTGATAGATCTAACAAAATCAAGAGACTGACCAACCTCGGTCCAATTCCCCGTGCAGATCATTGACCAAGGCCACAAGTGCAGTCTCAGTGCCATAACATGGACGGAAGCTGGATTGCGAGGGATCGAGGACACCAATACAATCCAGATGCCCTTGGAGCTGTTGGGCCACCACCCATTCAATAAGTTTTCCTAAAAAGGAAAGATTAGAAACTGTCTGATAACTGGCAAGGGAGTCAATGTCAAGAGATTGCTTCTTGAGCAAAGGCCACATCACAGTCTCCTTCAGGCACCCTATGACCTTGTCCTCCAGAAGAGAGGCATTGACCATCCGTGCCAGTAACTGCCCAAATGTCTCCCAGCTGGCTTTCACCTGCCATAATGGGCATGGGTCAAGTTAGCAACTTGTGGCCCTCACCCACCCCAGATGAGGACTATGCTTCTGCTTCTGCCCCTTTTCCAGATAAACTTAGAACTCTTACAATTCTGAGATATGAAAGTAATAAGCTTTATTCTCAGAAAACTGAAGCTACTTTTAGATGAGCGGGCAGATCAAGCACATTGAAAAACACGCTTTGAGAAAGGTCGCGTGGGGGCATTTAGACGAATCAGAAGTCATCGGTCATCATTGGAAACACAGCTCACGCATTATTTTTTAAAGCGTATTTGAAAGGAGGTCTTTCAAATGCTGTTTTAAAAATAATGCACAAGCTGTGATTCCAGTGACAGCCAGCAACTTCCGGTTCATCTAAATGCCCCCCACGCGACTTTTCTCAAAGTGGTTTTTTCAGTGCGCTAGATCGACCTGCTCATCTAAAAGCAGCCTGAGTGTGCTTTGTTTTGTTTGAAGCAGAATTATTTGGAATTTGGTGAGAGAACAGGCAAGCTGCTGGCATACAGACTCAAACAACGGGCTAACAGAAGTAACACTGCTGCTATTTGAAGTTTCGGGGGTCAGTGAGGGGCACTGAACAATATGTCTGGCCAGACACCTGCCCTACCAACTGCACACCCCAGATAGAGAAGGGATTTCTACCAGCATGCGAGCGGCCAGTCCCCTGCCACGATGCTCGGCTATGGTGGCCCATGCCCTGAGGCATGGATGGCAGGACTGAACAAATGTGCTAGTCCGTGGTGGTCCATGTGGGTGGGTCCAGAGATTTTCTGAGGATGCAGCCCTGGGCTAGTTGCCA
Organism: Sphenodon punctatus; assembly: GCA_003113815.1. Classification (NCBI taxonomy): domain Eukaryota; kingdom Metazoa; phylum Chordata; class Lepidosauria; order Sphenodontia; family Sphenodontidae; genus Sphenodon; species Sphenodon punctatus. Next base: position 1,680,850 of record QEPC01012039.1, on the reverse strand, counting down.
ACCCATCCTGGGGCAGTTCCGGGCCAACATCTGGTGATACAGGACCACACATACGGGTGAGTCCAAGGGCAATGCAGGCCCACGTCACATTTATTTTTACCCACTGTCCTCACAATAAAAATGTAATACCCCCAGACAAAAGTCAAATTATAATGGATTTTAAAAGACACAGGCTTGGTTAAGTAACTGCATGTCACTTGATCTTATCTGGTTGTTTATCCACATAGCCACAGTGCTCTCGAGAGCCCTTTCACTTCCTGTTCACCCCCGGTGAGAGAACAGTATGCTGTGATGCCGATGACTCAACACCACCTCCTGAAAATAAAACTACTGGCCTAAGGATCTTTGTTCCTGTTCTCTATCTTTTTCACCCCCATGTGCAGATGCTCTCTGCTGTATATATTTTCACCCCTTGCCTTGTAGCTTGCTAGACGTCAAATTTTGCAACACAAGCTAAAACAACAACAAAAACTTTACAATAAGTGCAATCTAGGTTGGCTACATCTGTGTGTAGGAGGGTGGCAGACTGCCATACATCTTTGATGGGTCATCTTCTGCTAGCAATATCTCAGATACATAGATTTTTCTCTCACACAGTTTATTTAACAGGCATAGAAATCACCATCAAATATTGATACAAGTTTGTGATCTCTTTCTCTTCGGTGCCTCCAGTGAGAAGACTCTCTCCCTGGGCTTCCAGCTATTAATGCTGTGAGGCAAAATCCTTCCTTTTGTCCCAGTTTTGGTTTCCTCACTTGTAGACTCACTTAGGGTTACCACTGTCTACGGGTCATATGCATACAGTCTTATAAGAGCATATTGAGAAGTTAACTCATCCTGAGATGTAAAATAGGACCCGTGTCTATTTGGCTCTTCTAGGCCTAACCTTAGCTTTTGGTCCTATTTGGCCTCTTATAATAGTTCTTTTCTCTTCCTTGAGCTGGTAATAAGTCTTGGTCCCTCCACTGGACCCACAATGTTACTTGGCCACTTCAGGGATCACTGGAAAATCTGGCCCTTCCTAGACTCATATAACAGTCTCTGGCCCTCTTTCAGGGCTCACAACACTTTAGCTCTTGCTGGGGCAAAGAACATAGCAATGTATGCAGTAACTCTTTTTCATTTGTGTTATTAATTTCATTTTCATTATTAAAATGTCATTTGTTTATGTTATATTTCATTAGTCTTTGGTTAGTTTTCATATTTCCATTAGTTTCAATGGAAAACATATTTTTGGCTGCAAATTCTTGATTTTTCATCTGCTTTTGATTAACCTTGGCAGAATCATATCCCCAATGGTGGGCATTATGTGTCCACAATTTCAGAATGACTTGAAAAGGGATCTGATTCTGTTAGCAGTTGAAATTTGTTATTTTACAAAATTCTATGTACACATTCCTGATTGTAATGTCTTTGTCTCCCATTCTGTTTGGATGAAATATGGCAAGATTATACTCCTCCACAAGGGCACTAACTCTGCCAAACATCAAAAGGATTGGATAAAGGGTACCAATGTTATAAGCAATTTACTTGTAAATGCATTTCTGGCTGTATTTTCTTCGTGTTCCAGCCAGTTTACATGAATTTTAGAAGAATTTTATCTCAGACCTTTAGGACCACTTCTGACAAATATTTGAAAGATCTAATAAAAGGTCCCAAAGTTATAAGCCTGCACAGCATCTGGCAAATATGAGTCTATGTCAGGGATTCTCTTATGTTAGTCACTGTGGTACAAGATGTGTTTTTTATGTAAACTGGCCAGCAGAAATGTCATCTATATAACATCCTGTGTTGTGACCATCACAAACCATCTCCCTCACTTGTTAATGGGAAGTTGGAAGCATCTGCTTAGGAAATAGCCAATAAAGGGTTCTAGGGGTGGGAATTTCAGTTCCCCCGGTATCCGATACTGCTGGTATTTTGCTGTACTGGCAGTATCGGATTAATCCAGTAATTGGGGGTACCGGTACCAGTTCCCCGTGCCGGATTTTTTTACATTGTGGCCATTGAAATGAATGGCCCCAATGTAAAAGAAACAACAACAAAAAAGCACTTTCCCTCCCCTGTCCAGGTTGCATGGGTGGAAGGGGGGGAACACCCCCCACCCTCTCTGCCCAGCCTGGATTTAATTTTTTTTTTTTTACCCAAGATCCCTGCTAGTGAAGGCTCCAGGCCCCTGCCGTGCTGGCGGCAACCCGGGCCCCGCAACAGCAGGTACTAGGGTGATTCCTGGGGTGAGGGATGGTTTAACACACACCCCACCCCAGGGATCACCCTACACCCCCACCCAGGGATCGCCTACCTTTTGCGCTCCGGGCAGCAGCGGCGGCTGCAGCACGGCGGTCCATCGGCTTCAGCACTGGCTGACTTCAGTGCTTTACTAGGCCTTCTGGGGAACTTCTGTGTTTCCCTGGAAGGCCTAGTAAAGCACTGAAGCCAGCCAGCGCTGAAGCCTCTGGACCACCGTGCTGCAGCCACCGCCGACTGGAATGCAAAAGGTAGGCAATCCCTGGGTGGGGGGGTAGGGTTATCCCTGGGGTGGGGGGGTGTTAAACCATCCTCCACCCCAGGGTTTGCCCTAGTACCTGCTGGTGCAGGTTCCGGGTCACCGGTGGCGGCACAGCGGCGGCACGGAGCCCACACTAGCAGGGACTTTGGGTAAAACATTTTTTTTTTAAATCCAGGCTGGTCAGGGTGGGTGGGGTGTGTCCCCCCTTCCACCCGCACAGCCTGGGAGGGGGGAGGTATTGTTTTTTTTCCCCATTGATTTCAATGGGGACAGTTCCCCATTGAAATCAATGGAAAAATACTGGTACCAGTATACCAGTTCTAATCCGGTAAACCAATTTTTGGGAAACTGGTATCCGGTTTTTTGCCTGAAGTCCCACCCCGAAAGGGTCCTCTTATGTCGTCCATCACAGTGCTGCAGGAAGTGAATTGTGATAAAAATTGACCAGCCTGGATGTGTGAACCATGTCTCCTGTTGCTCGGATGCTTCCCCCGCCCTCTGTCTTGCTGCCTGAAGTCCCAATTATTAGGGATGTGCGAACGTGGTTCAGAAGTTCGGCGTTTGGACCGAACCCTACTAGTTTGGTCGACCGAACCCTACTAGTTTGGTCGACCGAACCCTACTAGTTTGGTCGACCGAACCGAACTTCCGAACTGAACTCAAATTTGACCGAACTGTTCGGTCAAATCCAAACCAGTTAGGAAGGCCCAAAACAGCTTAAAACACTGGTTTTGAATGTAAGAACTTGGTTTGGAAGTTTGGAATTTGACCGAATTCGACTAGTTCGGTCGACTGAACTGAACCTCCAAACTGAACTCGAATTTTGAACTGAACCGAATTTCCAAACTCGGTTCTCTTCGCACATCTCAATTATGCCCCTTCTATGCCAGCCTCACAGCCACTCAGGATTGGTCCTGGAAAGCTGGAAGCATGCAGTGAAAGAGACCAATCACATCTCTGTCCCAGCCAGAGTGTCTTTGAAAAGTCAAGCCAATTGGCCAGAGGATATATAGGTCATCTCTGCTGTTTGGCACAGGATTCCGTCTGTGTGGGCACCCCAGGTGCGTGGGGGGTGTCCATCAACTTGCAGAGAATTCCCCAGGAGGGGGCAGGAGGATGTTGGACAGTACCCCAGGTGCATGGGGATTGGATTTATGTATCTAGCTGAACTCTTGCAGTGAGCTCTAGTGAGCGCGCTCTCTCACACGCACGCACGCACGCCTTCCAGCACCCAGAAAATTATGAGAAAATGCTCTGACCAAAGCCAGAACTAACCACAGACAAAGAGCAGGCCCAAATAACAGCAGCTTATATCTACCCTCTATGCCCGCCTTGAACCCACCACCGATTGGTCCTCCTGCAATGGTGGCAGCATGTAATAATTGGCCAGTGAATATGTCTGTCAGTCTGATCCTCCTCCCTTCTACAGCCCCCTCCCCCCAACCATTTCTGTCTCTGGATGGCACTGCATGTGCTATTTACATGAATGAAAGTCTTCAAAATAGTTCAACTGCTTATAAAATTTGGATCCTTTATCAAATATTTCTACAATTTGGCAGAGATGATCCTGAAGGTCTGAGACAATCTTGACAAACGTCATGTAAAATGTATGGAATATAATGACATTACAGCCAGAAATGCATTTACAAGTAAATTGCTTATACTGTAAGGACCCGTTATCCAATCCTTCTAAAATCTGGTCGAGATAGTATTTTAGGGGAGCGGTATAATCTTGCAATCTTTCATCCACATTAGATGGGAGACAAAGATGTTACATCCATGAAGGTGTATGCAGATTTTTGAAAAATAATGCATTTCAACCCTTTATCCAATCTTTCTGGAATTTTGCACATATAATGCCCTCTATTGGAGATACCACTCCTGCCAAGAACCATTACAATTGGATGAAAAATAAAAAAAAGCTAAAGTCAAAAATGTGTTTTTTAGGTTTTTCCTATTAATTCGTAATAACAAAACTAATTGTTTTTTCATTGTATTCTTTCATTTTAATTATTCAATGAATGAAAAATTCTCATTTTCTTTTCTTTATTATAATAAAGAAAACAAAATGCACACCCCTAAAAAAAACAATCGTTGGCCCACTCAGGCAAACAACATAAGACAGTCCCTTACTAGGGCAATTTGTCTTGGGTCTCCCTACTCCCCTTACAACCTGCCCATACCACTGAAAATGGGGCTTCTCCCCAAAAAGGTGGGTTACCAAAATTAAATGACAGTTTTTCACTTTTCCCATAGAAGGACTGAGGCTTCTTTATCCTTTTTCAAAGTCCAGTACAGATTCCACCTGCATTTACCCACACTGTCTGTCTGGGTGGTGCAGTTTACTCTGGTTCAAGGGGTTGGAGAAGTTCTCTCCCAGCTCGTAGAGGGGATTCTGTAGTGATCTGGCTTGGTGGCCAAACTCATCTTCACTCACCATCAGCTCTTTCTGGCAACTTCAAACTCCACCTGCTCAACTTCTAACTCTTGGCTTTTTGATTGGCTGTCCTAGATCAGGAGGGGAAACTACAGCCACATCCTATCTCACTAATTACTAACTGATAGGCTTCCTAACTAATGAGGCAGCGGTGGGCTACCACAGTGATGTTTGCATGCTTTCTTATAAGGGATGAGTGAACGCAGTTCGGAAGTTTGGAGTTTGGGCCGAACTTGGCCTGTTCTGACAACCAAACCGAACGTCCAAACCATACCAAATGCTCAAATGGCCGAACAATTTGGAAAAGTTCGGGTTGGGAAAAACATGACTGGAAGGTGGGAAAAACATGACTGGAAGTGGGAGGCAGCTGAGGAGCAGATTTCCTGGCACCAGGGTTGGAGACCAGGGTAAAAAAATAATAATTAGAATTCGGTTTCGGTAGCGCTATTTTTGGTTATTTGGCCAAGTTTGGCTGAACCGAACTTCACCGAACCGAACAACCAAACCCGAACTCGGATTTCGGACCAAACAACCGAACCGTTCAAACATCCAAACTGCGTTCTGTTCGCCCATCCCTGTTTCTTATGGCATTACTTGCATTCTCTGACAGTTTGGGCTGGAGCTTCTGGCCAATCTGCTACAGCCACTTCTCATGGTCTGATTCTGGCACTCTCATTTTGGTTTATGAGAGTGTCAGGATCAAGCCACAAGAGACAGCAACCCTAGCCTCCCTTCCTAGCAAGCTTCTCTATTGCCCCTTCCCTGGAGCATTGCCTGGTAGTCTGATTATTTGAGCTCAAGGAAAAGCCTTATAAAGATTATGCTTAGCTAGAACAACAAGTTGGAGGTGTGATGGGTAGCCAAATAAGTGTGTTGTTTTGCATCTGACTGCAGAAGTTAGAGCTGGCTTTACACTTGTGGCACAAGTTGCTAACAGTAGATATGGACAATTGGGGAAGGTTTGAAGAACCTATAAGACATTCAGTGTGTGCATGTTGTTTTTGTTATTACAGTAACAATAAAGAAAATTGTTGTTTTCATTATCATTATTGCAATAACAAAAATGACAATTAATAATAATGATGAAACAAAAATGACATTTTGGATGGAAGGCAGCTGAAGGAAGAATTTCTCAGCTGGAAGATCAGTCCCTCTCTACCCAGGGAGCAGTTAGAGAAATGGAAGGGCGTGACTACTTTTCTGCTTGCAAAGTGTGAGGACCTGGAAAATCGCTCACAAAGAGGGAACTTAAGGCTGAATGGTATAAAAGAGGCTGGGGCCATGGAAAAAAAAAATGAAATAGTTTGGGCTGTACTAAAAGAAAACTTTCCAGAAGAGGCTCAATTTCACACTGCCCCAATTGAAAGGGTTCACAGAACAGGGCGTCCTACACAGAAAGATACAGATCCCCCCCGCCCAATTCTAATTAAATTCTTGAGCTATAACACCAAGGAAGAAATTCTTAGGGCAGCCAGGGCCAAGAAAAAATTACAATTCCAGCAAAAAAATATAAGAATAGTCCCTGATTATACTGCGGAGACAGTAAGAAAAAGAATGAGATGGGGCAAGTACTTCGGAGAGCTGATTGAAAGAAACTTGAAACCCCGGTTGCTCTTTCCCGCCAAAATGATGATCTCTGAAAATGGAAAGAAAAAAAATCTTTGAAGCGACAGAGGACCTAGAAATATTTCTTGCAGCTCAGCCAGGAATAGCTAGAGAGAGAGTGCAAAGATGAGGCTCGAATAAAGGGAGCTGCATTGAAGGGAACAACAGAGAGTTGGGTGAAGAAATGATGGATTATATAACTAATATCAATATTGATATTGATATTGATATTGATATTGATATTGATATTGATATTATAATATTATAATATTATAATATTAATATAATATTAATATAATATTCGCATTGAACAAGCAAAAAATCCCACCTATGGTCATCTCCGCTGTTGCAGAGAAGGCCTTTGATTTTATTGAACCAAAGTGCTTATTTAGAGTTTTAGAAAGGGTGGGCATAACTGGTAACTTTTCCAAGTGGCTCCTGGCAATATATAGAAAGCCGGAATCGAGGCTTTTAATCAATGGGGAACTTACAGAGTCATTTAACTTGCAAAGAGGAACGAGGCAAGGATGTCCTCTTTTCCCATTACTCTTCAATTTGGTCATTGAAATGTTAGCCTTGGCGATAAGGCAAAACGAAAAAATCAAAGGTGTTAAAATAGGAACCAATGAATGCAAATTATCTTTATATGCAGATGATCTCCTG
>QEPC01012039.1:1637567-1657503 GCA_003113815.1 Sphenodon punctatus | reverse complement strand
GGAGCACATTACACCGGTGCTCCGAGCGCTGCACTGGCTGCCGATAGTGTGCCGGGCCAGGTTCAAGGTCCTAGTAATGATCTATAAAGCCCTATACGGCCTTGGCCCCTCTTACCTTAGGGACCGCCTCGCCCTTCGCGCCCCGGAACGACTCCTGCGGTCTGCCGGGGGTGCCCTCCTGGAGGTCCCCCGTGTTAAGCGGGGGGCCACGATGGAGCGGGCATTCTCGGTGGTAGGGCCGCGGCTGTGGAACTCCCTTCCGGAGGAAGCTCGCCTGGCCCCAAGCCTTTTGACTTTTCGGCGGAACTGTAAGACCTGGCTGTTTGCCCAGGCCTTTGGGAGGGAGGGGGGGGGTGATTTTTAATCCCCCACCTGTCTATTTATTTTTATATACCACCAGCTTTATGATATGTTTTATGGTTGTATTTTAAATGTTTTTAAATGTTTTTTATTGTTGTAAACCGCCCCGAGCTGCTGTGCAGGATGGGGCGGTATAGAAATCTAATAAATGAATGAAAATGAATGAATGTCTTGATGGGCCTGATTTAGTGGCAATGCAGCCCTGAAATTGGCCAAATGTTTAAAAAAGGCCTGTTTCTTTGGACAGGCATTTGACTGATGGGGATATGGTGTAGGTACTGGGGATGCTGGTCTTGATGGCCCTGGTTTGGTGGCAATGTAGCCCTGAAACTGACCAAATGTTTTAAAAAGGCCTGTGTGTTTGGACAGGCATTTGACTGCTGGGAATACAATGTAGGTACCATGGATGCTGGTTTGGATGGGGCCTGTTTAGTTGCTATACAGGCCTGCAACTGCTCTCCTTGTAAACAGAGAAGAAAGTAGGTTGGAGCATGGCAGAAGAGAAGGCTGCAGACAACAAGGTGACTCCTTTCCTCTGTCCCCCACTGAACCCATCTCTTCCCCTTCTCATGCATCAAAACCTTTCCTTCCTACTTCTCCTCTGTCCTGTCCTTCTTTTCCCTTTCATTTTCTTCTGATTTGGCTTGTTGCAGGACAGGGAGCTAACTCACTCTTCCCAATTCTCCAAGCCAGAAGGAAGGCTTCTTCTAAAGCCTACACCTTGCCAAGGATGCCATGAAAATTGAGGATTGGAGGGTTCAGGATAAAGGTAGGTAATGGGAACATGATCTATTGTTTTTTAGCCTGATATGGTAAATTTGGACCCAGTGGGCAAGAGAGAGTGGACAGGACCCCAATAAAAGCGCTCTCTACCCCCCTGTGGCAGTGCTTCACACAGCAGCAAGGAGTTTCTGGCATTAACTAATGTAATGTCCATCCAATGTTTACCCTGAGAACACCTTGCTGCTCAGTTAAGCCATACCACTGGCCTACCATTGCCCCGGCTACGCCCCTGGGCCAGGCTCCACCCCTAGGCCCACCGGCAGCTGGTGCAGAATGTGGCAGCTCATCTCCTTTCGGGGACTGAGCACCAGGAGCACATTGCACTGGTGCTCTGAAGTCTGCACTGGTTTGGGCAGTAAGGGTGTGATTGGGTGTGGGGCAGGGAGAATAGTGGGTGGGTCTTTGTTGGGAGATTGTGGGTTGGGGTTAAAGGTTTTAGGGGATTGTGGTGGTGTTTTCTATGCTTTGTAAACCACCCTGAGCCATTTGGGAAGGGTGGAGTAGAAGATTCGGGGCTTCTTCCTCTGATGCTTTATGAAGGCTTTCTTCCTGTAGACCAAGAGGGTACAGCCCACAGCAGCTTTCTGAACAGTGATCATTGGACTGCTTTTTGAAGTGACCTACACATCCTTGTCTGTGCATATGCATACCCTCCAACTGTATCTTTTTGACTGATACAGTAAGAGATCTTGTTGTTATCTTGTACCAGGCTCCCAGCCATGTAAGGTTTGTACTGAGTTCAGCAGACAAAGGGGGCCAATTAACACGTCATTAATCGACCCAAACAGCCTTTGCTACTGTTATGATTATTCATTGCTGAGGGGCAGGGATGGGGCACCTTTTCTCACTTTAATAAACTTCAGATAATCTCAGCTATCAAAGAACACAGAAAGGTAAAACCCAGGCAGGAGGGAACTGTGTGCCTGGGATCATGATGAAAACTAAGAAAGGTACAAGGGACATGAGTGCAATTGTGTGATAGATTATTCTTTAGCATGCAAAAAGGACTGTCATTGCTTCCACCTGCAATCCTTCTGAGTGTCTTTAAAACTTTGGAGCTAAAGTCAGTGCTTTAGAGAATTTTGAGAATATTGATAAAGACAGACTACCCATAACATCCCCACCAGCCAAAATCAGTAAGGCTTCCTAGATGAAGGAAGACACTAAGTAGAAGCCATCAGCAGGAAGAAAAGGGAAAGAGTTGATATTTGATTAATATGAATGCCTGATGTTTTCCTGATATTTGTGCAAAGGCTGTCTCAAGCTTATTGAGAAACAGTTTCCAGCTAGAGAGGTCAGATGTGCAGTTCCTGATTTATTTCCTGAAAACTAAAAGTAATAATAATAAATAATAATAATAAACTTTCTTTTTATATAGCACCCTTTACTATGGCACTCGGAACACTTTACATATAACTAGGGTGGCCATACCTCCCCTTTAAAAGAGGACACTTATGAAAAATATAGGTTGCAGGGCCGCATTGGTCCCACTGCAGCCCTGCACCATGTATTTTTCATAAGTGACCTCTTTTAAAGGGGAAGTATGGCCACCCTACATATAATATATGCAACTTTTAAACCTCAAAACAACCCTGTGAGGTAGGTTAGGATGAGAGTATATTGTGACTGGCCCAAGGTCACCCAGTGAGTTTCCGGCTAAGGCAAAACTTGCACCAGGGTTCCCCCTTACCTCCCGGCCGAAGTACTGTGCACTAAGCCATTACACCACACTGACTACATACTGGCTATACAAAGCTGTACCTTTAATGTTAGATTCCAAAGTTTCATTTCCATCCATAATCACTTGCTTATGCAGTTCTGCCCCTCCCACACATACATATAATGAAGCTAATTAAAACAAATATGACAACGAAAAGACAATAGGCAATCATATTTTACTGATATAAAATCAACTTCAGAAAAATTCCTCCTTATTCTAAAGGATGGGATTCAGCCCACAGAACACTCCGTTCTGTTCCAACATGCACTCAGGCAGTGGGCTGGAAAACAGAAATGGACTCAGACTGCCAACCTCAGGTGTTCAAAAAACATGAGTCAAGCAAGCCACTAAAATTAGGAGATCTAAAACTCATGAGTTTTGAAAATTACATTTGAGCTTCTTGTGGTTTCCAAACATGTAAGATGTACCAGTTGCACTGGTATGCTCTTCTTTCTAATCATGGAGCCTTGATTATTATTGATTTATTGTAAAAACTCATACTCGTGACTTCAGCACCTGAGCCTTAAAACGTCTCATGATAAAATCATGAAAATTAGAATCCCTGCAATATGATAGCAAGTCTCTCCTATAGTAGATATCTCATAATACATTATAATTAGAACCCAAATGAATATCCATGGTGAATATTTTCTCTGATGATTTTGCCCTCTTGAAATTAGGTCCAGTGAAGCATTTGCATTAATTAATATTCTTTTGGGGTATTCTGTTTTGGTCACAGAGGGTAAAACCGAATTTGGCTTGTCTCAGGACAGGGAGCTAACTCAGGCTTGTCCCAAAGCCTACACCTTCAGAAGACTACAGGTGGCCAAGGATGCCATAAAAATCGAGGATTCGAGGGCTCAGAATAAAGATAGGTGATGGGTATGTGGTCTATTATTTTAGCCTGCTATGGTTAATTTGGACCTCATGGGAAAGAGGGAGTTAATGGGACCCCAGTAAGCGCACTCTCTATCCCCCAGTGGCAGTGCTTCGTGCAGCAGCAAGGAGTATCCAGCGTTAACTAATGTAATGTCCATCCAATGTTAACTGTGGTAATTCCTTGCTGCTGGGTTAAGCCACACCCCTGACCTACCATTCCCCCAGCTCTGCCTACCATTGCCCCAGCTCCGCCCCTGGGCCAGGCTCCACTGCTGACAGTAGGTTTAACACACACACACCCACTGCCTCACCAGCCTCAAAAAACACCAGCCACCACTGGTCCAGCCCCCTCTGGTCAGTTAAGTTCAGAAGCTGCAGCTGGTTCAAAATGTGTCAGCTCACCTTCTCTCAGGGCAGGATGCTGGGAGCACATTACACTGGTGTTCCAAAATCTGCACTGACTTCCTATAGCTTTCTGTGTACTATTCCTTTTAGGGATGTGTGAACACTGAGCAGTTTGGTTTTCGGCCCATTCGGGGTTCGGCCGAACCTGAAACCGTTCAGTTCAGTCCATTCAGACACAACCCACTCGGGCAGGGGAAGGGGCGGTTTTCCCTCCCCCCTCCATGCTGCGTGGGTGGAATGGGTGCCAGGGAGCACCTCCCACCCCCCCACCCTGGGATTTTTTTTTAACCTCCTCGTGATCGCCTGCGGCCCTACCTGGTGTCAAACCGCGCCCCCTTCTGGTTTGACCTGGAAGGCCTAATAGTGGCCTGAAGCTAGCACCGCTGCCGGACCCACCTACTGCTAGACCCGGAGCCCTGGCACCACCAGGTAGGGCCAAGGGCAATCCTGGTTTTTTTTTTTAAAAAAAAACACCTCACGCTGGGCAGGGGAGGTGCTCCCCGGCACTTCTTCCACCCGCGCAGCCTGGAAGGGGGGGGAACCCCACCCCACCCGAACTGAGTTCGGAACCAGAACTGGGTTTGGTCAGTTCGGTCAGGGGTCAGTTTGGATTTGGGGTGTTCGCAAATGGGTCGAACATCCCGAGTTCGGGCCGAACCCTGAACTTCTGAACTGCATTCGCACATCCCTAATTCCTTTAAAGTAGGGCTGAATCTCAGCTCGATTGTCCCACTGGTTCTTGACGAGAAGGGGAGTCCTGTCTCTCCTTGAGCCAAGCCTAGAAACTCCCTCTCTTCTTGGTGAAAGCCAGCGAGAATTACAGGGAGCTGGGATTGCAGGTAGTGGGTGGGGTGGGGAGCAGCAAGTGAGCTAGAGCTGAACAGGTGGCAAATACAAGCCCCCTGAGCACCTCCAGCCTCTTCCTGGCATCCCCACATGGGGGGGGAAGGGAATGTTCAGGACTGGAAAAGGGCAGGGGTTTGGGGTCCTACCAGGGGTAGGTTAGGGGTGTACTTACCATCGGGGTGTGTGTGTATCCTAACTCCCCTGCGGTGGTCCATGCCACGCTGGGCCCTTTCCATGGTCTTCAGTTTAAAAGCGGGGGGGGAGGCAGGGACACAGCTGGAACATACTTAGAGTGCTGTTCGCTCTGCATGCCCTTTTCAAATAATAATGAAAATGATAACATTATTAACATAATGAAAATAACACTCTGCGGGTGCCGTATTTGAACAGGACACGTAGAGCCGAGCAACACTCTGGGCATGCTCCAGCTGTGGCATTTATTTTCTCCTTTTAAATTGAAGACTTGGGAAGGGGCTCAGCGCGGCACAGAGCACCAAGGGGGATTCGGAACTCTGCCCGGATGGTAAGTACAGCCCTGCCAGGACCCCAAACCCCTGCCCCCACCTGAACTTTCCCTTCCCCTCCGAGATGGGGAGGCCAGGTAGGGGCTGGAGGTACTCAGCAGGTTTTGCCTTTGCCCCCTGCTCACCTCTGGACCCCATGCAGCTCCCCCTACATGCAACCCCCCCTCGAGTAATTCACGAAAACTTGAGCGGGAGGGTGAGAACATCCGAGTTCTCACCCCACTATCTCAATTCTCATTAATGTCTTATGAGTCCCCTCCCCCACCTCATTTCAGTTCTACTTTAAAGCCCTAAAGGGTCTGGGTCCCACATATGTGAAAAACGGCCTGTCCTATGTCACACTGCGGTCCCTGCAATCGGCCAGAAGTGCTTCCCTGTGGGTACCATCTGTTGGTCTTGTTCGTATGACAAGGGCTCGCAGGGAGGCATTCTCAACATGTGTTAGCATCCTAAGAGACTAAGGGTGTGCATCAGGGCCCCATTTTGTTTTTGTTATCATTTTCATTATTAAAATGTCATTTTTGTTTTTGTTAATAATGAAATGTCATTTTTTGTTATTGTCATTATCAGTATTAACCGATTTAAAACACACACACACACACATTATATATATATATATATATATATATGGAGACAGGCAGGGGAAGGAAAAAGGCAAAATGTAAGGGTAAGACATAAAGATTGGAAAGGTAAGGTAGTAGGGATATATATGGGAGGATTTGTAATGCAAGCACCAGCAGATTCCTAATTCCTTTAAAGTAGGGCTGAATGTCAGCTCGATTCTCTCACTGGTTCTTGATGAGAAGGGGGGCCCTGTCTCGCCTCGAGCCAAGCCTAGAAACTACCTCTCTTCTTGGTGAAAGTTGGTTGACTGAACTATTCGAGTTCAGTCCAAACTCCTGAACAAATTTTGGAAATTCAAACACCATTGAACTAAATGGAATATTATCTTTTAGGGATGGGCAAACAGAGCCGAGTTTGGAAATTCGGTTCAGTTCGAAAATCGAGTTCGGTTTGGATGTTCGGTTCGGTCGACCGAACTGGTCGAGTTCGGTCCGAACTCCGAACTTCCGAACTGTGTTCGCCCATCCCTAATTAGTTGAGCCAGTATGTATGTATGGTATACAAAGCCTCTTAATTTCAAAACTCTTTCCTCACTGTCAAACTTGAGTGTGACTTTCAGAGCCCTACATCAGTTATACGTATAGACTTTTCCAGCATACACTCATCTATGGGAAAGGCCATACCAGGCAGGGAGGGGAGGCTACCATGCCTTGGGTAGCTTTACTCCTCCCTTGGTGGGATGCAGTGCAGGGGTGGGGCAAATGCATTATTTATTTAAGTTTTAATCCCACCCTTTCCTAAAAAAGGCTCAGAGCGGCTTACAGCATATATAAAAACAATAAATTAAAACAGTAAAATACAAAGACAGCCCCAAAGCCCACCCAATTTCATATCCCCATTTTCAACATCCAACCCCCTCACAACCCTACCCCAAACTCACCCCCACTCCTACCCAAAAACCCAGCCACACCTCACCTATCCCTTCCTGCCAAATGATTTCCCAAATAAATAAGTTTTGCACGGCATCCAGAATATAGCTGGGCCTGGACTCAAATGAAACTTCCTGGGAAAGGGTGTTTCACAACATGGGGGAAGCAACAGAGAATATAGTCCCACACACATCCACTCCCCATGGACAAGGGTAACAGACAGGATGTGCAGGAGGGTGTCCCCAGCCAAACGTAGGGGTTGCAATGTGGCATGGTAGGATAGGTTGTCTTTTTGATATATGGAACCCAGACTGTTTAGGGCTTTAAAGGTAAAAAAAAACAGCACCTTGAATTGTGCCTGGAAAGCTATAGGCAGCCACTGCAGACTTTGGAGCACAGGTGTGATGTGTTCCTGGTGACTTGTCCCTGAAAGGAGCAGAGCCGCCACATTCTGAATAAGTTGCAGCTTCTGGACAGTCAAGGGCAGCACGATTTAGAGCACCTTGCAGTAGTCTAGCCTTGAGGTGATGAAAGCATTGATGACAGTAGCCAGATCAGATTCAGAAAGAAAGGGCTGCAACCTCCTCACTAGGGATGGGCGAACACGGTTCGGAAGTTCGGACCGAATTGAATAGTTCGGTCGACCGAACCGAACGTTCGAACCGAACTCGAATTCGGAAGTTCGGAGTTCGGACAGAACTCAAATAGTTTGGTCAACCAAACCGAACGTTCGAACCGAACTCGAATTCGAACATATGGTTCGGATGCGTTCGGTGAGTTCGGAATTGAATTTCCATTGGTTTCAATGGAAAACACATTATCGGCTGTAACGTTTTTGTTTTTTATGTTATGTGTCTGATATTTGGGGTGCCTCTACCTCCAATAGAACTCATTATGTGCACCAAATTTCAAAACAATTGAATAAAGGAATCCGATTTTAGAAGCAGTTGAATTATTGTATTTTGCAATATTCTACATATACATTCTTAGCTGTAACTTCTTTGTCTCACATCTAATGTAGGTTAACCTTGTTCAATTTATACCTCTTCCCATATTTACTAACTTTGCCAAATTTCAAAAGGATTGGGAAAAGGGTCTTGGTGGTATAAGCAATTAACATATAAATGTATGTCTGACTATAACATCTTTGTAGTCCAACCAGTGTACATGAAATTTGGCAGGGCTATATATTACACTTTCATGATCATCTCTGCCAAATATCAGAAAGATTTTATAAAGGGTCCCAATTTTATATGCCTGTACAACATATGTAGAGAAGGGGCCTATGCCTGGGATTCTCTTATGTCACTGTGGTATAAGATCGGTTTGTGATGCAAATTGGCCAACAGAAATGTCAACCAAATATCCTCATTCTGTGCTGGGACCATCCCAACATATCTCCCCCACTTGTTTCTGGGAAGTCAGAAGCATCTGTTTAGGAAAGAGTCAATAGAAATTCTCTTATGTCCTCTGTCTCAGTGCTGCAGGATGTGATTGATAGTTGGCCAGCCTGGATGTGTTTAAACTATGTCTCCTGACTGCTGGGATGCTATCTCAGAAGTCCCAGTTATGTTGCTTATGCCCGCCACAGGGCCGCCCCCTATGCCCACCTCGAAACCACTACCAATTGGTCCTGTAAAGCTAGAAGCTTGCAGTAATGTGTTTGGCCATTGAATGTGTCTGTCAGTCTTTGGGGTTGCTCCACATCCTTCCTCCTACAGTCTCTCTCCCCCTGCCATGCAGGGTGCCTGCCTCTGACTGGCACTGAATATGCTGATATTCATCTGAATAATGATCTTCACAGGGACAACATCAATTGCTTATATAATTGGGTCCCTTTATCAAAATCTCCTGTACATTTGCTGAAATGGCAGGAAAGGTATTTGATACATTCTTGTCAAATATCCTGTAAACAGAATGGAATATCAAAATGTAACAGCTGGAAATGTATTTTCAGGTTAATGTCTTATACCCTTGGGACCCTTTATCCACTCTTTCCTAAAATTGGCAGAAATATTAAGCATATAGAGGTATGTAATATACACAAGTTTCATAAACATTGGATGCAAGATAAAGAAGTTGTAGACATGAATGTGTATGGAGCTTTTCTTAAAATCACAACATTCAATTGCTTCTGAAATCGGTTTCCTTTATCTAATCGTACACTTTGTGCCCTCCATTGGGGGTACAATCTCCCTAAATTTCATCAAAAAATAATAAGAAACAAAAATGTTATAGCCAGAAATATGTTTTTTAGTTCTTTCCTTTTATTTCAAAAACCATATGTCATTTTCAGTCCCTGATTGCACCAAACTAAAGACCGAACAGAGTTCGACCGAACAAAATACTGAATATGAACTCAACATTTGAACGGAACCACTGAACAGCCAAACATCTGAACCAACGAATTGAACACAGCCAAGCCGAACGGGTGAAACGAACGCAGCCGAACCGAACGGCCGAACCCGAACCGCGATCTGTTCGCCCATCCCTACTCCTCACCATATGGAGTTGGTGAAAAGTGTTCCTAGCCATCACCACTACCTGACAATCCAGGTGCAGCGAGGAATCCAAAAGCACTGCAAGGCTGCAAACCTCAGTGACCGTGCGGTACTGGACCCCATCAACGACAGGTGTCCCAGTCATCTGAAAATAACAAGACCAGTCAACTGGTTCTGCTTCAATGGGCTCAGCCTCATCCAGTCCCTGACAGCAGCCAGGCACCAGGTAAGCACCGAGATTGCGAGGCCTAGGTTGTATGAAAATGAAAGGTAGGGCTGAGTGTCATCAGCATGTTGATGACACCTCACCCCAAACCTCTAAATGACTTAACCCAGCAGTCTCAGATACAAATTGACCAAGAGGGGCTGACAGAACAGAATCTTGTGGGACATGCCAGGGAATGTCCCAAAGAGAAGACGAGTAATTGCCCATCACCAGCCGCTGGGACCTCCCTGACAAGAAAGAGTGGAACCACTCAAGAGCAATCCCACACCCACCCACAAGGCCCAGCAGTAATGCCAACATCACCTCGTGATAAACTCAGGGACATAGTGTCCATTGAGCAAGCCCAGCATAACACCGGGGGCTGCTAGGTCCCAGGGATTGCTGCCTGGCCCCACGGGGGCAGCCCCACACTTGTGCTGGGCTGGAAGAGGCCTGGGTGCAGGGCACCCGCACATCATGAGCAGGTCCCCATCCCTCACCTGCCTCTGCCTGTTAGTAGTGCTGCAGCAGCAGCAGCACACCAATCAAATTGGGAGATAAAGTTGTTTGTTTACAAACAACTCCTCCTTATGTAAGTGATCAGAATGTTGTTGCCTTGTAAAGAAGGTTTTTTGAGATGGTTTGTAACATTCTCACAACTGGGTTGTGCATGCTCACCCTATTCAAATAATAGACCATGTGATGGTCTCGAGCTCCTCTAGTATAAAAATCACTCCCCCCCTCAGAGTGACAGTTCCTTCCAACCCTTTCTAGGAATATAAGAAAACTCCATGCAGGACTGGAAGGGTGGGTGTTGTGAGAATGTTAGGAGACATCTTGAAGAACCTTGTTTACAAGGTAGCAACCTTCTGTTCTTCTTCAAGTGGCTCTTCCCAGGCTGTTACATGGCTCCACTGGGTGGGGGGTTCGTGGGCGTGCTGGTGCATGGGCAGGGCGTGTACACAGCCGCACATGCATCCCCACCCATAGAGCAACCGCCATTTTCCCCAGTTGCTTTGTGCGTGGGGACGAGTGGTGTGCGTGTGAGTGGGGATGCCTGTAAGGTGGGTGCGTGCACCCCTACTCACTACAGGCACCACATTGTTCACACGGGGCTCCCCCACCCATGAACACACAGAACTCTGCGTGTTCATGGGTGGGAGAGGCCCATGTAAAAAGGGCCACATTCATTATAGTATCTTAGATAGGAATTTAGGATGTAAATTATCTAGTCTATCTTGGAAAATCTGCAAATATGGTTCTGACATTATTATGGCTGCTATTTTGCTAACTTTTCTTAATGAAGTTATTGCTAAGGAATACTGTCTTTAAACTCCCACCCCATAACTAGTTCATTTATGCCATCCATATAATCAATTTATGCTGCTCCATGGGCATAAATGAACTGGTTATGGGTGGGGGCAGAAATGGTTATGGGTGGGGGATTGAAAGACCGGCATTTTATGGTGTGTGTAAAAATGCCCATTGTGTCCCTTTTGGCCTGGTTTTTTGTGTGTGTGTTGTTTTTTATAAAGAGGAATTTAACAAACTGGGTAAACAGAAGAAAAGCTCTTTTGAAAATCTGTCCCCAACAGTGAGTTCTGAACATGACTGAAATTATGTATTTTAATTAATGCCATTGATTAGAACCCAAGAAAGAACCGGTCGGCTGTTAGTGGGATCAACTGTCATTCAGATAAAAACGTTTGCGGGAACTCACAGGAAACGCCTTTTGTTTGTGGCTAGATTACGGACAGCAATCCAGTAGTAATGCATAGAACTCAAGAACAGATGTCAACTTTCAAATGTTTCCTCTTACAAATAAATTGGCTTCTGACCTATGTTAACGAGATAGCTGCATTATGACAGTAAAGGCAATCACGTGGTACATTAACAGCACAAGTGAAGAGGCTTGTTTATAAATCTGGAAGCTGTTGTTTTACAAAGATGTACTGGTCAGACTGCATGAGATAAGAATAGGAACGGAAATGATATTTTATGGATATACCATTTATTTCTTAAGCAGGTCTGAATAGTCAGTTATATTTAACATACTGAGGGGGAAGTCTAAGATAATGTCATTACCCTTCTTGTAGTACTTGTCTGGCTCCTTGGGTACCTAACAGTAAGCTATAAATAGCTACAGTTATTTATAGATAAGGTTGTATCTCTCTGTGCTAGAAGCTGTTATCTAAAAGCTGTTGACATTTAATGATATAGATCTGAGATGCAGGGGATGAAGTAGGGTCTTCCACTGAGAGCAGGACAGCTCCACTTCTCCCATTAATAAGGGGGAATCTCTCCCTCTTTGGATAAGGGAGAGATGATGCCAAAACCCACTGTCTTAGATAGAGTGGACACCAGGAAATGGGTCCAAGATTAGGTCCATGTCAGATACAAAAGCAACAGAGGGTGCAGCCACAAGACACACCCAGGAAGGCTTAGGCAAATGAGTCTCGGGATGCAGGTGCTCATGTATCCAGGAACTGCCAGATGTTCACCTCACCCCACTGTGGGGCAACATCTGCTTGCTCTGCAACACATCCTTGGAGAAATCCCGAGGATGTGGCATGGGACAACCCCCACCTGGGCCGATGGGGGGCCTAGAGGACCAGTGGTGGGCCCGTCTCCCTGATCAGCTTTTTGCCGGAGCAGGGAGAGGGGCGCGCATGAGGGTCCTCTGGGTTCTCCCCATCAGCTATCAGTCGGGTGGACAGGGGGGCAGAGCGGACCATACACTCTTCCCAGGCTCCTCTCTCCCCCAATCCACCTGACAGCTGATGTGGGTTGGGGGAGCCTGAGAAGAGGGCACATTCTCTTCCCAGACTCCCCTTCCCCATCAGCTGTCAGATGGGGGGGGGGGGAGACATGCGCCCTCCTCCATCCTCCCACCCCCCAACAGCTGTATATGGCCACCCGCGGCCAAGGTGGCGACTCTGTGATGGTCCGGCCACTTGCATTCCCCCTGCTAATGTGTCTGGCTCCCTGTGCTGGCCCCTCAGTGTGGAGGGGCCAATTGCCCACCACAAGGCAGTTCAGGAATCGGGCCCAAGCAGCTTGTAGGGCTGCACCCAGAGTCCAAACCAGGTGCACATGCAGGGTCCAGGTCAGAGGCAGAAGCCCAGTCAGAGTTCAGATCAGGGAGGGAGTGGGGTGCTATCACAGGGAGCAAAGCAGTGGGTAGAAGGGCTTTAAGTGGCTCATGATGTTGAGAAAACCATCTCCATAATTTACGAATTGCAGCCATTTGTGTGCTTGATGGTTGCATCCTTAAGGGTGAGAAAGTCCATTTGCCTTTTTGACCACCACCGGACACAGAACTGAGACTTTCAAATAATTGTCCACAAAGACTCCAAGATGATTTTTCTGAGTGGGAACCCCTAACTTAGAAGCCCGCATTGTGTAGGTATAGCTTGGATTATTTTATTTTTTCTATGTGCATCACTTTGCACTTGTCAACACTGAATTTCATCTGCCATTTAGTTGCCCAGTCTCCAAGTTTTGCAAGATCCTCCTGCAATTCCTTAGTCTGCCCCAGTCTTTTTGAACAACAGTGTTATCTGCAAATTTAATTACTTCGCTCTTTACTCTCTTTTTCAAATAATTAATGAATATATTAAACACTTATTTCAGTACAGACCCCTGGGGCACCCCACTATTTATCTCCCTCCATTGTGAAAACTGACCATTTAGTCCTACCCTTTAACCATTTACCAGTCCATGACAGGACACAATCTCCTATCCCATAACTAGTTAGTTTCCTCAAGAGTCTCCCGAGGAACCTTATAAGTGCCCTCTGAAAATCCATATATACTATATCGACCGGTCCACTCTTCTATTTATTCTTGTTCACACCCTCAAAAATTCGAATACATTAGTGAGGCATGACTTTCCTTTGTGAAAACCATGTTGGCTCTTCCCCAGTATGTCATGTTTATCAATATGCACGGCAATTCTGTTCTTCACAACCGTCTACTCCAGTTTGCCAGGCACCAACATCAGGTGCACTGGTCTGTAGTTTCCAGGGTCACCTCTGGAGCCAAACACCTGATGTTACATTCAATACTTTCCAGTTCTCAGGTGTAGAAGCAGATTTTAGTGATAGGTTACCAATTACTAGTATTAGTTCCAGAGTTAGCATGATCCCATTAGAGGTTCTGATTCAGAGCTTGATTGTCTTTGCTGTACACTGCTTAAGGCTTTGTTCTCACAATTACCTATTTCTGGGTAACAGACCATGCATTTTAAGCACCCCTTTGTTCTCATTCAAAACCTAAATCATATTTATTTATTTATATAGTGACAGCAACGTACCTGTCACTTTACAACTGTTGAAAACAGACAGGGTCCCTATCCCGGGGGACTTACAATCTAATAAAGGCAAGGGATAAAGATGAGGGATAGGGCAACAGAGGGAGAGATGAGGATATACATTCATGAAGGTGTGAGGTTGCAAGTACATATGATTAGCTTATGTACATAGACCTGCTTCCTTCCCCGATGTAACTAAGGATGAGGAGCTAGGAAGGCCTGATGAAAGAGGTAGGTTTTCAGGAGGGATTTGAAGGTTGGGAGGGACAGAGAGGAGTGAATGTATTTGGGAGGGGGGAATTCTCGGCATGGGGGGCAACAAGGGATAAGGGGTGAATACGCTTTGAGGAGCAATTGAGCCGTGAGCAAGCGAGCATGGTGGTAGAGGAGGAGCAGAGCTTTTGGACAGGAACATAGCAAGAGATTAGTGTAGGGTTATCATGCCTCCACTTTAAAAGAGGGTGATTATGAAAAATACATGGTGCAGGGCAGCATTGGTTCCAGTGCAGCCCAGCAACACATATTTTTCACAAGTGCCTTCTTTTAAAGGGGAGGTATGGTAACCCTAGACTAGCTTAGAGAGATGGGGGAAGTAAGGCCATGGATAGCCTTGTAGGTAAAGACAAGAAACTTGTGCTGAATGCTTCAGGTAGAGGGAGCCAGTGGAGAGAGGAGAGATGGGGCTGCATGTGATCAAAGCACAGACGAGGTAGATGATCTTGGCAGCAGAGTTTTGAATAGATGAGAGGGGGCCACGAAGGTGAGAGCAGGGAAGGCCAGTGTTAGGGTAGGGGGGTGTAGGGATGGGAAGAACCCAGAGGGGACAGAGTCTAAGGCGCCAAGGATTTGGGGAATGAGAAAAGACCCCACACACACACTGTTCGCTCGGGCTATTTGCTCTCAATATGGAAAAACGACCCCTCAGGTTAACAGTTGGCCCTAGGGCCTTCAAAAGAAGGCAGGCCTT
This sequence comes from Sphenodon punctatus, assembly GCA_003113815.1. NCBI lineage: Eukaryota > Metazoa > Chordata > Lepidosauria > Sphenodontia > Sphenodontidae > Sphenodon > Sphenodon punctatus. Next base: position 1,642,509 of record QEPC01012039.1, on the reverse strand, counting down.
ATCATCATCGGGGGGGAGACAACACGGCCCAGAGCTCAGCCCCCACTCGTGCACGCGAATCACGTATCCCACCACCACTTCCTTTTGCCACACACCCACACACGTTGCCTAAGATATTGTTGGGGGGAAAAGACAAGGGGGTGTTGGTGGCAGTGAGGGAGACCGGGGAAGCCAAGAACCAGGGGAGTTGGGGATAGGGAAAATGGAGCCTCCGCATAGGGAAAAGGGGACCGGGGTAACAGGAAGGGAAGGAAAGGACAGGCTGCAAACACTCAGTAATCACTCCCTCACCCACTCTCACACTACCCCACTCACAGCCACCACACACCCACACTTACACCTTCCACTCTGCTCCACACACTCTGCTCACACTTCCCAGGCTTCACACTCCTCGCACTCCACGCAATCACCACCGTATTCGATCCACAAGTTCCTCGCAAGGGGCCAGTCTCACAGCTGCGCTGATCACCGGCGCTGTTGTGATGACTGCTTCCTTCTTTTATGCTCCTTGCTCCGCCCCCCTGAGTGCCTGGAGGCATGCTGAACGTCGCACAGGGTCCAAGTGCCCTGCCTCTCTGTGCTGCTGCTCTATTGGGGAATCCCTTATGCTTGTGAAGTGATGCCGCTCTGCCCTGCCCCTCTCTGCGGGGTTCCCCCTCTTGCCTCCACGCTGGAGGGATCTCCTCTGGCATCTCCGTCTCCCCTGCAGCCCCCACCGGGCCTGCCCCAGACGGGACCTTATAGCCAGTGAGAAGGAGGTTGCATTAGTCAAGGCAAGAGATAACCAGAGCATGGACTAGAGTTTTAGCAGTGGAAACAGTGAGGAAGGTCAGAACTTAGTGATGTTGTGCAAGGAGAGAAGACAGGACTTAGCAACAGATTCGAGGTTTAAAAGAGAGGGAGGAGTCAAAGATGAAACCCAGGCAATAAATAATAAATAATAATAATAATAATTAAAAAATAATAAATAATAAATATGATATAATATTTATACCATCTATATATGATATAATATTTATACTATCTATCAAAAGAATGGTGCAAGCATGTTAAGTTATTCCAGAACAACTAATGATTGAGGCAGCTCATGAAAATACATCCCTTGTAATGTGAAGTTCTCAGTGGAAGCTGCTGTTATAAAGAGGGACTGAACAAACATTTCAGTTAAAAAGAGTAATAGTATAATCTCCTTTGCTCGCTGAGAGTAGCATCTAACTCCACAACTTAGGCATTAGGAAGAGGATCAGAATTTGGCCCCAAAAATTATTTACAAAACTCGAATATGTTTAACCATTTTTCCAACACACACCATAGAATGGAAACTGCCTATACATAGCAATTTCCTGTGAGCTGAGCTCAATAATGTCATTCATAGACATTCATAGATGAGGAATGGCTGCCATTGAGTAAAGTCATCATTTTCCAACTTCTAATACTGGCTAGCAATTAAGCTGCTGCTGAATTAACTGTAGCTTGGAGCAGGAAGTAAGCAGGGTAACCACGGCATATGTTCACAAATTGTAACCATGATAAATGGACTGCATGATAGTGAAGTTGAATAGCTGAAGGCTGCTTGCCACATTGGCTGCTGCCAGAAACCACAGTCCAGTGGTCTCTGCACAAAACCAGAGTCAGAAAAAGTCAGAAAAAGTATACGCAATTACCTTACATGCTCGGTGGGGGTTTGGTGTTGCCCCCCCCAACACCTAGGAGGAAGAGGCGAGGATGGGAGGCAGCCGCCTCCTCACCATGTCAGGCAGGGAAGGGGAGGGGCCGGAGTGGTTGCTCAGTAACCAAGACGGGGTGCTCGGGACTCTCGCGATAAGCCACTTTAGTTTCCATGCTCACCCACCTCAGTTTGGTCATAGCAGGGAGAAGGAAAGATGCACGGCACGGGAGTTGAGCAGCAGCCCCTTTGAGCCTGGGATCAGAGCCCTCATCCATCCCTGTGGGCGCAACTGCAACCGAGCGGCCGGGTGGGTGGATTGGCTTCTCTGCCAGTCCTCTCTCCCTCCCCTCTTGATATTTCGGTGCCTCTGTCATGCCACACCGCGGAGCCTCCAGGATTGAAGCCTGTCCCCGCAACACAGCCGACATCGAGTGTTGTCCACGCCCCTATCGGTACAAGGGGCTGACTGGGCCTTTCTCTTTCCCATCCCCCACACAGGGATGTCCAGCCCAACAGGGCTTGTGTGCCGGGGGGGGGGGGGGCTCCTTGCTCAGGATGCCAGAGGTTGTGAGTTATAACGGGCAGCCATGGAGACCAAAAAGAGAAGTGCCCCACCCAAGGGTCCAGCCAAGCAGACTCCATGAGCCTGGCCAGCCCCCAAAACCCCACAGCAGGAGCAACAGGGAGGATCAAGGGTGGGGGTGATACTGCAGGCACATTTTCTGGGCTACCAAAACCAGATTGAGGAGCTGGAAAGCTCCTAGGGGAGGACAGAAGCCAGATACACCACACAGATAATGGATGCAGAGCGGGGCGGTCCGAACCCAGACTGTGAGGTTTGCCCCATGCCACTCAGTGGGCAAAGGCCCCCCCAACAGGAACCCGAGCCCAGCTGATGCAGGGAGGAATTTATAGGGATGTATGAACACCGGGGGGTTCGGTGTTTGGCCCATTTGGTGTTCGGCCGAACCTGAAACCGTTCGGTTCAGCCCATTTGGCCCGAATGGGTTAGGGGGGGGCTGAATCCGTCCGGGCAGGGGGCCCCAGTCTTCTCTCCCCCCTCCAGGCTGCATGGGTGGAAGGGGCGCTAGGGAGCACCTCCCCCCGTCCTGGCCAGCCTCATAATTTATTTTTATTTTAACCCCCCCACCCCAGGGATTACCCTACCTGGTGGTGCCGGGGCTCCGGTGGTAGGTGCAGAGGCGGTAGTGCTCCAGAGTGCTTCAGGTCACTGCTAGGCCTTCTGTGTCAAACAGGAAGGCCTAGTAGCAGCCTGAAGTGCTTCGGAGCATCGCCGCCACTGGACCTGGAGCCTGACCTACCTGGTGGTGCCAGGGCTTTGGCCCTGGGTTCGGTGGCATCACCGATAGCTGTCGCGGGTCTGGTGATGGTGGTGCTCTGAAGTGCTTCAGGCCACTATTAGGCCTTCCAGTTTGACCCGGAAGTCCTAGTAGCAGCCTGAAGTGCTCTGGAGCACCGGCGGACCCAGGGCCAGACCCCTGGCACCAACAGATCCCAGGTGGGATGGGTGTTTTAAAAAAATGCATGAGGCTGGGCAGGGAGGTACTCCCCAGCTTCCCTTCCACCTGCACAGCCTGGAGGCGGTTCGGATTCGGGGTGTTCGCAAACGGTTCAGGCCGAACTCCAAACTTCTGAACCACATTTGCACATCCTTAGGAATTTACCACCACCCAGAAGGTGCAAATACCTGCACTGAGGGAAAGAATGTAGGCCCTGATGGACAGCCTGGATTCGGTACAGAGGCAGCAACAGCGTACGACATGCCACAGCAAATATCAAAGAGCCCCCCATGATCCAGAGATGCCAGAAGGTGAGCATCATGGTGACTGTATGTGTGAGTGGGAGCATGACAAGAAGGGGGTGGGGCCAGCCAGATGGCACAAAAGCCAGAGACCCCCACTAGGAAAGGCCAACACTGCAATTGGCCACATGGGTGCCAGTCCCCGTTTGGTAGGTGGGGTGAGTCATGGGGGGCCAATGCCCCCTCCTTTACCTGAAAGAACCAGGTCTTGTCCAACTCACAAGCAAAGGGTGACTGCCCAAGTATGGGGAGCAAAGTGATGCTGCTCAAACAGCACCGCTTGGAGCTGTGAGCAAGGGGACAAACCCCAACCTCTGGCAGGGGTTTATGCTGACATGTCTGTCCCATTAGATGAACATCTGATGCAGGCAACACGGGAAAATATCTGGAGCCGTGAATATATAGACATCTTCACACTCCTCCTTAGTCAGCTCATCCCTGATCCAAATGATAGGGAGGATAGTAGGGATGGGCGAACGCAGTTCAGAGGTTTGGACCGAACTCGGTCTGTTCAGTTGACCGAACCAAACTTCTGAACCGAACTCGAATTTCAAACCAAATCAAACCGAATTTCCAAACTCTGTTCTGTTCACCCATCCCTAGTGGCAACACACACCGAACTCGAATTTCAAACCGCACCAAACCGAATTTCCGAACTCCGTTCTGTTCACCCATCCCTAGAGGATAGGAAAGACTGGGAGAAATTTAAAAGCCAAAAGCTGAAAGGAACTGAACCAATTGGATGTCTGCTTTTACCATTTACCTAGGGGTGACCCTTCACAAGTTCCTGGAGTAGGGGGTGGAAATGGTAAAATACTCAGACGTCATACACAGGACTTTCAACACAGGAAGCCCTGGTACTTGGCTACGATATGATGAGGCATTGGATCATAGGGCAGCCAGCAACCTTAGTCTGAGGTGGGACGTTCATACCCACGACTTGTGGCTGGAGTGCATTAGCAGCTCCAGCTATGCCCCTTGATCAGACAGTGGACACATTCTTGCCTGAACTGGGAATGCCCAGCAGGGCAACGGGGCAAGAGTTTGGAGATCAAAGCCAGCCCTGGTTGGGCCCACATGCTGGGATTACAACAACAGTGGCAAATGTTTTCACACTCCCTGCAGATTCAAACATGTGTGCACTCAGTGTGCGAGTACCTACACTGCATCAGAATGTAGTAAGTTTAGGCAGTATGGGTCCAGGAGCAGGGGGCAAAATGGTGCTAAACGGGGCACCTCAAGTCAAGCAGGTAGCCCCCATGCCTTGGGGAAGGGCCCCAGCCCTGGTATGTCATGAGTCTTTAAGGGCAGTCATTCGTGACTACCCTGACATAGCCACTAGGAATGGGCGAACGCGGTTCGGTAGTTCGGTGTTCGGCCCGAACTCGGCCTGTTCGGACAACCGAACACGAACACGAACACGAACGCACCGAACGGAACGAACACCGAAC
>QEPC01012039.1:1617710-1629146 GCA_003113815.1 Sphenodon punctatus | reverse complement strand
CAACCGGGCAGCTACATAATTTTGTCTATTAATACATGTAGGGAAGGACACCCAATTTTTATGGACTCTATTAAGATGATTTTTCATTTCTCTACATTCATTATCAAACCAGCCATGAGTACTGGTTTGCCTGCTATTACTCTCCTTGGATAGCAATGAATGACCTAATGTATCCAACATCCTAAGTAGAACCTGTATAACCTCAGCCATGTCTACCTTATCCTGCCCTTCCAAATCAATAGCCAAACTCGCCCATTCATCTTGGTGCAAAAAATCCAGTGTTTTCCCCAAAAGGGTAGTGCTCCATTGTAACCGTACTCTTAATATACTCTCCCCTTCCTTACAAACACTCTGGGGGTTTAATATCTTTTCCCGCATCCAATAATTTACTCTCAAAGGCATGTGATCAGATTCTGCTGTGTGTCATTCTTAATAATCATGTTTCTTCTTTTCAATACTTGGTATTTTTCTAAATGCTTTCAAATTATTTTCTAACCTGTACAGAATTCCATATTATTGTTAGTGACTACTTGTAACACATTAGTTCTTAGAACCAACAATTAGTTCAGCGCCCTAACTGAGCTAAGTAAACTAGATGCATTTAATGACGAGGCAGGTCTCCACTCAAAGAGTTGAACGTCTCAGTAGACAACAAGCCAAGGGTATTTGTATTCCTGTTCTACAAATGAAGCAAGGTGCAGAGGTATTAACTGACCTGACCAAGGTCACCCAGAAAGCCTGTTGGAGATGCAAGGGTAGTTTGGGGGGTTGCAATACTCTCTGACACACTGGAGCCCTAGTTAGTGTCCCTCTATACATGAAGAGAGTGTCAGCAGTCTGGGTTCTTGTCAGTTATTCTCTGGTGCTTCCTCCTGACTTTAAGGCTACATGTCATGAACCCTTTCTCAATTTCCTATATTCCTGTTAAATCTCCTCCCTTTATTCCCCTACAGTGACCTTGCCAGAAACGTCTTGCAATTACACTGTGAATGTAAACGTTGTTTACAACTCCGGATGGGATAAGGGTGAGAGAAAGGAATTAGGAGGCAAAATACAGGAAACATATACGTCTACTATATTATACAATCCAGCTTGAATGTCAAGTTAAGTAATTGCTGCAACTAGCTAGTCTTTTGACTTGTTCAGATTACTGACCCAGAAATTTAAGGCCACTGAAATTTTCCTGGTGCAGCTGATAAAGGGATAGTCTGGCTCTGATGCTGCCCCTGTTGACACTTGTGCTCCTCCTGTTCAGGCCTCACCAGTTCTGGCTCTGCACAAGTTAGCAGTGCTGCTCCCTCACCCTCCTCTGTTCTCCTTCTCTGGGCTGTGACGCTAGACCGGAGTCCTCTTCTGTCCTCAGAGGCCAGGCCTGGGCCTGCCACCTTCTTCTCCCTTCAGACTTTGGCCCTTTTTACAAGGGCAGTGGTGGGGGGGGGGGATGGGTGTGCTGCCGTAGTGGGTGAAGACGGGCGTGTGTCCTTTCCCATGGACACCCACCCACCTCCACCCACGGAGCCTCCTCCATTTTGTCAGATGGCTCCGTGGGTGGAGATGGGTGTTAAGCGGGAGTGTGCACCACTGCCTGTGGTGTTCACGCAGGCGAATACCAATTGAACAGCCATCCCTCCACCCACCACCGCACCGTTTCCACAGATGCCCTCATGGGTCAAACACCCTCCCGCACACCCAGCGGGGGGAGGGGTGGTGGTGTCTGTGTAAAAAACAGCCTCTGTTGGAAAACCAGACCTTGGTGACTGAAAATCTGGCCTAGGGTTCTTGCTTACTGCAGTCACTCTCTTCATAACCCTGAATGATACAATGTGGATAAGATCTAATAGAATCCTGACAAGACGGAGGTGATGTTGGTGGATAGGGCTGGGGGCATCATCGATGGGGTTTTCCCCCCTATGGACACATAGGTCCACAGTCTGGGGGTGCTTCTCAACTCAGTTCCACCTGGATCTCCAGGTGGAGGCTGTGGCGAGGGGAGCATTTTGCCAGTTACATCTGGTATGACGGCTGTGACCATATGCTTCGGACTCAGATCTGGCCACCATCATCCATGTCTTTATTACCTCTAGATTAGACTACTGTAACTGCCCTTGGGGACGGTCTGGAGGTTGCAGCTGGTGCAGAATGTGGTAGCCCATCTCTTAACGGGGACAGGTCGCCCTGAGCATATTACACCAGTGCTCTATTCTCTGCACTGGCTGCCTATTATCTTCTGGGTCCAATTCAAGGTGCTGGTAATGACTTATACAGCCCTAAACGGTTTGGGCCTGGCTTACCTGTGGGACTGCCTCAGGCTCCAGATTGCATTGGGGCCCCTGCGGTTGGTCGGGGATGCCCGACTCAAAGTCCCCCGGGTTGGCCAGGTGGCGACGATGGGGAGGGCGTTCTCGGTTGCCACTCCCAGGCTGTGGAACTCCCTTCCGATGGAGGCCTGGCTGGCCCCAGACCTTCCCTTTTTCCGAAGGCAGTGTAATAATAAATAAATAAATTAAATAAATGTTATTGTTTGGCACAGCCTTTAACGATTTACAAAAAACTTACCAGAATACATAAAATAACATTACGACATCCTAAAACACTTTGATATCCCACGCAAATGAGTGAGCCCCTCCTACATACAATCCCAGGCAGAATTAGAGAGCTAAAACTATAGCCCCCAAGATGAAGGCAGTGTAAGACCTGACTGTTGCTTCGGGACTTTGGAGAGGGAGACGGGTAGGGTGGGAAGGGGGAATTGTGCCCTTTTATTTCTTTTTATCATTTTAATGTTTTTAATGATATTTTATGTTTGTTTTTATTATGTTTATGTAATTTCATTTTCATTTCACTTTTAATTTGTACCCCGAGCTGTCTTGCCAAAGGCAACTCGAGGCGGCTTACAACCAAAGCAAAAACAAAATACAGCAATATTCACAATAAATAACAATAGCAATGTCCAATATGGACCAACACAAAAAATTATCACAGTGTGAAGTTACAATTTATCCCATCATCCTACCCCGCTACCCATTCACCCCATTCCTGCTGCCACCAAGAAAGGGTGAATCTACCACTCCCTCCCACCCTCTCCTTCCCTCATATAATTCAATACAACAATAAATCAGCATTACAACAGTATATCACAATTTATCCATATCATCCCATCCATATGCTCCATCCCTGCTGCCACCAGGGATGGAACCCATCACCTCCCCCCTACTCCCTGCTCTCACCAGGAAGGGGGGGACCTATCATCCACACGCTTTACAATGATACAATAATCTAAATAATATCAAAATACGCATTTCTTCTACAAAATCAACAACACATAACACTTCCATCGCTAACCTAATTCCAAAATCACCCCCCTCAGCACCTTCCCCTGCTGCCACCAGAGGTTGGTGCTGCCCCCCCGAAAAAAAAACACCACTCAATATACCCTTCACGCAACACAACCCCTCCCCCCCAAACCTGACACAAAACAACTCATGAAAATAACAGGCTCCTGGATCCCCTGTGGGCCCCAAAGGGTCGCACCCTTTGACCATGGCACTTCAGTTCGTGGCCTGCAGCACGCAGCCTGCAGCAATGGAGGCCACACCCCTCGCCTTCACCCATCTCACCCTTCACCCCACAGCCTTCACACCTTCACCCCTTTCAGCCTTTCACCACACCCCTCGCCTTCACCCAACACCCCTCCGCCCCACACCCCTTGCCTTCACCCATCTCACCCTGCCTTCACCCCTTTCAGCCTTTCACCCCACATCAGACCCATCGCCTCCACCCCACACCCCTCACCTTCACCCATCTCACCCTTCACCCCTTTCAGCCTTTCACCCCCGCACTACACCCCTCACCCTTCACCCCTTTCAGCCTTTCACCCCACACCTCTCGCCTCCGCCTCACACTCCTCTGTCCTACACCCCTCACCTTCACCCATCTCACCCTTCACACGTTCACCCCTTTCAGCTTTTTACCCCACCCCTCACCTCCGCCCCACACCCCTCCGCCCCACACCTTCACCCATCTCACCCTTCACTCCACAGCCTTCACACCTTCACTCCTTTCAGCCTGTAACCTCACCCTTCACCCCAGTCTTCACCCCTTTCACCCCACACCACACCTCTAGCCTTCACCCCACAGCCTTTCACCCCACATCTCTAGCCTCTAGCCAACTCACCTTCAACCCACACCCCTTCACCTCACACCTTTAGTTGCCCCCAGTTCTCCGTACTTAGTTCCCCCCTTAGTCAGTTCCCCCATCCCCTAGCCCTAGTCAGACCACACATGGCTAAGTACCCCCAGTTAGTTAGCCCCCCGGTTATTTAGTTGTCTCAAAGTTTGAACCCCAATATGTTTAGGTTAGGTTACAACCCCCCCCCCCACACACACACACATCCTCTGTTGCCAGTGGTCCTCTCTTGTTTTTTACAGCTGATATGAGTGGTTGAGAAATGAAGAGACCTACCAAGAGTGGGAGTGCTGAAAGAGGCCAGCCTCTTCCTAGGCAGCCCACTCAGTCTGTCACAGAGACACCTGAGGTAGGGCCACCTGTGGCCCCCACCTCCCGCACACCAGCTTCAAGCGCACCCAAGGTTACAGTCTCTGGACGTGTCTTGAAGCCTCCAAAGAGACTGGGATGGGGGAGGGTGCTTCCTCCTCCCTGGCACTGACTAGTAGTAAGAAGAAGGGGGGTCCTTCTTACTCTGCTAGTGCAGTGGGCCATCCTCCGGCTACCTCCACTGCTGCTGCTCCTAGTGTGCAGCTCTCCCTTGCGCAGGCGCTTTCCCTCATGCACGCTATTAGCTCTCCTAATAGTGGAAGTGCTGGCGCTTGGCTTCCTGCCCTGTCCCAGGGCTCTGTAGTGCATGACCCTGTGGGCTGTGAGGCCAGGGGTCAGCTCCCCTAATAGTGAACATGCTGGTGCTTGGCTTCCTGCCCTGTCCCAGGGCTCTATAGTGCATACCCCTGTGTGCTGTGAGGACAGGAGTCAGCTCCCCTAATAGTGGAAGTGCTGGTGCTTGGCTACCTGCCCTGTCGCAGGGCTCTGCTCCCTGCCCTCTCCCAGTGCTCTGTAGTGTATGCTCCTGTGGGCTGTGAGGCCAGGGGTCAGATCCCCTAATAGTGGAAATGCTGTTACTTGGAATAGGGGACATTGTCTCTCCGTCAGGGGTGATGGTGGCGCATGACAAAGTCATAAGAGTGCCTGGTGGACTCACTGGCATGATGTGGGGGGTTGTTCTCAAATTCCTGGGAAGGGAAGCACCTCGAGTAGCAGAAAGTTGCCAGGCTGCCCTCAAAGCCATGGAAATGGAAACCATTACTCTGGCAAGAGGCTCGGGTGGCAAGCCGCTGGAGCCAGTGGGGCTGCCCCAGGAGGAGCCGGAGAGAGAAAGGTAGCCAATGTGTTACTGGTCAGGGATGCCCCCTGCTTCCTCCCCCACACGCACTTGCTGGCAAAGGCAAAGCAAGGGCCCTATGGAGCACCCCACCAGGGTCTTTTCCACCCCAACAGCCCCCCCATGCCATACACACACTGGAGTGGAGCACCCCAGAAGGGTCTTTTCTTGGGGGTGGGGAGTGCCCCCTCCACGAGGCACCCCAGCCTCCCTCCCACACACACGCACACATGCCAAACACATGTGCAAAGCTTTGCCCACCCCCACCCCCAGGAAGAGGTGCAGTGGGCATTGGGAGGGCGGAACCTCTTCTTGGGGGAGGGGGAGCACCCCCCATGAGCCTCCCAAGGCCCCCTCCCACACTCATGAGATCTCATCAGATTCCACGCCTCACATCACTCTCCCTGCATGGATGGGATGTTGCAAAAGTAGAAAAATCTGGGCAGAAGAGAGAACTGCAGCAGACAATGGAGTCTCCTTTCCCCTGTTCCCCACTGAACCCATCTCTTCCCCCTTACTCTTCTCATGCACCCAAACAAAAACCTTTCCCCTCCTATTTCTCCTCTGTCCTGTCCTTTTCTTTCCTTTCATCTCTTCTCATTCGGCTTGTCGCAGGACTGGGAGCTAACTCAGTCCTCCCAGTTCTCCAAGCCTGAAGGTCAGAAGACTTGTGTCCTGAAGCCAACACCTTCAGAAGACTACAGGTGGCCAAGGAGGGTACAAAAGGGTTCGGAGATTCAGGATAAAGGTAGGCGATGGCAATGTGATCTATTTTGGGGGCCTTGTTGGGGGAAAGAAAGTGCTGCACAAAGGAGGATCACAGAATGCTCTCTATTCCCCCAATAGACAGCTGCAAGGGAGTACTCAGGGTTAATGTCCCTCCCTACACTTGCTGGGCTACTGGTTTAGGCCCTGCCTCAGGGGAAGATGGAGAGCCTCTTACTGGGGGTCCCATCCACTGCCTGTCCCCATGGGGCTATGGTCAAATGGGGAGAGAGAAGGTTTATTTGTGGGGATTAATTTGGGAATAATTTACACTATGTTGTTGTGTTCGTTGTGTGAACTGTTTGCATTGCCAATATGTGATTGTCAACTAGGATGGTCAATTAAATTTGGGATTAACTGACAGTGTGTGTGTGTTGTGTTCATTGTGTTGGCATTGGAACTGTTGTTGGCTGGCATTGCCAATTGAATATGTGGTTGTCAACTAGGATGGTCAATTAAATTTGGAATTAGTATCACAAAGTCTTATGACAAAAACGGACATCCTCTCCCTATGCAGTTCTGCCGCTTTCTAGTAGCAAACACTAAACTTTGTGCTTGACTGACATCACATGCCACTGTGCGAGTGAAAGTGTCCTCCACTGGAAGTTGCTGTGATAGTGTGAAGTGATCTCACTTCTGATTGATTTGATGATTTCAATTTGACCACCTGAGTGCTGTGGGAAAAGCCCCTATTTTTAAAGAAAAAAAAGTAGTAGTGGCCATGGGGGCTACTGGGCACAAAGTGTAGTCTGGTGGTTAGAAGTTATGGAAATGAATCTGTCATTGAATGTTTACAAGTTGTCTTTATTACAGGTAATTCCGGGTTTTTTTTCTCCCACTGATTTCAATGGGAAAATTTCCCCATTGATTTTAATGGGAAAAAATCCAGTACCGGTAAACCGGTTTTAATCCGATAATCTGGTAATCCAAGATCCGATATCCGGTAACCAATATTTTCGGCCAAGTCCCATCCCTAGAATTTACTGTCATTTTAGCGCTTGAGTATAATTTGTAATGCCACCTTAACAAGCTTGTTAAATCAAAGGTTTTTTGTCTATGTAATTTGCCCTTCTTTTGAAATGGAATAGTTTTGTTAATGCATAAGGTGGCTCCAGACACAATAACACTGCAGGTGCACATAGGAACTCACCCATTCCCCCACATGGAGCAACCTGATTTTTCACAGGTTTCTCTGTGCAGGGGTGATGGGTGGTGGTGCATGTCTCACACGAGTGCACAAGCGACTGCTTTCATATGAGACACACCCACCCCATGCCACTGCGTGGGTGCGTCTTATGTAAAAGAGGTCACAAAGTCATTCACACGTGCTCTCACCTCACACACACACTCATTCTAACTGATCTCACACACAATCATTCAGACACAGTACACACATGCTCTAACCTCACACACTCATTCAAATCAATCAGTCACGCACACTAGACCAGGGACTTAGCTAGGGTGCAATGGACCCCTGGCCAAGAAGTCAAGATGGGCCCCCCTCTTTTTGTCCCGCCGGCGGGTCTAGGGGTGCCACCTGGCTCGGCGTGCCTGGGGGCACTACTATCAAACACCCAAAATGCAGCCAGTCTATTAAGCGCATTATGCCATGAAAAGAGACATATCTATATAACCAGTTCAGTTGTGCTTCCATAATAAATTCATGCTGCCCCCACCCCATAACCAGTTCATTTGCACGCCACCCTCATATAATCAATTCACACTGCCCCCCACCGATAAGCATTTCATTTGCACCCCCGGGGCAGCATGCTTTGATTATATGGGGGGGGGCGCAAATGAACTAGTTATGGGGTGGGGGGGGGGTTTAAAGACAGTATTCTTGTTAGTAATAACTTCATTAAGAAGAATTAATGAAATAGCAGCCATAATAATCTCAGAACCATATTTACAAATTTTCCAAGATAGAATAGATATTTCTTTACATCCTAAATTCCTACCTAAGATAGTATAAGCAAGACAGTTGTGAGAATGTGGCCCTTTTTACACGGGCCTCTCCCAACCGGTGGGGTAGCTCTGTGTGAATGACGTGACATGCGTGCCTGCAGTGACTGGGCGTGCATGTGCATGTTCTCTTAACATGCATCCCCACTCACCCCCCCATTTCATCCCCATGCATGGAGCAACCGGGGAAAATGGAGGTTGCTCCGTGGGTGCAGATGAGTGGCTGGTGAGTGGGGATGTGTGTGCGGCCATGTGCACACCCCACCCATGGACCCACCACCCGGCAGAACCATGTAAAAACAGTTTGTGAGAAGCCACTTGAAGGTTGCTGCCTTGTAAACAAGGTTCTTCGAGATGGCCCTCAACACCCACTCTTCCAACTCCACATGGAATTTTCTTATATTCCTAGAAAGGAAGGAACTCTCATTCAGGGGTGGGGTGGGGTGGGGACTGTGCTTTTTATACTAGAGGAGCCTGAGACCATCACATTGTCTATTGAGTATGGTGAGCATGCACAACCCAGTTGTGAGAACGTTAGGAGCCATCTCGAAGAACCTTCTTTACAAGACATTAACCTTCTGATCACTCACACAAGGAGAAGTTGTTTGTAAAAAAATAGCTTTATCTCCCAGTCCCATCAGTGTCCCGCTGCTGCTTCTGCTGCAGCACTACTTGCAGGCAGAGCCAGGTGAGGCACTTTCAGCCCCCACCCTGCACCTGGACTTCATTGTTTGTAATCACAGAACACATGTGTTGCTAGAGGAAAACTAGAATAGTCACTATTCTAGTTGTGTTGCTAGAGGAAAACTAGAATAGTCACTAACTGGAAGTTTTTGCTTTACTGACTTTCATTGAGCAGCATAGGTGCTGTTCAATGAGAGTTTGCTACCGCCTTAACTATAAGGCCATAACTGTGGTCCTATAATCAGTGCCCTTGATGGGGCTGTCACTGTCAGCCAAAACAACTCAAAAGGGGTTAGTTTATCCACAGTCAAGCACCCAAAACTAGGGCTTTAACTCCCTCCCAACATCCTCATCAACCCTTATAGCTGGGACCTGTTCCATCAGGTTGTGGGGCTTCTCCCCAAAAGGTGAGTCCCAAACATAAATATCTTAAACCTAAATTCCTTCCCCAATGGGATAATTATACAATTCTTGTTTAGGCCCATAGACAACTTAAAGTACTTATGCCAGGTCCCATGGCTCTGGGCACATCCTGGCTTTAATAATGGTAACAGTCTCTGGCTCTCCTCCGAGCCTTACAAACAAACAAAGCTGAAAGATCTTTCATGAGCCACTTAACAAGAAATAGTCCCACCTTGTTCTCCCACGCCATCTGCGTAGATGAAAGGAGTGTAAGTCTTGCTGATCCAGGAGACGTTGGAGTCAGTGCAAACTCTCAGCAGGCCTTTAGGCTGACTTGGCTCAGCAGCCCTAACACCAGCCTTCTCCTCAAGCTCCTCTATTAACTTGCAAGCTGCCTATTTATAAGCTCCTCCCATTACTTGGATTGGTTGGAGCAAGCACAGACCTCTCCTTAGCTCTCTGCTCCTGTGTGTGTCTGGCTTGAAACTAATTAGCTAGCTTGCAGAGTTAACCGCTCAGCTACATTCAGTTAAGGTTGCATCTGCTAGCTGACAGCTTGCTTGCAGCTCTTAGCCAAGCTCTAGTGGATGTTAGTTGTTTCTAGGCATCCGCTCTATTACACATTGCATTTGGTAGTGTGATCCCTAGCCAGGCATAGTCAGAATGTTTTGTGATATTAATGCGGCATAGGGATATGAGATGATGCCTTTTGTTGACAGTTTCTTGGAAGGTGCAAACTTAAACACCATACATGATCCTGTGTCTATATCCTCCAACTACCAAACACAATTCTCTTCTCCAACACAAAGCTTTTTTTCATTTATTTTCCATCTATTCCTCTCTCAAGTCCTGTCTTCACATGGAGAGCTTTGAGTACATCAGACGTCTTGGGACCCGAGGCTGGCAGAGGTTTTGTCACACTGTGGGTGAACTCACACATAACTCTGCTAAACTCCAATGTCCATGGGGCCCTGGAAGCTGTATAATCTGCCCCAGATGATCCCCTGGTCTCTGTTGTATGTGAGTGAGACACTCCATGTTCCAGTCCCGCTTTAAATTCAGATCTGATGAATAGATTAGATCTAAATGTCAGATCAGTGTTTAAAGCGGGGCTGGAAATCAGAGTACCTCACACACATGCAACAGTGATCAGGGGATCATCTGGGACTGTTTATACAGCTTCTGGGGCCCTGTGGACATTGGAGTTTAACAGAGTTATGGGTGAATTCACCCTCTTTTCCAGACCAGGAGATACAGGCTCTGGCATGCTGGAGCAGTCCATTTTAAAAAATAGGAGTGTGATTACGTACAACGTTTTCAGCTTTAATTTCCCCAGTAGTAGGAAATTGATTGTGATAGTAGCTGGCAGCAAGAGCTAAGAAACGAAGCCCAATAACATCCCACAATGCTCCGATCGAGGCTCAGGGACATTATTCCAACATAGCTGCTGGAGGAGGGTTCAGCAGGACAACCCCATAGGGTTCTCTGTGAGTAAATAGTTCAAGTCCCAGATTTTGCAATAGTGAGTAATGCCCAGGTTTATAAATAGTTCCATTGCTAGCATGGTGTAAGGGGAGACTGCAATTCATTATTGTTGAAAGCCCTGTAACCCTTAGGGAGGCAGAGATTCACTCAGGGATCACACTCATAAATGGATCTAATCCCAACCCCTTTATTACTACATAAATTCAGTGTAAACACAAGTTGCTCATGTGGCAACTCTATGCTCAAAGTCCAAACCAAACCCCTGGCTTTTAGGAGTTTATTAGTTAAATTACTTTGTTTACATTTTTTCCCTCTCCATTCACTGTTTTTTGCAAGGTGTAAAAATATCAAAATATCTTGACAACGATTATCCATGTGGAATGTTTCACCCAGCTGAACTTGCCCAAATCCTGGCCTTGTGTCACATGAAGCTAAGCATCAGTCAATATGCCATGGTCAGATTCACACCATATAGCATATAATCATTTTGGACTTGAATTGACTATCAACCAGTCAGCGTGTAGCAAAAAGAGCATTTGAACTGGATTATTGAATTAAAGTTTAGAAAGCCAAGAGCAGCAGTGCCTGTGAAGAATTCCTTTGAGTTAAAAATATGCAGAGGGGTAAGTATTACTGTTCTTCCCTTCTTCTAGCTGGGCTCTCCTAACAGAGCTACCTGCTTTTGAAAAGCAAGGAGAAAAGACAACAACAACAAAAAAGCGGGGGGGGGGGGGGGGGGGGGGGG
>QEPC01012039.1:1600323-1612568 GCA_003113815.1 Sphenodon punctatus | reverse complement strand
TTATCTACAGCCCCCACCCTACCACCCTAGCCCTGAATAAAATAAAAGCCCACACAGCAATCAAACAAACTCCCCTGCCCCCAAAGTGCCCCAAAAGTGCCATGCCCTTTGGCCGCGGCCCTTTGGCCGCGAGCCTGCGGCCGCGGCCTACAGCTCAGCTGCTGGTCCCGGGGTTTTTAAACCCCCCGCTACTTCCGGGTGGGGGGGGAGGGGACCTCTGCGATTCCCCCCCTAGTCCCCCAACTCACAACTTGGTCTTCCCCTCTGCAGGTCAGCGAGAAGCGGCGGTGATGGCGTGGGCAGCAGCGGAGCAGCCAGGCAGCGGAGCAACGAGCCACCCCCCCCGCCGGCGGCAGAGCTTCTCAGCCCCCACAGCAGCGAGGCAGGTAAGTGGATGGTACACAAGGATCCCCACAGGCTCTTGCAGCTCAGCCGCTGGTCCCGGGGTTTTTAAACCCCCCGCTACTTCCGGGTGGGGGGGGGAGGGGACAGGCCAGCTCACGTGGCTGGCCTCTGCGATTCCCCCCCTAGTCCCCCAACTCACGACTTGGTCTTCCCCTCTGCAGGTCAGCGAGCAGCGGCGGTGATGGCGTGGGCAGCTGCGGAGCAGCCAGGCAGCGGAGCAACGAGGCACACACACCCCGCCGGCGGCAGAGCTTCTCAGCCCCTGCAGCAGCGAGGCAGGTAAGTGGATGGTACACAAGGATCCCCGCATTGCCCATTGTCAGCCCTTCCTTAACTAGCCTGCCCTGTGTCTCAGCATTTCCTCTGGTGAAGAGTCTGATCACTTCAGTAGTTTAACTTAAATACTGCCTTTTCTGGAGCTAGTTTATTTGGTGCTGAATACACAGCTCCCAACAGAAACAAACACTGCCAGCAAAGCCAGGGGTAGGGGGCTGGTTTTCTGACCAGCCAATTCCCGCCCATATTTGGGCTGCGCATTAACACACACACCACCCAAATCTGAACGGGGGGGTATGTCTGAAAGTGGTCTGAGTTCCACTTATCCCCAGCTGTGCTCATCAGGCTCTGTTATGTCAAGGCCTCAATTCCTGCAGACACTTACTCAAAGTGTCCAGCTCCTGCAAGGATTCATGCACAGTGTTATCTCTTTATAGACTGTGCTACAGATGCGACCTCATCCTGGAATACATTGCATTCCCTCCTGCAGGCCATTTTGAAAATTAGTACAAGCTCCAGGGGCTGTATAGGAGTTGAGAGGTAGGATTGTGGCTTGAGGATGGGAAGAGTCTAGATTAGGGCTGATGCGGAAACAGCTGTTACCATGCCATGATTCTATTCTGCCATTTCAGAATTGCCCGCGCCACAACGCAGCTTTTCTGCCGACATTCTGCTTATTCCACCGACATTCTTCTGATTCCACCGACATTCTGAAAATTCGGAAACTATCGGAAAAATTGTGGAATTGTCGGAAACTGTCAGAAAACCACTGTTCTGCTATTTCGTGGCACTGGCAGAATGGTGGAAGTAGCGAAAATGGCATGTTTCCGCTATTTGTGAAGCCTGTGGAAGTAGCGGAATGAAATTAGCGGAATGAAATTAGTGGAACTGTGGAAGTAGTGTAATGAAACTAGTGGAATGAAAGCCTCTGCCACGCCAAAGCACTAATTGTGGAAACGCTGTTTCCGGCGGAAATAGCTACCGCTGCGACTTTCCGCTACAGCCCTAGTCTAGATCATAGATCAGTGCCATGGATCCATCCCATATCCTTGAGGGCATGCCCACATCTCTTGTCCCTCCATGAGCCACACATTCCACACCCCTGCATTACTCTCAGTGGTAGGAAGCCTATAAGTCAGGGGTGGGGACCCTGTGGCCTGCAGGCCACTTTTGGTCCAGGGGGTGATTTCCTCCAGCTCACCACCCTGCTTCTATGTTATGTGGTCCATTGCCCATCTCTCTAGCCCAGGAAGGCTTTGACAGGCCGCAGAGCATTTAATTACAACCTAAGACTCACCTGACATGGGGAGCAGTACAGCCCATGCCCAACAGCCAAAGCAGAGTGGTGCAGACCGGCCACATCATTGGGCTGCACCTGTCAAAGATGGCTCCACAACTCTGGGCCAATGCGCAGCCCCAGGAGCCAGCGGGGAAACATCGGAGCCCCCATGACAGCAGCACCAGGGAGCAGAGGAAGGAGGGGAGTGGTCTACTGGAGCTGAACTCATCGCATGCTGACACTGCTGCAGCCACAGAGTGATTTGGGAGACTGACTGGGGGCTCCCAGGCCCTGCTCTCGGTCCCAGATACAAGGAAAGGGGGGACTCGCTAATAGATAGGGAGTGAGTGGAAGGGGCCAAAACCTGACCTGAAGGGCTAGGGTGGCTTTCCCTAAGCCTCCTCAGGTGCTCCACCCCCATAGTAAACATCATTATGGCTCTTGAGAGGGGGGAGGCGGGGTTACCACTGGAGGGGTTAATTAATTCTAATTAAGTAATCAATAATGAATAGTAGTTGATTAATTTGTCTCAATTAATTGGTCATAATTGATTCTAATTTAATGATTTGTATGTTAATTAATTTTAATATATTTATTATTTTAATTTTTACATCGCCCTTCCCACCAAGGCAGCTTTTGACTAATTAATTGACTAAAATAATTTATAATTGTATTTTGGCATGTGACCCTTGGCATGTTCGGGGACCGACAATGCAGCCACCCAGCTTGAAAAGGTTTCCTACTCCTGCTCTAAATAGAATGTTGCTTTCAACTTGGAGGCCGAGCAGGTGCTTATTTCCCCTATGTGTGTCGGATGTGGTTCAGCTGAACAAACTGCTCTTTGGTTCATGCTTACTTGAGAACATGTATTGATATGAGCCTAGGATGACTAAATATTTTCCTGTTACTTCCTATTAGTATGTTTCAGGCAGATTCTTAAAAAGAAATCCAGGTCTTGTGCACCATAGACTGTACATAGAAATATGAATTGGGAAACTCAGGTTGCTATCACAGTCAATTCTGGAGGAATATGAAGTAGAATAGACATTTATTTCCCTGTGACCCCAATGTAGCTTACTATATTTGCAGTCCAGAATTTACCAAGCCTAATTTACCACTACGAAATCCCCTAAATTCTCACTAGGCAGCACTCAATCTAGTCACATTGCCTTCCATACAACCGTAGTGATGCACAACAGCTGAAGGACTGGCACATGCGCTGTGATGCTAGAAGCAGCATTCTCATCCTCCAAACTATTGCATAAAACAGGCCAGAAGATATTCAGAGCCTCACAGCTGCCATTGTTTGTCATTCTTTTCTCTAGGTTCAAAGTGCAGACTTTTTGAAACAAGGAGAAAATTTCTTCAAGTTTGTGGGTTTGCAAGATGCCACTCTGGCTTAGAGCCCTAACCAGCTCCCTGGGGCTCCCCTGTGTGTGTCAGCCGCCGCAGCCGCTGCCTGGCGCAGCAGCCCCCCCGAAGGCTCCAGGACCCCGCTTCACTCACCCAGAGCACAACGCCGCCTCCGTTACAGGCGCCCCCAGCCGGAGGCGCTGAAGGCAAAAGCGGCCAGGAAAATGGCTCCCGGACCGGGCGAGACGCCCTGGAGCCCCGCCCCCCGTTGCGGCGCTCTGCGTGCCTCTAGGCACGCACGGGGGGCGGAGCCAGCACTACAAAGGCCGGCACTGCAAGTGTAGCAGTGCTGGTGACCAGAGCTACAACCCTGGAGAGACTGGCCCCCCCACTGAGCTAAGTGGTGAAATTGACTACCTTGTTTGAATTGCTGTTTGTTCCTCCCTTTTCTTGCCCCTGTGTGCTATTGTGTTAGAGCGTGCCTCTGTCTGTCCTAGAATATTTGTGTATGTGTGACCTCCTGTTTTCCCTAAGAAGAGTTAGAGAAATAGCAGCCATAATAATCTCAAAACCATATTTGCATATTTTCCAAGATAGAATAGATATTTCTTTACATCCTAAATTCCTACCTAAGATAGTATAAGTAAGACAGTTGTGAGAATGTGGTTTTTTTTACACGGGCCTCTCCCACCCAGTGGGGGAGCTCTGTGTGAACGATGTGGTGCATGCATCCTCAGTGACTGGGGATGCATGCACACGCCTGCTTAACACGCATTCCCAGTCACCCTCCATCTCGCCCCCATGTATGGAGCAACCGGAGAAAATGGCGGTTGCTTTGTGGGTGCAGATGAGTGGGGTGTGTGTGTGGGGATACGTGTGCAGCCATGTGCATGCCCCGTCCATGCACTAGCGTGTCCATGGACCTGCCACCCAGCAGAGCCGTGTAAAAACAGCTTGTGCGGAACCACTCAAAGACGAACAGAAGGTTTCTGCCTTGTAAAAAAGGTTCTTCAAGATGGATCTAACATTCTCACAACACCCACTCTTCCAGCCCCATATGGAATTTTCTTATATGCCTAGAAAGGAAGGAACTGTCATTCTGAGGGGGAGCGTTGTTTTTATACTAGAGGAGCTCAAGACCATCACATGGTCTATTATTTGAATATGGTGAGCATGCACAATCCAGTTGTCAGAATGCTAGAAGCCATCTCAAAGAACCTTCTTTACAAGGCAACAACCTTCTGATCACTCACATGGGGAGGAGTTGTTTGTAAACAAACAGCTTTATCCCCCAGTCTGATCCGTGTCCTGGTGTCCTGCTGCTGCTGCAGCACTACTAGCAGGCAGAGGCAGGTGAGGGACCCCCCCTCCACCTTCAGTACCCACCCCACCCCGGACTCCCCTTCATTGTTTGCAATCACAGAACACATGTGTTGCTGGAGGAAAGCTAGAATGTTTGCCAAGCAGAAGTTATGCTCTACTGACTCCCACTGTACAGTATATGTGCTGTTCAATGAGAGTTTGCTACTGCCTTTACTATAGGGCTACGACCGTGAACCTATAATGTATGTATCAGTGCTCATATAAAAAACTCCCCTGATGCCAGTAGGATTGTTTGTATTAGTCCAACTAGTCACATAGTTAAGTGTTTGCAGAATGGGGGCCTACTATGTTTTTTTTAAAAACAAAAACAAAACTTTCATGGTATTTCTCATATGCCAAATATATTCAACATAACAGAGTTATTCTGTGTAAAGAAGAACCTTGTGCACTTGTCCTGGAGCCCATCACACTATAATAAGATGTGTGAAGGGAGCCAAAAAGCTAGTGAACTGAAACATAAAACTGCATGAAGAAAAAAGAAAAAGAAAATCAAGCCCCGTTCTTATGTGGCATATAAACCCAACTCTGTTCCAACCTCTTGAAAGTTTAAAGAAGTGCTTAGGAGACCATGAGGCCAGAAGAGACAATGGGTGTTTTCAGACATGACAGGGGCCCGTTCTACTCCACTTTGACTCAGTTTAACCCACAGGCCACCATCACATCCATTCCAGATGTTAGCACAGGTATTAGCAGAGAATGCTAGCACCAGATGTTAGCACAGGATAGATCCTGGCCATGGTGGTGGCTAGCCCAGTCTGTGATTCGGGAAAATATCCAAGTCACAGCCTGTGCTAGCTGCCACCACAGCCAGGATACAACCACCCGACCTGGAATAAAGCAGTTATCACGTTTGAAAGCTTGCTTTCCTGGACCTGCTCCAGGGTGCTCGCAGTTCCAGGCACCATGGCAGCTGTCATTAGCCGCCATGGCTGCCCATCAGGAAGGAGGATGGGCCACTGGACACAGTGTTGGGGCAGGGAGGATGCACATCCGCGCATTGCCCCACCCTACCTAGTGGCCTATCCCCCATCACATTAGTTCAGGGCTCCTGATTAGTTGCAGTCCGACTCTGGACCAGGTACATCTGTGGTGGCGGTAGCTTGCCACCAGCACGTGTGAAAACATCCAATTTTGTTAACTTAATTTGCCTAACCCAGGCAGTAGAGTGACATACTTTGCTGTTATTTCTACATCAAGTAAAGAAGTGCTGCTTAGGCCATGGCATATCTTTGTGAAAGACATCTGTGACTGTGACATGTTGCTTTCTGGGCATCACTCTACAATTGGATGTAAACACGGATATTACAGATGGCTAAAATTGGGTATTTCCAGGGAAATAATTGAGCCTGTATTGCATGAGAACCTTCCGTAACTGGATTCTTCCCTATTCCAGACATGATTTAAGTCCCTCGTTACTTTACAAGCTGGACAAAAAGCATGTCTGTTCATAGCCATTAACACCAAGTAGCTATAGAGCAACTGGAACCCCATATACAGCTATCTGTCTCATACAGACAAAAAGAGCGTCCCCCATGGTGTATGGATATAAGACGACCAAAATTAAGGAGGAAACTGTGATTTGTACCACAAATTCAGGGGAATCTGCCTATTCTATACTACCGCCCCAATATTTGCACCCTGGGTCATTTGTCACACGTTTCCAATCTTCTGCCACACACTGGTAGATTTAGAGGCATGAACCTGGTAGATGCATTGGCTGAGCTTTCTTCTGCCACGACCTGCAGGTCTTAAACCAGCATCCAAGAAGTTTCTAGACAGTAACCTTACCCACAGCACCACTGCTCTGTCTCAGTGCCTGGCTTCTGACCAACTCCCAGGATGTGGGGTTAGAGGTTTCCTTCTCCTAACCCCTTTCCACATCCTGCTGCTGACCTGATTGGCTCAGTTTAGACCACGTGTCAGAAAAAGGAAGTGGAGGTTGGGTGGAGCTGTGGAACAATTCCAAACTCCCAGACTTGTGAACCTGCCCTTATTCCCTTGCCTCAGCTCCTGCCGCCCTTCTGTGCTGTCTGCCCCTGAGACTGATTTTCAGTCTGTGGCCTCTTGATCTCCAGTCCGGGTCTCAAACTTCAGTCTGCATTCCAACTTTCACCTCCACCTCCAGTCTTTGCTCTCTGCCTTTGTTCAGCCTGGGCTCCAGCCATTGTCCCAGCTTCCTTGGATTGACTTCCTGCTTTGACCTCTGGGCATGTACTTTTAACATAGTGTTCTGAACTGTCCATCTGGCTTGTCTCCTTGTCTTGTCCATTGGCTTTGACCTCCTGTCCCACTTCTTGATGCTGCCCTGCTCTGGCTTGGTTCTGGCTTGGTTTTTTGGCTCTGTTATGGGTGTGATATTGCCAAGATCCTCCTTTTCCCATGTCTCAGTACTTTACACCCCCCAACTCTAAAGAGAATGCTAGGGATCAAAGTCTGGCTCTTTTGAAGTCAATGGAAAATCTCCCAAAGATCTCAGTGGAGCCATTCTAGGAGCATAGCTGAATCAAAAGGAATAAAACTCAGCACTGTCCCTCCCCATGATAGGAAAGAATATTGCCCTTAGTAGAAAAAGCCACACTGTTCATCTCTAACATTTAGAAATATTTAAAATAAACCACAAGATGTTATTTCTCTATTTTGATGCTAACAGTCCCACTTGCTTTATGAAAATACTTCAACCTAGTGAACATGCTATAACTTGGCCAGTTTGACCTTTGGATGTTCAAGTGTATAAATGAGCCTGATGTGAATGGAATTAATGGATGTGTACAATACTAGAGTTTTGCCTGCCATATTTTAATTTCAGTCCTCATTTTTCAGTCTTCATCAGTGGCATAGAGCCAGAAATCTGTGTTGTCTACAGACCAAAACATATTGCTGGTCATTGGTCATGATGGATTGACATTTTGGTTCAGGCAGGAGTGGAAATTAGCTGAAGTGTTTTCTTTGCTATACTATTAAATAGGGATGTGGAACTGGTACAAAGAACTCCTTTGTGAGATGCCTACTGGTTTTCACTGCACATTTTAGTACCTACTTCATTTGCGTTGTCCTGTGAAGGTCCAATTTAACTAAAACATCACATCAGTCTTGGGCTGTCTTAACGTTTGAAATAGCACTTTACTTATCGTTTTGCCATATGTTGAAATAACAGAACAGGAGTAGTAATGGAGAGCATATTTTTGGATGGGGAAAAATAGGTATGTTTTCATTTTGCTGTATAAAATATTGATCTTCAAGATAATATTCTTTCTTTAAAAAAAAAAGAAAAAAGCAAAAAGCATGAACGCACCAAACTGTATATTGCAAAGCTTGCCAACTGAATTATACACTTGTGGAATATCTAGGAGCTTGAATGAAGTAGTGCATTCTAAGTTACCAAATCCACACAACAGTAGATGAACTGTTGAAGGCCTGAAAGCCACTAAATCATTCAGGCACAAACTGACCTGTCCAAACAGGTTTCACTTCCATTTTATTTATGCTGTCATGACTGGACAATATTACATACGTATATAAGACAGTGTGGCTGCTTTTAGACAAGTGGCCTGGGAAGCACGTTCTTCATCGTGGCAGAAGGAAAAGCCGCACTGGGTGCATTTACATGCACCAGAAGTGGCCACCCGCCGTAGGAATCAGCAGTGTGCGTGGCCTCCCATGGCCCAGGATGCATTCTGGTAACTTCAGTATCAGGTTTTCCAGAATGCATCTTTAAAGAGGCCACGAGAGACCATGCCCACCACCGATTCCTACAACGGGCGGCCACTTCTGGTGCATGTAAACACACCCCATGCAGCTTTTCCTTCCACCGTGTTGAAGAACATGCTTCCCAGGCCGCTTGTCTAAAAGCGGCCACACTGTCTTATATACGTATGTAATATTGTCCAGTCATGACAGCATAAATAAAATGGAAGTGAAACCTGTTTGGACAGGTCAGTTTGTGCCTGAATGATTTAGTGGCTTTCAGGCCTTCAACAGTTCATCTACTGTTGTGTGGATTTGGTAACTTAGAATGCACTACTTCATTCAAGCGCCTAGATATTCCTCAAGTGTATAAAAGCGCCCTGTGTGTGTAACACTACATTGTCAAAAACCTTAAATAATATACTGACACTGCTTTCCATTTTTACAGTGTTACAACTTAGGGTCTCTGAACCATGTAGAGCTAGAAGCAAGTGCGGTACAGGAAGAGGTAAATCTTCCTTTATCATTGGTATAAAATTCTTGGCCCCATTCCAGCCCTAGGTCTAGCCACCAGACCTATTTATCGATGGTGGGCAACTGACCATTGTGTGCAACATGCTATAATAAATTTTGAAATGATAAGTAAAATATTAAGGGAACAGATTTCTTTTTTAAAAAGTCAGATGTTCGAAGCTTCTCTGAGGTTTGAAATGTTAGAAGTCACTCTGAAGGGAGAGAGGTTAGTGGAAAGTGTGCAGGAAAGTTAGGGTGTTTTCAGACGTTACGGGGCGGCTTCGCCCTGTCCCGAAAACAACCCAGAGATTCCCTGCTAGGATGACCCAGGCATGGCAAACAGACATGCTGGGAATCTCGGCGGGGAATCAAGGAGGGGGCGGGGCTGCATGGTGCAACGTGATGCCGCATGGTGCCACCCGCCCTCTGGGGAGACAGGCGGGCAGTGAGGCCAATGCCGCCGCAGCGTATGTCCGAGTTCACCACGGTCCGGAATCCCGCTGGGGATTCTGGGCCGTGATAGCCGACCAGACGTTACTTTTTATTGATGCCTTCCTGGAATCACTTTCACCACGCTTCTGAGGATTTTCCCGCCGGGAGCCCGGGAAGCGTGGTTGAAATTGACCCCATGTGGGTATTCAGTGTGGCGAACATCTGGCGGCCACCGAACAGACATGCAAAACACAGTGACCACAGGTGGGTATTCACTGTGGTTCACTGTGATCTCGTCACGTCTGAAAATACCCCTAGTGAAAGGTTCACAATCCATTCCATGGATAAATCTCAATTATCTGTGGAAGTGACTTATATGTGTGATAAGTGACTTCTGGGACAAAGAGAATTGGAATAATCTCATCTCAAAGGGTGATACTGGTGCCTTTAGTAACATGATTTATGATTGTATTCTCTTGTGATTTTAAATGTTTTATATAAATTCCTAAGAATCCTAACTTTAAGTCAGCAGAAATAATAAGTTCTTAGCACTCATGGTCCCTGGAAAATGCAAACGCACTGCACTGTAAAGGCTCAACAAATACAAAATGAAAAGAACCTCAACTCTATTGTTTTTTAAAATCTCCAGATTTTTGGGTGACCGATGCATGACTTTTGAATTTTTGCATTTGGCAAACTTTGATATCCAGCCTGGCAAGGGATTAATCTGCAACTCATAGCAACCTTGCAGTAATACTTGGAAAGAAATTCATTGACTTAAAATTCAAATCTGTCATTTTTATCTCAAAATTATTATTATTATTATTAGCATTAGCATTAGCATTAGCATTAGCATTAGCATTTGTATAGCGCCAGCTGTGTACCTGGCGCTTTACAGAACAATGAGATAGACATGGTCCCTGCCTACGGCTTACAATCTAGTAGACACAGAGGGGGGAGAGAAGGAGAGGGGACATAG
The DNA here is from genome assembly GCA_003113815.1 of Sphenodon punctatus. Taxonomy (NCBI): domain Eukaryota; kingdom Metazoa; phylum Chordata; class Lepidosauria; order Sphenodontia; family Sphenodontidae; genus Sphenodon; species Sphenodon punctatus. The sequence continues at coordinate 1,602,264 of QEPC01012039.1, read as the reverse complement.
GGAGAGACAAGGGATAAATAACATTCAAGTGGATGCGAAGTCTCAGGTGCACGTGCTTGGCTTGGTTGCAGTTAGGCAAGAGTCTTCAGGGAGGGCGGACAGTAAATATTGAGAGGAAAGTTCTAACAGGCGTCGGGAAAGGCGGTGAGGAAGAGGTGGGTTTTGAGGAGGGATTTGAAGGAGTGGAGGGAGGGGGCCAGGTGGATGTGGGCAGGGAGGGAGTTCCAGGCATGGGGGGCAGCAAGGGAGAAGGATCGAAGGCGGTTGGGGGAGCAGGAGAGATGAGGGAGAGTGAGGGAGGGGACAAAGGAGAAGCGGAGAAAGGTGATGAAAAGTTAAAATATCAATAATGTCTTTGCAAGATGATATAATTTCTACTTGGAATTAACAGTGAACATTTCTTTTTCCAACATAAAATGGAATTTAATTAAAATAAACTTTTCCCTATAGAAAACTGTAAGTTCAAACAAATGGGAAAACGTTTCACTGGTTTTGTTTGTTTGAGTCAAAATCTTTGTCAGATTACACCACCCCATGTTTCTATGTGCATGGGTGCCAACTGAATTCAACAACCACATTACAGTGTGGATAAAAATACTTTAAGGAACATGTTGACCTAGAAAGTGTGCTGTGGCAGGGATGGACTTACCTGGGGTACATTCTGTCAGGTTCAGGACCCAAGGCTTGTCCTAACCCATCTGGGACAAGTCTTGTACACGGTAAGCAGTACATGGTAAATGGTATACGGTACATGGTAAATCACAGTAAATGGTACAAGGTAAATTTGGACAAGGTTCTCATCAAGATCTCGAACCATTACCAACATCATCCTGAGATCCCTAACAATTCTAGATTCTCTCGAGAAACAAGTTGATTCTCGCTTCAGTCCTAACAAGCCAGGACAGGGCCGGCCTTACCGCGGGGCGGCTAGGGGTGGCCACTCAGGGCCCCACTCTTGGGGACGTGGTTCAGGGGTGTGTGTAGACATTTTAAAAATTTTATTTTTTATTTTTTTAAAGTTGGGGGCGAGGACTCAGGTCGGTACAGCGCCGCAATGCACTGGCAGGCAGAAGCGGCACCGTGGGGTCCCACCCCCAGAACACCCACTCACAGCTAAGTTGAGGCCCCACCTCCTCCTCACAGCACTGCCTGGCCCCTCCTTCTCTCTCCTGGAAGTTGCATGAAAGCAATTTCCAGGAGGGAGAGAGGACCCATGGACACAGCGTGCCAAGCAGCAGGCTGCTTACCTGCTGCTGGCTTGCCTGTGCGGAGAAGTCAAGAGAAGAGGTTGGACTCTGAGGAGGCGGCACGAGGAGCGGTGGCAGAGCAGGCAGCGCGGGGAGCAAGAGGAGAGCAGGCGACGAGGGCGGCGGGTCCCTCGCCACCAGCATGAGGTCGGATCTCCTGCGTGGTGGCTGGGGGATGGGACCGGAGCAGAGGAGGCAGCAGTGCAGGCGCAGCATGAGTGTGTGTGTGTGTGTGTGTGTGTGTGTGCGAGTTTGAATGTGTGTGTGCAGTGTGTGTGTGTGTGTGTCTGTGTATGAGACTGAGAGAGAGAAAGACAGAGAGAGAGAAAGGTGAGAGCATTGCATCATGTGTGTGAGTATGAGGATTGGGTGTGTGAGAGAGATGAAAGCGTGTGTGTAAGCTTGAATGGGTGTGTGTGAAAGAGAGAGGTAAGAGATGTGTGAGAGTATGAATGGTTTTGAGGTGTGTGGGAGAGAGATAAACGTGTGTGCAGGGGCGGCTGGTGGGTTTTGAGTTTGGAGGAGCAGTAAGGCCATCCGGCAAGCCGGTGGGCGACACTAGGGGGATGGTAGGTGGAGCCAGGGGGACGGTAGGCCAGTGGCATGGCATAACCCAGCAGCAAGGAGTTCCCAGGGTTAACATCGGATGGAAGAAAACACAGTCTACATGCACATCAAGCTTAAAATAAATAAT
>QEPC01012039.1:1545154-1595621 GCA_003113815.1 Sphenodon punctatus | reverse complement strand
CCCCTCCTACTCCCCCTACCCTTCCCCCCCTAACCCTGAACACAAAAAGAACTCCCGCTCCCAGAATCCCCTGCGGCCCCGAAGTGCCCCAAAGTGCTGCGGTCTGTGGCCGCTGACAACTGGGCTTTATAGCCCTCCAGCTACTTACGGGTGGGGGAGGGGACAAGCTGGCCCTCGCAGACGGCTTCCTTTATCCCCCTCACCCCCTCCCAGCACTGACAAGGTCTCCCCCCCCCCAGCAGGTCTCACGGATCCAGGCAGGGCAGCAGAGCAGCAGGAGCAAACAGCAACAGCCGCAGCGGACCCCCCTCGGCGGCAGCAGATGGAAACAGCCCCAGGTAGGTCCTTGATGTGCATGTAGACTGCGTTTTCTTCCATCCGATGTTAGCCCTGAGAACTCCTTGCTGCTGTGTTTTGCCAGTGTTTTGGGTGTTTCCCTGTGTTTTGGGTTTATACATTATTTATTTTAAGCTTGATGTGCTTGTAGACTGTGTTTTCTTCCATCCGATGTTAACCCTGGGAACGCCTTGCTGCTGGGTTATGCCATGCCACTGGCCTACCATCCCCCTGGCTCTGCCTACCATCCCCCTGGCTCCACCTACCATCCCCCTGGCTCTGCCCCTAGACCCGCCGGCCCGGCCTTACTGCCCCTGTGCTCCTCCAACATCAAAACCTACCAGCCGCCCCTGGGAAAGCATGTGGAGCTGAGGGGCCCCTGCTTTTGTGTTTGCCCGGGGCCCTGCAATTTCTAAGGCCGGCCCTGAGCCAGGCAGCTTCCCTCTGGCTCTCTTGCAGTCTCTCTGTCTCAGGCACTGATTACTCCTGCCGCCATATATCCAGCTCACATGAACAGCCCCTCTTTTTGGTTGCTTAGTCCTTGCAGGAGCACTTCCTCCCTGTAGCTTCCCTTACCCAGGGTCACCCTTACGATTTGCGAGGCCCAGGGCAAAGATAAAATGCGGGGCCCCTGGTGGCCCCTCCCTCTTGGGGGCGACCTCTGTGGTGCCCTGAAGATGGTCATGTTTGGGAATGGAGTGGCACCCCCATAGCCTGTCCTGATGAAAATAGACGCCTTTGTGGGGCCCTCAGAAATAGTGGGGCCCAGGGCAGCTACCTCAAGTCGCCCTGTGGTAAGGCCAACTCTGCCTTTACTTGAGGCAGAGCACTTCCCTCGCTCCCTGTTGAGCTAGAACTCAGCTCCTGCTTCCCTAACAACCTTCTTTGCACTGCGATCTGGCTCAGGCTTTATACCTTGGGCTGGCTCTGCCACACCCTTCACACAGCTACTGCAGCTCAAGCACTATCCTTCACTTTACATGGCATCCGCAGCCCCGCTAGCACTTGTACCCAGGCTGGCACTAGCTCTCTTAAGGGGGCAGTGGCCCACAGGGACTCTGCCTGTGTGCATGCAAAGAACAAAGTATAATACTTATATGAGAGGGCACAAGATCAAGTTGTGCCCCATGACACCATTAGCATACTTTCAGTGCTATTAGAGTGCTGCGTGAAATTTTAAGATAAACTGCCCAAAATAGAATGATAACATTTCTTTTTACAGGAAAATTGCTTCTGAAAAAATTATTCTTTTTGATTTTCTGGGGGGGGGGGGGGGGGGGGGGGGGNGGCATAGAACTAGATGATGTATGAGCCTCTTGTATGCACTCTTCTTTTGCCAACCACAGTGCTTGACACAATCCATTATTAGAAATAATGAGAAAATTCATTATTATTTAGCCAACAGAAGAACCAGAAAATCATAGAACTAGATGATGTATGAGCCTCTTGTATGCACTCTTCTTTTGCAAACCACAGTGCTTGACACAATCCATTATTAGAAATAATGAGAAAATTCATTATTATTTAGCCAACAGAAGAACCAGAAAATCATAGAGTTGGAAGGCATGTCATAGGTCATCTAGTCCAACCCACTGCTCAGTACAGGAAATCTGCAGCTGCAGCATCCCTGACAGATGACCGTCCAGCCTCTGTTTGAAAATATCTCCCTAGGCAATTTGTTCTACTCTTGAACAATTTTCATGTTAGGAAGTTTTTGCTAATGCTTAACCAAAATCTGCTTTTTTGTAATTTGAGCCCATTATTTCTAGTCTTGCCTCAAGGGTAAGAGGAAACAAGCCATCCTCTCTGTGACAGCCCTTCAGGTAGTGGAAGAATGCTATTATGTCTCCCCTTAGCCTTCCCTTCTCTAGGCTAAACACACCCAGCTCCTCTTGGTTTCTAGACTCCTGACCATGTTTGTCGCCTTTTCTGAGCCCTTTCTAATTTGTCGATGTCCTTCTTAAAATGCGGTGCCCAAAACTGGACACACTACTTCAGATGAGGTTGACCAGTGCAGAATAGAGTAGAACTATTCATTCTCGTGACTTGGAAACAATGCTTCTGTTAATGCAGCCTAAAACTACATTAGCTTTTTTTGTGGCTGCATCATACTGCTGACTCATGTTCAGTTTATGATCAACTACAATCCCCAGGTCCTTTTCATCACATGTACTTCTGCCAAGCCAGGTATCCTCAGTCCTCTACTTATACATTTGGTTTTTCTTACCTAAATGCAGAACTTTACATTTCTCTCTGTTGAACTTCATTTTAATAGTTTCAGCCCAGTATTCCAACATAGAAATAAAATTCAAAATTATTTTGATGTCTTCTAAGGTATTAGTTATCTCTCACAGTTTTGTGTCATCTGAAAATTTAATAAGCATTCCCTCTACACCCTCATCCAAGTCATGAATAAAGATGTTGAACAGTACAGGCCCCAGGACTGAGTCCTGCGGCACCCCCTCTTGACACCTACCTTCAGATAGATGAGGAGCCATTGATGAGCACTTAAAGAGTACGGTTCTTTAACCAGCTGTAAATCCTCCTAATGGGATCATCATCTAGCACACATTTTAGCAGCTTGTCAACAAGGGGTAATTTCAAACATTACGCGATCATGGTCAACCACAAACAATCCCCTGTGGTGGTGGATGATCTCGTAACGTGTGTTTGCTCGCCACCAGATGTTCACCATGGTGAACCACTGGCAGTGAGCAAATTAACTACGCTTTCGAGGATGGTCTGGGCACCATCTCTGAAAGCGTGGTTAATTGAACCACAGACCAGAATTGGCGGCCGATGACATCTGTTACCCCCGCTGATTCCGGGCCGTGATCCAGACCCCAGGACAGAATTGGGTGCTGTCTCCCAGAGGGCGGGTGGCCTGGGGGAGTGTGGGGGGGCTGGGCTGTGCGGTCGCATGTTGCGCCGTGCAGCCTCGCTCCCTCCCCAGATTCCCCGCCGGAATCAGCCGGCTCATCTGTTGATGGGCCGTTTTGATTCTGGCGGGGAATCAAAAGGTGATTCCGTGACGGGGCCAATAGGTGCTCCGTCATGTCTGAAATCATGCAAGAATATCATGGAGGGCTTTTTCAAATGCTTTGCTGAAATCAAGATGTATTGTGTCGACAGCATTCCCATGATTCACTAAACTAGTAACTTGATCAAAAAAGAAGATAAGATTAGTCTGGCATGACTTATTCTTCACAACTCCATGCTGGCTTCTAGTAATCACTGCCTTGTTTTCTAAATTCTTACAGACTGACTGCTTTATAATCTGTTCTAGTATCTTTCCAGGTATCAATGTCAGGCGGACTGGTCTATAGTTTCCCAGATCTTCTTTTTCCCCCCTTTTTGAAGAAAGGGGCAACATTTACTCATCTCCATTCTTCCGGCACCTTACCCATTCTCCAAGAGTCCTCAAAGATGATAGACAGAGGTTCTTAGAGTACACCAGAAAGGTCCTTCAGTACCCTAGGATGTAATTCATCCATCCCCAAATACTTGAACTCATTTAGAGTAGCTAGGTATTCTCTAACCAACTCTTTATCCTGAGCTGCATCCTTTCCCTTTATCATTTATGATACTACGGTTTTCCTTTCGGGACAAGACAAAGGCAAAATAGGAGTTGAGTAGTTCGACTTCAGCCTTCTCTTTGTCACCTGTTACATTTCACAATCTTCACTGAGCAGCGTACCTACCACTTCCTTTTTCTTCCTCTTGCTTCTAACATACCTGAAAAAATCCTTTTTGTTGTTCATAGTATCCCTCGCTAGCCTCAGTTGGCTCATTCTGTGTTTTTGCCTTCCTGACACCATCCCTACAAGCCTGGGCTACTTGATCCTTCATGACTTTTCCAATCTTCCATTTCTTATATGTGTCCTTTTTAATTCTCAGATCATCAAAAACTTTTGTGTGTAGCCACATTAGTTTCTTTAGATGGTTCCCATTTTTCTCTCTCATTGGAATTGATTGCGATTGTGTCTTCAGTATCTCATTTTTCAAAAACTCCCACCCATCTTGGACTTCTTTTTCCTTTAGTTTATTTAGCCCTGGGCTCCTGCTAGCATTTCTCTGAGTTTATGAAAATCAGCTCTCCTAAAGTCCAAGGTACACATTTGTCTATGCTCACCTTTACTTTTTCTTAAGATCATGAATTACAACATTTCACGATCACTTCCTCGAAAGTTCCCACTACTTTCACCTCAAGACTAAACTAAATAGCAGAACATAAAACATGTCTTTCCCTGTTGAAGAAAACTATCACAATAAATCAGTTGTTCCCAAACTGGGGCCTGTGGACCCTTTGGGGTCCGTGAAGCATTCCCTTGGGGGCTCCGTGGCACTACGCAGCTGCTGCAAGTCATATGGTTGTGTAAATGTATGAAAATTAGTTTGGGGTACTTGGCTCTTTACTAAAGTTAAAAATAGGTACACAGTCACAAAAGATTTGTGAACCACTGGAATAAAGGAGGAGGAGAACGTCTTTCATATATTATATAAAATGTGTATTTCATAACTATGATTTTAAAAATTGTTTTATTAACCTAAATATGAGTTTCAGAATTTTCTTTTGACTTTTAGAGTGATGTCATGTTTTCTTTTGTCTGGGATCAGCAAGAGGAAAACCCAAAATGAATCGCCTTAAAAACATTAATCATCTATCGTAAGAACATGAGACAAAGCATCAGTGAAGTCACCTGAAAAAAATTCAGATGACTCTAGTCTTTTTCCAGAAGCTGTTTTTACCTCAGTTCCATATAGACATAGACCTTCTAACAGGCCAATCCTCAAAGACCTCCACTGACACAAACCCCATTTGAAGTGAATGGGACTGAAAATGTAGCATTTTGTGTGACTGAACATGCACATGCTTGGGTGGGGGCAGGGGTTGGCCCTGGCGGGGTCAGATTGGGGCATGGAACTGACATGTGCCCGGCTGTTCTGGCTTATAAGCACTCCCCTGCCCCAGTAGGGTGGGGGAACAGAACAAACAGGTGGGTGGGCTGCCCTGCCCCCAGTGCCCCTGCCATGATGGGCAGCCATGGTGGCCAATCACAGGTCGCCATGGAGGTTCACCATGGTGACCCCAATCCCCAGTGAGGATGGGACCACAAACACACATGCTGACTCGCTGTGGCCCACATTGGCCCTTGACCTAGGCTGTGGGCCTGGGATCATCCAGGGGACCAGTTCCAGGCCACTTGCCTACCTGGGCTGGGGCAGCAGTGGCTCCACATCTGGTGTCCTAGAAACAGACAGCTGGGTGAGTCCCCAGCAGGCGATAACGGGCCCTCACCATGTCTATTATTACACTTAGAGAATTAGCATGCAAGTCACTTTTTCAGTGAGGATCATGAAATTTGAAATAACCTATTAACACAGGAGAATTTTAAAAACAAAACAAAAAATTACCAGAGATCAGGCCACTCTGTGTTTCCAAACGGACAGCAGGCTACATTGCCAAGATTATATTAGGCTCTGCCAAGCTATAGTTAACTAGACACTCTAGACCTACATTTCAAGCTTCATGGCTTGTGGCTTTGATTACGTATTTCACTTTTTGGTCTTTGCTTTGGCCAGCAGTGAGTAAGACGGTCATATACAATGGGTTTAAATGTGCCTGAACCTTGCTTCAGTGCACACAGGAGTTAGAAAGAATCATAATCCTTGCAGTCAATGTTACAAATCCCTCAGGAACCCCAGGATTTAGATGGGGTGACAATGAATGTAGTGGGGAGTGTATTCTATCCTCTAAAGTGACTCTGATCTTCCATACACTGAAAAGATTGTGGAAACTAGCTTTGTTGTATTTTTTTTTTAGTTGCACGAAAAGCCTCAAAGGTGGCGATAAGAGTTAATGTTCTCAGTTACCCAGATTAATTGTATAGCAGCATAGTTTTACAATCCTCTAATGTAAAAAGGGCTATTTAATAAAAACGATAGCAACAAGATATCCTTTTGCATGAGTCAGCTTTTTCTGGAAACAATAAAGATATCTATCTCAGACTGCACAGTCCCTGGAGAGCAGACTTTCATTGAGGTGAGAGCCAGACACCATTTGAAAGCTGCAGTTCAAATACAGATGAGGGGGGGAAACATCACATCGGTGAAAATGCATGATGTGCTGCACACTTTGAATCATAGGCATTCTTCTAAAGCTGTATGTCTGCATAACAAAGGAGAAAAGGCCTGCCCAAAGTTTGGAACATCAAAGGCTTCAATAACAACTGATGGAATAGATTGACTAAAGCAAAAAATGAAGAGGCATTTTCCTATTCACAAATATCACATTTTGAGATAGTCCATCAAGTATCTGAATAAGTATTCACCTCTGAAACAATATTTGTTTGTTTGGCTATTTCAAATTGGCACAAACTAACATTAAGTGCTGAAACAAAGTAACCAAAATAGTGAAGAGACCAAAATAACCAGACAAAAAACCAAAATGAAATAACAGAAATAGGATATTTTGTTTCTGGAAACAAAGTGAGAACAGAGCAGTGGTTTCTATCAACTTCATCTGACCCAATTCAAAGCAAGTGAAATAATTAGCTACGGTATTCGATGCAAATATCTGTCCCACTCACATCCAGACGAGTGGAAGTAGAGTCTGAATCTACATAGCAAGACATTGCGTCTCAAAGTTTGGTCAAGTGTTTTGTTTCATTCTATTTCAGAATTTTTTAGTTTTACTATCTGAAATTCAGTTATAGATTCAGATGCTTGTCCCACTGATCTCAATAGTTTTTTTGGGAGGTTGAATATAGGGATTTGGACTGAATTCCTCTCTACTTGCTTGATAAATAGAAATTACTTGTCTGTCTTCATCCATATGCTGCTGCTGATGGTCATTTGAAGTAGCCGGTAAAGCATGGGCAAATAAACATCCATGTGTTTAAGTGATTTTCAGGATTGGAACCTTAGGGTTAAACTTTCTGAACAACCCAAGTAACATTTGCAAAAGAGATTTAGGCAATAAGAAGTTTGCATTTCATTGAAAGTCAATGGGATGTAGGGTCCTATGTGGGATTGCCAACCATCAGTAAGTCTGTATCACAGCTGTTGCTTTTATTTATGGTTTTTATATATATATATATAAAGTTGTTCCTTGAAAATTCCCAAGGTGAGAAAGAGACTGGGGTAGGGGGAGAACAGACAGTGCTGCTCAAGCAGGGTAGTCCAGCAAAGCACCACCCGCAATACGAGTCAGAGACAGAGTTCAGAATAACACTCTGGACACTTACAGTGGGGAGCCTGCTGAATTCTTCCCTTTCATTCCTAGCCTGCCCCCCAAAAAAACCCAACCCAGGGTCCAACATGAAAATAAACTGCCACAAGGCATTACAGTCAAAGCCAGCAATTTTGTCATCCTATTAGTTTGCTTTGCAGCAAATGTTTTGTGCCTGGTTTCCTATGGAAAGAAGGGTGTGTGTGTGTGTGTGTGTGCGTCTATCATGTAGGTTAGTTTCCACCAAAAGTTGGTAGAGAGGGGAAAAGGGCCAGTGGACCAATACAGACTCAGCATTTCATAGCAATAAGCACATGCGGAAGTGAAGAATGACCCCTGTTTTACCCTCCACACGATCCTATTGAATTACATGGTTTCTTAGGAACCCATTCGTATGTTGCAATAATTGTCAGTAGAAGCTATTGTGTCTAGTGAAATATTTTATGATTGTCAGTAATGTTAAAATCTTTAAGCTACCAATCCTGTCATATTTAAAAAAAAGAAAAGAAGTTCTCGGTCACTTTGGTGATTTTGAAAATCTTGTCATTAATGTTCAACTTGGCATTCCACATAGGGTATTTTCAGACGTTATGAGATCACAGTCAACCAAAGTGAACCACGGTCAATTAGGGATGGGCGAACGCAGTTCGGAAGTTCGGAGTTCGGCGCGAACTCGGACTGTTCGGTCAACTGAACCAAACTTCTGAACCGAACCGAATTTCGAAAATCCATTCTGTTCGCCCATCCCTAGTGGCAATACACACCAAAAAACCTGGTTTTGAATGGCCGAACTTGGTTCAGGAGTTCGGAATTCGACCGAACTCGGTCTGTTCGGTCAACCGAACCAAACTTCGAAACTGAACTCAAATTTCAAACCAAACTGAACTGAACTGAATTTCCAAACTCAAATTTCAAACCAAACCAAACTGAACCGAATTTCCGAACTCCGTTCTGTTCGCCCATCTCTACGGTCAATCCCATGGTGGGGCCAAAGCGCCCTGAACATCTTTATCGCGGGCGCCAAATGTTCACCACAGTCGATCCCCAACAGGGGTCAAAATCAACCATGCGTCCAGAGCTCTGGCCCGGACCATCTCAGAAAGCATGGTCAATGTGATTTCCAATGGGAAACAATAAAAAGTAAAGTCTGAACGGCAACCACCGGCCGAAATCAATCAAAATGATTCCCAGCCAGGGACACTGCCAGGCAATCAGCAACAACACATGCCACGGAGGGAGATTTAAAGGTCACACAGCAGCAGGGGAACGTGGCGGGATGGAGCAAGGTGGAAGGGAGAGGAGAGCGGTGGGTGAGAGAGTGAGGCAGGAGAAGGAGGCGGCAGTGGAGGCGCAGGTGGAGGAGGTGGTCAGGCTGCAAATGGAGGAGGTGGAGGGACACCAGCAGCAGCAGCAGCAGGACAGGTCGCCCCGGAGATGGCAACAGGCCTGGGGGATGAGGCAACCCGGAAACAGGTAAGGGGACCAAAGGGGGGGAGGACTCAGCAGCACAGGGTCACCAAGGGGGGAAGCCTGGGCAGCAGGAGCGGGGGAAGGGGAGAGGCCATGGGACAGGGGCAAAACAACACCTAACCCCCCCAATGACCCACAGACATGGAAATGGGCCCGGGAGTCCGAGCCCCCGGAGGAGATGGGTGCTGGCCAGGCAGAGGAGGAGGAGGACCCAGAGGGCCCACATGGAAGAAGGCCCTACCACCAAGGGGGGCAATGGGGTCACAGGGAAACACAGGAATTCATCCACATCTGGGGGACCCTGAAGCATCAACTGGACCTCGCAGTCAATCAGCGGAATGAGCATGTCTTCCAGGAGATTATGCGGAACATGGAGGCGGCTGGGCATCACAGGACCGTGGCCCAGTGCCGCTTAAAGGTGAAGGAAGTACAAGGCCATCCGGGACAACAACCGGCAGTCCGAACCTAGAACCTGAACCTCCCCCTACTTTGACGCCCTGGACTGCATACTCCATATGAAGGGCTCCATCATCACCCTACACCTTGTGGGGAGTGCCATGGTCCAGGGCAGGGAACGGGTTGAGGTACACCCTCCTCTCACCGCCCCGAGGGAGGACACCAGCTCCAGGGCTCCTGCCCCCCAGGAGGAATGTCCAGGGACCTCAGGGACTGGCAGGCCCCCCACAAGCACCAACCCCAGCAGCCCCCACCCCATCCAGACCGGAAGACTCCGAGACCGGCACACTGATCACCCTCAGCCAGTGGACACAGGGGAACCCCAGCAATGCTGAGGGACTGGCCTCGGAGAGCTCCGAGATGGACATCGAGGGTAAACATGTGGGTCAGGGGGGCTGGACTGGGGGGGAAGGTTTTAGGGTGTGTGTGTGGGACACACTGGGCACGGGGCCGCCCACAGACACCCCAGAACATGAGAAGGGGACCCGGGGGCCACTGGGGGCCATGTTCAGCCCACTCCCACCCAAACCCCTCCCATATCCCCACAGGGCACACCCCAGCACCGGCGATATACGGGCAATGAGGAAGGCGGCAAGCAGCCCCGGGAGCAGCCAGCAATCCCTGGTGAGGCACACAGCCAAGGGGGGGAAGGGCGCCAGGAGATGGCACCAGCTGTTAATCTGAGGGGGGGGCCCAAGACCCTACAGCTGTACCACGGGATAGGGAGCGGCCGGCCGGGGCGCCTAACCAGCACCTACTGTGTACCCAACAGGGCAACCCGAGGGGTCCCAGCAAGCCGTGTCCATGCCCCCGGTGCAAGGGATGAGAGAACACCGGGCACGGGTACGGTGTCAGAGGGAGGAGCAGGCAGAGAACATTGTCCGCTCTACCACAGAGCAGGGCGAGCGGATGATTGCGGCCATCGATCGCATGGAGGTGACACGGAATGCTCCCTGCAACAAGCGGAGGCAAGGGACCGGCGGCTCCAGGTGGCGGTGCAGCTGGAGCAGAGGTGGAAGTGCCTGGAGCATATCAGGCAGGTAGAGGCATTTGGGTGGCTGGAACAGGCCATCGACAGGATGGTGCGGGAGCATTCAGTGAAGATGGATAGCTCGCATGACATCGGCACCTCCCTGCTCCTGCACGCCAGAACCATGAGTTCCTATGTGATGACAGCTCCCCCGCCAGGCACCCTGCCCACCCAGGTCCTGATGCCAGGTCCCTCAGTGCCTCCGCCGCCACCTCCCCAGCCGCCGGCATGCCCACTGAGCCTGCACATCCAACTACCAATCCCTGTAGGCCTCCGGAGGAATCAGGCTCCCAGGGGTGCCCCTCCGGCCCCAGGCCCACCCGCCCTCCCACCACCGCCCACACTTCAGGACACCAAGGCCTCCCAGGACACAGGGGAGCTCCCAGAGCTCCACGGTGACCACAGGGTGGCTGAGGCGGAGGCCCCAGAGACGTGGGGGACAGGGGGAAGGGGGAGGGCAGTCTGAGGGGGGAACATGACACTGGAAGGTGGGTGGTGGTGGTGGTAGTGGGGGCACATGTAACTGTGTGTGGAACTGAGGGTTTGGGCACCATTATTGCTTCCGTGGGTCAGTTTATGGGCCCGGGGCTGTGGGTGGCCAGGTAGCCATACAGGAGTGTGCCCATGACGCTGGTGGGGGCCCCGGGGTGGTGGAGACAGGGGGGTGAGCCTCACATCTTGGCCTCCTGGCTGACCCACCTGGCCAGGGCAGCAGGGATGCGCTTGGCATATCGGTACTCACGCAGGTTCTCTGCATTCACATACAGGGGCACAGGGCCAGGAGGGTGCCGGGGCATGGGGTAGTTGAGGGCAGCCCCCTCCGTCTCACACACGTTGTGCAGCACAGAGCAGGCTCCGATCACCAGGGCCGAGGTCTCCACTGTGTAGTCCAGCCACGCGCGAGGCTCCTCCAGCACTGCTTGAGGACCCCGAAGGACCTCTTGACTATGGGCCTGCTTGCATACAGGCGGGTATTGTAGAGCACCTCCACAGGGTTCCGGGCGACTGGGTATGCCTTCATCAGCCACCGGGTGAGGGGATACGCCGGGTCCTCCAGGATACAGGGGGGCATCATCATCCCCTTGATCCGGGTCATTTCCATGTCCACGATGTTCCCGCGGTACATCCAGGCATAGAAGGGGGAGATGGTCATGATCCAGGCATTGTGGCTGCACCCAGAGTTGTCCATGAAGATGTCTATGAACCGCACCCAGTGGTCCACTACAGTCTGCAGTTGCAGGGAGTGATATCCGTGTCTGTTGACATATTCCGCAGACTCCCCAGCGGAGGATCTCTATGTGGGTGCCGTCCATGGCGCTCATGCAGTTGGGGAACCCTTCAGCCATGAAGCTGGCCATCACGGCCGCCTAGTCCACCAGATGGATTGCTCAGTCCAGGAGCACTGCCTCCACACCCTCACAGACGTCCTGCAGGATTCCGGTGATGGTGCTCACCCCGATGCCAAAGTGCTGCGAAACAGACCTGCAGGAGTCGGGAGTTGCTAGTGCCCAGACCCCAATGGCCACCCGCTGGGCCATGGGGATGGGGGTCCGCATGGGGGTGTGCTGCTGCTCCAGCCAGGACATTAACAGGTCCGCGAGTCACAGTAGGGTGAGCCTGTCCATCCAAAAATGCACCCTCCAAGTGGCCTCATCCCACTGAGCCAGTGTCTGGGACCACCACCCCTGTGCCTGCTCTGTGACCCATACTCGCTGGTCAATGGGCATAGCGAGCAGGGCTGCGTGCCCCATGGTCTCCCTCTGACTTTGGAGGTGCCCAGTCACCTCGCAGAGCAATGTGCCCCTCTCCCAGCCATGTAGGAGGGCCTGCTGGACTTCCCAGGACACCCACAGGGGCCTGAGCCAGGCCAGGGAGTGCCTGTAGGCATGGTGGGCTCTCTGGGCCCTAGCGGTGCTCTGGGCAATGGTAACCTGCAGGCGGGCACCCATGTGCACCTCAGCGGTCTGGATGTGCAAGCGATCAGTGTGCAAGCAGTACCACTCTGAGCAGAGGGCTAGGTGCATCCTGCAGGCACCCAACCAGCCTAGTGCCATGGTGCACATTGCCCTGGGTGGGGAGCAGCCAGCCCTGTTATAGGCTGGGTCACGTGTAGCACCGCCCCCGGGTTGCAACCCGGGGCCCTGCCAGGGGCCCCCAGGTGGGTGATGGGCAGTCCCCCTCCTGGCTGCCTGGGCGGGCTCCTGCAGGGCAGCCATGCCAGAGAGCTGGGGGTGGTCCATTGAGCACCTGATGTCCCTGCAAGGGGCCTGGCGCATGGTCCAGCCTGCGCCCAGGCGTGTGCAGGCTACAGCTGAATTTCTGCTGTCAGCAACCTCCCACCTCTCAGTGTAGCCAGCCTGTTGTCCTCGCTGCCCTGATTAGTGTGTAGGCTGTCCTGTCTGTGAGCTCTGTTCCAGCAGCTGTGCTAAGTCCGCACCCCACGCCTCGCTCACTTTCCATGCCATGTTGTGGCCGATGGCCTTATCGGCTGGCCTTGAAGCCCCCCTGCATCCCCTCCTGTCCCTCCAGGGATTGTGGGGCCCCTCTGTCCTTGCAATTAGTCTCCTTTGCTTCCAGGACCATGGCTGACTGCACTTCCACCGGGCTCCCGGCTCCCAGCACCCATGGGGCCTCCCATCGCTGGACCTTCCACGAGACCATGGCTCTGTGTGACCTGTGGCATTCCCCGGCCATGAAATTGCTGCTGAGCTGCCCGGACAACCTGTCCAGTGCCTATGCGAGTCTGAGTTCGGGGCTGCCCTACTTTGGCTATGAGGCGAGTGCCTGTGACTGACGGCTGCATGCAGAGACCCTGGGCCTGATTCCTTTTCCCAATGGATGCGTTGCAGAGATGAGGTGCTCGCATGTGGGGTGGTCAGTGGTGGCAACCATGTCTTCTCTGTCTGTGTGCAGCCTGGCTGCCTACACGGCCTGTCTGAATGAGGGGGGCCCTGTCCTGACTCCTGGCCATGTCCTACTTTGGCTGTGTTCACGGGGCCCGTGGGTACCAGCAATCACGTGGGGTGGTGTATCACCGACTGTTGGAGCTCGGTCACCTTCCGTGGTCCCCTGCTGCTGACTATGGCTTGTCCGAGCCCACCGAGGCAGAGCTGGTGGCGTTGTCCGGTGTGTTGTCCCGTTCTGATGTGCAGTTGGGGCTCGCCGCACAGCATCCCTTCAAGGCGTACTACCTGGTCGTCCACCACATGTCTGTGCTGGGCTACCATCGGGGCATGATTCAGTGGCTGCACTTCATTCAACTGGTGGGCAACCTGGCCCCAGGCCCCTTCGTTGCCCACTTCAGCTGGCTGTGAGCCCCCCTGTGCCTACCGTTCCCCCATTTGTGGCCCCGCGGTGAGCTCCTGCCTCCTCCCTGCTGCTGCGGGCTGCTTCTGCAGGCTGCCGCCTGCTTCCTCCATGATGTCCTGGCCTTGCAACTGGGCTGCCTGTTTCTTGGGGTTCCACTGCCCCTGCCTGTGGCTCCGGGACCCCTCCACCCACCCACCCCCCGCGTTTGCCTCTTCAACCAGTGCTCCCCTCCATGGCTGACTTCTCCTGTGGCCGAGTCTTGCTCTCTGTGCCTCCACCCAGCTCCCCGGGTTGCTGCTGATCTGACTCATCTGCCATCACTACCTCCTGTGCCTGTGACCCCCCCCTTGGGTGCCTATGTGACCGTGGGGTTCTGGGGCCCCTGGTCTTCACCTCCCAGCATCCGCCCGGGGGTGTGTGCGTGCATCTGTGGACTGCCTGCACTGCTCTGGCTCTCCTGCATCCCCTCCATGGCACCCTCGTTGGTGCTTGGGGTGCCTGTCTGCCTCCTGGGCTGTTCCCGGGCATCTCCCTGTTCCGTGTGGCCTCTCCCTGTACCTGTGGCCTGGCCTTTTGAAGCCCCCCCGTTCTGGGACTTCCTGTGAAGTTGTGGGGGTTCCCATGCAGCCTGTGCTGTTGTGGGGGTTCTGGTTGCCATTTCCCGTGTCCTGGCTGGCTCCTGGCCCGGTCCCCCCCTTCTTCCCTGTCACCAGCCCCCTCCCCCCTGTGCCCATTGTGCCGTGTGTGTTGTCTGTCCCACTGTGTCCCCCCTTCCCTTCCTTTTCCGTGCGGATGTGAGTGTGCCCGGGCGTGTGTGTGTGCTGTGTGTTCCACTGTGCCCTCGTTGTCTCTGTGCCTGCTGTTTGTGTTGCCTCAGCGACTCTTCTCCCTCTTCCCCCTCCCTTCCTGTTTCCCTTGTGTGGGCATTCCCTGTAGGCGCTTTTGGCTTCCTATGCCCTCAGTCGGCCATGTCTGCCTCCTGCCCCTCCCTGGTGCCTTCTGGGTGTTTTGACCACAGCTGGGAATCGGCGTCACGTCTGTTGCGCTGCCCCGGCCCGTGGTCTGCCAGTCCAATTTCCTGCTGTAGTCCCAGTCCCGTCACATCTGTTTGGGGCCTTCTTTGACCACGGGCAGTAGTTGATCGGTTCACCACCGCTGGGAATCCACTGTGGTGACTCAGGACCGCGTAACGTCTGAAATCACCCATAGAGGTCGGCCAGGCACACATTCTACAGCTGTGTGGTGTCTATAGCCATTAGTCTGCCATGGCAACAGTTTTGTAAATCTTTGTGCAGAGTGTAGGTGGATAGTATAAAGGTGAAAGTGGGATATATAATTCCAAAATAATAAATGTTCCCATTAGAAAGGCTGAGCAATGCTTCTATATATTGGGTGGTAATTGTTCAGACTCTCCCATAAATGCTCAGAAATCATACAATGTATGTTAACCACACATACCAAACTGTAATGTTAATGATTAGTCATCCTGCTAAGCAACGTGCTGTTTCCTTCTCTAGAAAACAATTCCCATTAGAACCTTTAGAAAGTAATTAAATATGTAAGTTCAGGACTGATTAAACCCCCAAACATTGACCTCAAAGTCCATCTCCCTCCTCTTCACATTGTGTGTTAAAGTGCTAGCACTGCTTGCAAGATCAACAACAAACGTTCACACTCAATTCTAGTCTTTAAATCTGCTATAGCTAAACAGCTGCCACAGAAAGCCCTGAGCAGCAGAAAATAAAATTAACAGAATACAGCTAGGCATAATTGCAAAAGTAGGAAGGGTCAGACTTTTTACATTGGAGGACCCCTTTAATGATGCTGCGGAGTTGCTAAGGAGCATCAGCAGTTCAAGCACAAAAACACAGCCGAGCCCATTATAAGGGATTGAAAATTTATTCTTGTAAATTGAGAGTAAAAATAGCAATAGTACAACTTAGTCAAGACATCCATGAAATAATAGCACCACCCCTCTTGCTCCCTGCGTGACCATGCTATAAATGTGGTCAGTCAGACGAGTTCCAGCCTGGTGACGGTTTGAGCAGAGACAGGATATTTACAGAGTTTTGGAACAGTCCTGAAATCACAGACTCATAAAGGAGCATAGCTCAAGTCCTGATCCTGTTCTCATCAGGTCTCTTGACTCAGCTGTGTCGGCTGTTCAGATGGATGGAGCACAGGGAAAGCAATTTGCCACATCAACTTGACTAGTATTGTTTTTAGCCAAGTTACTGAACAACAGAGAGAAAGTTCGTCTCTTGCCAAATTTCCTTGTTTGGAAATATTTTGAGACACTGGAATCTGTTGCTCATGTTAAAACAGCTGAAAAGTATCCTCAGATGCAGGTTTTTAGCTACGTTTCAAGTGAAGGTTGCTCCCAGGGTTCAAGGCTACAACTAAACCAACAGCCCAATCTAGATCTCTTCTGAATCAGGAGAAAGGGGCAGAATGATCGTTCCAGGCAAAAGGGAACTTACACCTCAGACACATGTATACAGGCAATTAGTTCCTAACCCAAACCCTTGTACTTCCTGTGAAAAGCCCATACAAGTCAAACTGAATGGCTTTTCATTGACTTCAGTGTGTGTTGTATCAGGCCTCTTGATAGATAAAATTAATCCAACACAGCAAGTGGAGTAGACTCATTCAGGAAACAGACATAGCAGGGTGTGATTCTTATGCACAGCTTTTGCATAGCTGTTTTATTGCCTCCATTTTAACTTCTCAGTGTAACATCAGCACTTTTTAAATGGGTCACAGCTGTGGGGGGAGGGGGCTGGGTGTGTATGCGGCTGCGTGGGCAGTGGGGGGGGGGGCTGGGTACATGGTCACACACCCATCCCTCCCCGCATCCTCCCGCACAGAACAATTGCCGTTTGGGCCAATTGTTCTGTGAGTAGGTGATGGGTAGAGGTGGGTGTGCATGCATATTTTGCGGGAGTGCCCACACACGCCCACCTGCCACGGCAGTCACACGGACAGCAGCCACTTATGCCCATGCAACAAACCTGCGTGGGCATGAGTGGGTGCGTCTCGTGTAAAAAGGGCCATCATCTCATCGTCTTCCAGTGTTCACCACCACCACCACCAGCCACGCAGTCCAACTGGGGTGAGGGGAGGGTCCTACTTGGTATATTTGCTGTGGGCTTACACTCATAAAACTGCTCGCTGGCCACAAGGTAACAGCCTAAGGTGTGCACTGGAGATGAAACAGGTACTTAATTTTGGTACTCACATAATGGGTTACCTGATGGGTTACCCGGGTACTGACCCAGTACCCAGAAACCCAAAATATCGGTAACCTCTAGTACTGATTTTTCTATTTTCCTTACCGATTGGTATATTGGGTCATAAAACCAAAACATAGGGACAGAAATTTTAAAAATAGGAACCAAAAGTTGATTTTCCAGGACCAGAAGTTAGTTAACCTTCCAGGATGGGAAAATCAGTAAATAGGTGTCGAAAGTGAAATATTGGTACAGAAGTAAAAAAAAAAATCAGTACTGGAAGTCAGTATTCCAGAACCAGAAGCCAACGTTGTGGGACATTGGGTACCTGAATTGGGTAACGATTGGTACCCAATGTTGTCGGGTTCAATTGGATACTGGAAATGCATCGAGTATACATACCATTTTTGCAGGTATTCATTTCAGCTCTAATGGGCACTAAAGGCTACTGACTTCTTGTGGAGGTCTGGGATGCGGGAAATGGGGTAGTTTTAAAGCCTGTGGTTAATTTTTGTATTTTATTCTGTATTATGGGAGAAATACTGTGGGAATAGCCAATGGGGGGAGGGTGGAAATGTGAATTTTTAAGGAATAATGAGAAATAAGGGTGTTAGGGTGGGAAGACTCTCCTAGAGGAGAGGTGGGGATAGCATGGAGTAGGACAGTTAGGTTTGGGGGTTACCTATGGCCTCATTATAATGACCCGGGCTTGGTAATGTGGAAGGGGAAGATTTATTCCTCCAGGTGAGAGACAGGAGAGTGAAAATGGTGGGTTGGATGGGATAGGTGGGCACACTGGGAAAGGTGGAATGTGTTTTTATGTGTACCTTAACATTGTTTTTTATTATTGTAAGCCACCATGAACAGCCTCTGGAATAGGGTGGGTGTAAGAAAACATGGCCCAGCCTGACCGCAAGTCTCTTCAGGGTTGGAGCCACTCACTTTTTCAAATTTATTTATTTAAATTTCTACCCTGCCCTTCTCCTATGGCTCAGGGTGACTTACAGCAACTACAATGAAAAATACAATTAAAATCCCTTTTAAAAAAATGACCCTCACCGCTAAAACCCACCCAACCAACCCCTCTTCCAACCTGCAAAATGCTTTGATCAAAAGTAGTTTGACATTGCGTCCAAAATATGCTCAGGCTATGAGGGCCCTCTAGGGAAAGGGAGCGCCACAAAACTGGGGTAGCCACCAAGAATGCATCTCTGTGGGGTCCTTGTCATATCAGCAAGGTTATCACTTGGTACCCGCAAGACTGGAGTGCTTGAGGTGGAGCATTGTAGGAAATACGATCTCTCACATCGGTGGGCCTAGGCCATTTAGGGCTTTCAATGTAAAATAGGGGTGTGAAATTTGGTTTGTTATTATGATAACAAAAATGAAAAATTTTGTTTATATTTTTGTTATTGTAATAATGAAAACAAAAATAAAAATGAATTTTTGGTTTTCAAAATAATGGGGAAGATGAAAAATATATTTCTGGCTATAACTTTTTTGTTTCTTAGTCAGTTATGATAAACCCTAGGGAGATTGTACCCCCAATGAAGGACATTATGGCTACACATTTTGGAAAGTTTGGATAAAGGGAACCAATTTGATAAGCAATTGAATGTTGTGATTTTAAGAAAAGCTGCATACACATTCCTGGCTACAGCTTCTTTATCTTCCATCCAATTCGCATGAAACTGGGGAGATTATGTCACTCCCTAGGATTACCAATCCTTCCAAATTTCAAAAAGATTTAATAAAGTGTCCTGATGTTATAAGACATTAACTTGAAACTGCATTTATGGTTGAAACATTTGTATATTCTGTCCTGTTTCCAAGATATTTGGCAGGAATGTATCCTACACCTTCCATGAAAACTGCCAAAACACAGGACAATTTGATAAAGGGATCCAATTTTATAAGCAATTGAAGTTGTCCCCTTGAAGACCATTATGCAGATAAATAGAAGCACATGCAGTGCCAGTCAGAGGCAGGCACCTGGCATGGCAGGGGGAGGGAGACTTTAGGAGGGAGGATGGGGAGCAACCCAACAGACTGACAGGCACATTCACTGGCCAATTACTGTATGCTTCCAGCTTTATTGGACCAATCAGTGGTGGCTTTGAGGAGGGCATAGGGGGCAGGCCTGAGGCAGGCATAGAAGGGACATAACTGGGACTTGGGGGATAGCATCCCAGCAGTCAGGAAAAATAGTTTACACATTCAGGCTGGCCAATTATCATCACAATCCCATCCTGCAGCACTGTGACAGAGGACATAAAAAAATCTCATTTGACTCTTTCCTAAAGAGATGCTTCCAACTACCCAGTAATAAGTGGGGGAGAGATGTTGGGATGATCACAGCACAGAATGAAGATATTTGGTTGACATTTCTGCTGGCCAATTGGCATCACAAACAGATCTTATACCACAGTGTCACGTAAGAGAATCCCTGGCACAGGCACATTCTCTGCATATGCTGTGCAGGCTTATACAATTGGGACCCTTTATCACATCTTTCTGATATTTGGCAGAGATAATCCTGAAGGTACGAAATACAGCCCTGCCAAATTTAATATATGCTGGTTGAACTACAAAGATGTTACAGTCAGACATACTTTTATAAATTAATTGCTTATACCACCAGGACTTGAAAGCTTCCCCTTGGTGGCTACCCCAGTTTTGTGGCGCTCCTTCTGAAAACTGGCATATACAGTAAAATTGGGGAGGGCTATAAACCTTCCATGTTTCATCCACATTATGGATGGAGAAAAAAAAGTTACAGCCAGGAATGTATATGCAGATTTCTGCAAAATAGCATAATCCAACTGCTTATAAAATTGGATTAGTTTATCCAATCTTTCTGAAATTTGGTACATATAATGCCTTCCATTGGAGGTACATTCTCTCCATGTTTCATCAAAACAGAATGGAAAACAAAAAAGTTAAAGCTGAAAATGTGTTTTCCATTGAAACCAATGGAAAGCAAAAACAAAAGCAAAAACAAAAACAAAATTTTGATATTTATGAAAATGAAAATGAAATATTTAAATAACAAAAACAAAAAACAAAAATGAAGAATGGACGTGGGTTCCTGGTGCACACCTCTAATGTAAAACCTGCACCTTGAATTGTGTCCAAAAAACTATAGGAAGTCAGTGCAGACTGTAAAGCATAGGTGTAATGTTTTTATGGTGCCCCTGTCACCCTCCCACTCTGAAAGGAGCTGGGCTGCCACATTCTGCAGCTTCCAAATAGTCATCAAGGGCAGCTCCACATAGAGTCCATTGCAGTAATCTAGCCTCGAGGTAAAGGAGGTATGAAGGATGGTGGTCAGATCTGAGTCAGAAAGAAAAGGCCGCAGCCCACTTACGAGGTGGAGCTGGTGAAAATCACTCCTGGCCACCTCCACAACCTGGTATTCCAGAGACAGGAAGGGGTCCAGAAGCACTCTAAAGCTGCAAACCTGAGTAACTAGAGGGTGCGGGAACCCCTTCAGTGACAGGGGTCCAAAGACCCACCCACCCCAGTCACAAGACTGGTCAATCATTTTAACTTCAGTCCTGTCTAGATTCAGCTTCAATTAGATCACCCTCATCCAGTCCCCAACAGCTGCCAGGCATTACATAAGCACGAAGACTACAGGACCTTAGACAGATGAAAAGGAGAGGTAGGTGTCATCAGCATACTGATGGCACTTCACTCAAAAACTACGAATGATCTTGCCAACAGCCTCAGGAACACATTTACTAAGAGGGGAGACAAGATAGAACCCTGAAGGACACCACAGGGGAGGTCCCAAGGGGATGATGAGCAAACTCATCACATCTCCTTGGGACCTCCCCAACAGAAATGACCTGATCCACTCGAGAGCAGTCCCGCACACACTTGCCAAGTCTCATAGTCATGTCAACACCACCTCATGATCAACTGTATCAACGGCTGTGGATCTAAGAAGATCAACAGAGCACAGTTTCCTTTGTCAGTCTCCAGGTGTAGATCACTAACCATGGCCACAAGTGCAGTCTCTGTCCTATGCCCTGTATGAAAACCTGACCAAAATGTGTCCATGAATCAGATATCATTAAGATGACCCCAAAGCTGCTGGGCAACCACCCATTCAATCACCTTCCCTAAAAAGGGAAGGATAGAGACGGGGCAATAGCTGGCCAGAGTCAGTGTCCTTTTTGAGCAGGGCCTGGAAAACTCCAGTTTTAAGGGTGTCCTACAACCTACCCTCTCCAACCTCAGTCAGCAAGGGCCCCAGTGACTCCCAGCTGGCTTTCACCAGCCGCGATGGGCAAGGAACTAATTCACAACTGGTTGCCAGCATCGCTCCAAGCACTTCCTCAGCATCAGTAGGTGACACTATATGAAACTGATCCAAACAAACAGAACAAGGCTGAGCTTCCACAACCCCAAACTCTGACTCTGCAGATGAAGTACCAAGCACCTAATTTGTGGTGAGTATGAGTAATTTTGTCTGGAAAGTAATGAATAAAAATGTCACAGCGGGCAATAGATGACTTAGGCTAGTTCTCGGTGGAGAGAGATCGAATTAACCAGGCCATTCACCACCTGGAAAAGCTCCACAGGATGAGAATTTGCGGGTGCTATGATGGTGGAGAAGAAAGCTTCCTTTGCCACCATCACAGCCAAAGCATAGTTCTTCAAAAATTATTGCTGCAATCAGTTGGCTTCAGCACGAGTCAAGTGCTACATGCACTCTAACCGCCAACCCTCCTGCTTCAACTGCCTCAGGTCTCCATATACCAGGGGGATTTATGCTGTTGCAGTGGTGGGAGTAGATGTCTGGGTGCAACAATGTCAATGGCCATGGTCAAGATGTCCTACCACAAGGCAACCAGGTCATCAGCAGAGTAGCCATCAAGGTCACTGGGTAAATCCCCCAGAGAGTTATGGACACCAATTGGATCTATTAGTCTCCAGGGGCGGGCCAACCAAACAGGACCACCACCCTGATGGAGACATAGGAGCATGGGATCTGGGTCTTCAAAAATTAATGGTCCAGCCATGACACTGGTGTTAGAACCACTGTTTCCAGGCCAGTACAAACCATCAAATCCAATGCGTGTCCCACCTCATGTATCAGGCCAGATATTATTTGGGATAGACCCATGGCTGTCATGGCGGCCATGAAGTTCCACTCTGGCCCCAGAAGGTTAGGCTGAAGTCACAAGTCTGGGTGACCTCAAGACCATCTCTAAGAACAATTTAACCAGCTTGGTCAGGGATTCATCTGTGCAGTGGGGAGGTTGGTACACAAGAAAAATCCCCAATCTAATCTGTCCCTGGCCTCCAACACCAAGTGGACACATTCCATATTGGATGAGTTATGCACCCGATACCTTAGAAAAACCAAGGTGCCTTTACAGATTACCACCACTCTGTCCCTGCCCACCCCCTGTTCACTGTTTCTAAGCTGATGCTGCACTGAGTACCCAGCTGGCACCATCTAAAACAATATAGGCCCAGATACGTCCTCCAGCCAGGTCTCTGTAATGCAGTGGCCTCATCCTGACTAAAATCAAAGATAGCTGGGTGTTTTATTTGCCACTGACCTCACATTAAGCAGCATCAACTTAAGATCAGGGGCCTCTCTAGCCTCAACCCCCAAATATCCCAAAATGGGAAGGGGGAGTGGGACACAGAAAGAAACATTAAGTGTTTCTCCCAATTTCCCTGATGGCCTTTCTTCCCCCACACCCCAGTCAAATACCCCCATGCCCAACACACAACCCCGATTGGTTTGATAGTTGCCTCACTCGACACGCCTCAGAACAGCCCCCCCCCCTTTCCAGCTTCTGATTATCAATCCCCACCCCCAAAGACAATAACCCTCAGGGGGTCAATGAGGTCCTAGGAGGATAGATGGCCACAGAATAGTTTCCGAGCCTGGCATCCCAGGAGGCGGATTGGCAAAGAAGGCAGGCGGGTGAAATCTCCCACTCCCTCTACCCAAACCTACCCTCCCCAAGGAAAGATTCCTTCCCTCTTTCTGCAACTTGTCCCAACCCACAACCATTTCCCCTATCCCAATAATACTCACACTCTTCACCCCCATGCATATACTCCTCCGCTTCACAGGGGAGCCCTGGCATGAACCCCATCTCCTTCCCTTGTGCCGGTACCCACCTCATAGAGGTGACAGGACACACCCCAACTCACCCCAAACCCTCTTGCCAATGCCCCAGTCTCTCATATAGGGTATTGGCACATCCACCCACCCCCATCCTCCCCACACCAATAGCCCTCTCTTTCACAGAAGTATCCTGGCAAATTCACCTACTCCCATCTTCCTCATGCCGGGCCGGTACCCCTCCCTCCCACTAAGGGATCCCAGAAAATTCACCCACCCACCATGCTAGTACCCCTCCTACATCGAGGGATCCCAGAAAATACACTCAACTCCCCTTCTCCAAGCCAGTACCCCCCCTGTCACTGAGGGGCCATAGCACTCCTTCCCATCCAACCCACCCTCTAAAATGCCACCCACCAACCCACCCCCATATGTCTACGTAAATTCCCCATTTAAAATACCTCACCTCTCTAAGGGAAATAGGCTACAAACATCAACAAGAAGCAGCTATAAGGGTTCCTATTAGTGAGTTGTCCACCACCTTGATTCTTTTGGAATCTCTACCTGTTTGTCTCTGCGTGGGTGGGTGGGAAAGGGTTGCACTCATTTGCTGTTCTTTGGGGCATTAGCTCTCCACCACACACAGTTCCATCCAGCGTGGTGGCCCTAGGCTTCAAATCCCCTTCTTGAAGATTGTGCTTGCTCCCCATGGGTCACCAATGCACTGGGTCTGTCCCCTTGGGCAAGTCCTCTAGACCCCGTCAGGCTTGCTTGCTTGTGGGTCCTCACAACACGGGACCCACACCCTTGGGCAAGCCCTCAGAGCAAATACAGGTGGGACTTTTCATCTTAACATTTCTGGGCTTCTTTCAGCTCCCATGTCCTGAGCACTACTCGCCCCTGCTGCTAATCTGCCTCAAGCTCCCTTTGGCTTGGGCAACCATCTGCTGGTAATATGTTCCTAGCATCTTTCTTCTTTAGCCTGTAGTCTCACTTGGGCTCAAAGGTGTTGCTGCACCCTAGTTTAGGGGCCAAGCGACAGCCTGCTCCTCACTAGTAGCCCTCTGGACAGGGGTCAGGATTCCCACGTACCTCCTCAGCATTGTGGTTTAAGTGAACTTAGGAGTTTTTCACTCTGCTGCCTCCAAGCTCTTTTTTCTGGTTGGCTAGCTTCCACTTTATAAGCCCCAGCCCTGGTCATATGAACAGCTCCTTCCAGTCACATGACTCCCTACTCTCCAGGTTACAGGTCAGGTGAACAAGGAGTGGAAGCATTGACACATTGACTGTTTTCACACAAGACGCTAATTGCAGGTTTGCAATTGAAATTTCCTGCTGCAAATTAACTGCATGCATGTATGAATGCAGTAGTCCGTGTGGTCCCTCGCGTTATGCCTTGAGTACTCACACATTACTGGGCTTCAAAATCCTGCTCTTACTGTAATGGGTGTTATGGTTGTGCAAAATTGAGAATCTGGGAATACCTGTTGGTATTACAATCGTGGGGTAGCAGGCATGGAGGAAACCAGCAAACAAGCAGGATGGAGCCATGGTTCATTCCTGACTAGTTAATTTCAGCTGGCTTGTTAATTTCACTCAGCATGTTAATTTCACCTCTGCTCTGAAGTCATTTGGGACAGTAGGCACAGGGCAGAAGGGGGAGGATTGCACTCATGAGAATGGTAGATCCCTTTATTAGTGATGTTATAGTAAAATGTGCAAAGAAAAAAAATTGCAGGAGACATTGTCTGTGAGAAGGGTACCCAGAAAACATTTAAGATCATGGGAACAAGAAAATCACAGGAGACACCGTTTTGTGTGAATGTAGCCATTGTGGCTTCCTCTGCAGCAACTTAACCACAGCACATCACCATAGTGGAGTATAAATATAAAGAAGTATAAACAGCACCGCCACACATGATCTCAGCATTGATTTACCTTGGTGAGTGGTATGTGTCACTGTAGCAGAGTCACTAACAAGTTAGACGCTGAAAATGGAAAGTGACAGATTTAATGCAGAAAATTTTCAGTACATCAGATGTCCTGCAGAACTGTCATAACATTGGTTAAATTAGAAATTCATATTAAATACTCTATAATATATCTGGGAGTAAAATATCTTTGCATGTTTTCTTTACGAATGCCAACATATGTTGCAATGAGTCACCCCTCATCCTACAAAGCTCTGGAAAACAGTACAGTTACAATGGATGATTAGCTATAGCCAATGCAGTGAAAATTAGTGGTGCTGGTCTAGTATATCAGGGAAACTTGTTGCTAATGCAGCCAGACTTAGGGGGGATTCAGACGTTCTGATTTGTGCGATTTTTAAAAAAAAACGAATGTTTCATGCCTGTCTGAACACCTAAATTCGATTAAATGGAGTCAATATCGCACTAAAGCAATGCGTGTTGAAAAGCTACTCAAACCTACCTTTTTGCTGTCCGTTTTCAATAAATCCGCACTTAACAGCAGTGTGAAAGCAACATCGTACTGGTTTTAACTAGTGTGTAATCTTTTCTGATGTGAATGCAACCGTGCTTCCAAGTGCGCTGTTTTACTCCTGCCCCTACCGGAAGCAGTGAGACCAGCTGGAGCCCTGTAGTTGCCTCGCTGGGTGCAGGCTGCAGCCAGCTTCTCCCCAAAAAAGTTCTTCCCCTCCATGTTTCCCCTCCATGCTTCTCCCCAAAAAAGTTCTTCCCTCCAAGGGACTTTCAATCATCTCTCCTAAACTCTACCGTAGTGCTGCAGCAGTAGAAGCAGCGGGATACCGGAAAGAAACCAGGGAGAGAAGCAGCGCGCCTCACTATGCGAGGGGCTTCTTTCCAGCAGCCTCAGGCTCTCCGTTTTTATTCCCTGATTCTACAAAGTAGCAACCTTTGCTACAAAGGTTGTAGCAAAGGTTGTTGCAAAGTTGCAGCAAAGGTAAAGTAGCAACCTTCTGGCTCCCCACAGGCCACTTCCTGTAACTGAACCGTACTGAGCAGCCGGATAAGCACGCACTACAAGAAGGTCTGAATGCATTATTTCGCTGTACTTAAAATCGGTATGGCATGCATGTGAATGCAACAGGACTTGTTAACAGCGAACTATTGAGAACCAGTTTTTTAAAATCCAGATAATTGCTGCACGTGTGAATTCGCCATTAGCTTTGATTTCTTCTCCTTTATCACACTTTTGGGCACACTTTTAGTACATCTAACACACTAATTTGCAGCTGAGATTCCCATAGATTTCACCAATGTGATCTTGAGTATGGTCACTAGATTATTACACCTCTCAAAGGTATTGAGATTGTGGCCCTAATGCTAATGTATACGTTCCTGAGCAAGTGTATTTGGGATGAACATTTGGCAAAACAAATATTTTTGACAACTGTCTCATGTGTTTAGACTCTGACAAAACAGGAACTTGTGACTATCCACTCCTGTTTTGTTGGGTATACAGTGTTAAATATTTCATTTCAGTATTTTAGTCTTTAGTTTTTGGTAACTTCATTTCAGTTGCTACAAATGCACAATAGTGCATGCTAGTAATGCCAAGACAATGGGGTCTGATGCCATGCCCCGCGTGTGTTCCACACAAACCATGTGCATGTGTACTGTGAGGGCATTGTGCTGCATGCATCCTGCATGGAGGGGGTTTGGGATTGTGGCCACCAAAACCAAATAACCAAAACAAAATAGCCAAAATAAAAAAACAAACCAAAACTCCCCCCAAAAACAAGGATGAAAGAATATGTATATATTATTTGAAGGGCTATCTGAAAATGAGAATAATATTCACAATTGGTGAATCCACTATTTGCTCCTGCGCCACTGGTATTCAGCTTATATGGGGCATTACTTGGTATTAAAGTACAGCCATTTGTTACTCTTAAAGATAATACATAAAGACAAGCTATTGAGTTTAAATGATAAACTTTATTCTGAATATACTGTTTTTGCACAAGAATTAACACAACAATTTTTAGGATTATAAATTTTTTTATAACAGTATTGTACAAATTTTTACAAAATGTTTTTCTTGATTTCCCCCCCCCCCCCAAGCTTGTCAAGTTCCACAAAAGTGTCAAGAGAACACAGTAAAAGGGAGAAAAGGTTTGTTTGCCCAGTCAGAGCAGTCAGGGGCCATGTTTTTAAAATTTATTTTTTTGCAGGAACGCACACTGAGCATCTCAATAAAAATATCCCAGAAAGCATGATCCAAACATTCCATACAACACAAGAAGAGAAGACAGCTTTGTCAGATCACAATTGCAAACTCAGTTGGCATCTGAACAAGACAGTATCCCTTTAGTCTCAGTGATATTTCTTCAAGATGATAATTTCATTAAAAAACAAAAAAAGTCAGAAATAATGTAGATGCAAGTAGCTGGTAAGAGGGTGAGGCCAACTTTTGAAAGACTGGAATTTTCAGACGTTTTGTTGTAATCCTTTTTACATTAGTGTACACTGAATATTCACAATATTAACATTGTGGTATGAAAAATCCCACAACCCCAAAATTTTGGCATGTGTTCTTAAAGGCCTGGAAGTCAGAAGATGACTAGGGTAAACTTTATACTGGGAAAGGGAGTTACTGACATTTCTTTTCCAGTAGATATTTCAAAACATCATAGGTCATTTTTAGACACACACTTTTTCCACCTGGACTTAAGAGTCCAGGTTCATCAAACTCCTGTACGGAGAGTTTAGACACCCCCCACCCCCCTCCTTACTGGAAATCGCCCGGGCGCCACTGCAAACAGTGGCTCTGACAATTCCTGCATGTTTTGAAGAAGACTTGGTAAGTCCTCTAATAGTGGGGTCTTACCAAGTCCACTTCTCAAAACATGCAGGAGTTGCTGGCGCTGCTGCCTGCAGTGGCACCCTGGCAACTTCAGTATGGGGGAAGCACTCTAAACTCCCTGTGTGGGAGTTCATAGAACCGGGACTCTTGAGTCCAAGTGAAAAAACGTGTGTCTAAAAACACCCATAGAATATCACATTTGGAGTTATGACACTTCCAAATTACCAGCAGGGTTAGCATCTGAATTTGTAGGACGAGTGGGATCAATGCAGTGTTTTGCAATTAAGACAATAACAACAATAATAAGTAGGCTGTCTGAGATTCAGTGTTGAGGGGAACAAAAAGTCTCCGTGTCCTTTAAAAGATACTGAAAATTGTCAAACACAGCAAGTAACACTTGGGTTGCAAAGGTCACTTAAAAGGGATACTGCCTATTTGAACCTAGTAAGGCCAGTTTTAAAGTTAGTAAAAGGAACATTATTGGAAAACTTACAAATGGCAGCAACACTGTATTTTCATCAAGTTAAGCAATAAAGCCTCAAGCATTAGAAACATGAAAAAGATCATACTAAAGTCTTAAAGGTACAGGACCTAAAAATCTCTTCAATCAAACTTGCTAACAATGTCATGTTAAAAATCTGTTACAAATATGAACCAGAGTCAGTGTTTTGGCAGTAATGCTGGTTGTTCAAAAGAAAAATAAGAAATAAACCATTCATGTTAAAGTCCTTATACCAGGTATTTCATATAGTACAGAACAATAATGACTTGCAAGTAATTGTGAGATATACAGTAGGCTGCCTGGCTACAATGTAAACTAAAATATTTCAAACAACTTGTATATATCCCTTGCTGCCACCAACTAGTTTTAAACCAAAAATATCAACACAGCTTGCTATTTGGTAACTAGAGAGAGAGAGAGAGAGAGAGAGAGAGAGAGAGAGAGAGAGAGAATGAATCAATAAGATTTTACAATATAACCTGTCCATTTTAAAGATTGATTCTGGCTAGGACTGAATTTGTTCTATCATAAATATATCTGTTACATGAGAGTAGAAGAAGCTCCAAACTCCTAGATAATTCACACAAAACTTTTATCATCTCATATAGAAGGATCTCATACTCTAGTTGGCATTTACAATGTCATATTCGTTTTTCTGACATATAAAATAGTGCATTATTGAAACCTTAAACAAGTTGCAGTTGCATACAATCAGAAAAAAATAATAATAGCATTTTGCACACAGCAGCCAAAAGTCAAGTTTAAACCCTTATGAAGAAGCAGTTGTGACAAATCCAAAGGTCCTTTTCCTGGATACTTTCAGGAAAACTTCCACTGATGTTAAACTAAGGTGAAGTGGTATTCTTAAAAATGCCTAAACGAGTTAGGAGCGCAAGTTCCAATGGTAATCATTATGATTTGTGCAACGAAGAGGTTCAGAAACTATAGAAAATCCCATTCACAATCATTAAGAGTTTGCCTATGAGGGCCATATTTTGTCTTTGGGATACCCTATTTATGGAATATTACAAGTAATCATTTCCTACTTGCAAGGTCATGTAAGAGCCAAGAAAATTTCTAGTCCCTGTTCTCAAAGAAGTTGAAGAGGTAATATCTTCCCCCTGTTCTCGGGACACATGGCTTCTTTTAGGGTGGTGTGGCTCTTGCCCAGAAAGAGCAGTTAAGGGCCTGTTTTGCAGGAGGAAAAAAAAAAGAGCAGGAGGTGACTGCCAGTGCTTTCTTTAGGGTAGGGTGTCTCTTCAGTACCCTGTGCTATTGGCAAAAAATCTTAAATTCCTGAGGAAGTATTTCAGGATTTGGCTCATCTAAATGTTGCAAATTTATTAGAGAGCAGCACATTTGACACTTTCGTACTGTACATATTCAACTGATCCACAAAGGAGTATTTATTCTGTGGAGGCAGAAATATTGAAACAGCACTTAATGTACCATCGACCTTGTATGTGTTCTGAGCAATCACAAATTCTTTCCACTACTGTAGTAATAACTAGGGGTGGGACTTCCAGTTCTCCCGAGATCCGATATTGCCGGTATTTGGGTGTATCGGCTTAATCCGATAAATCCGATATTTACCTGTACCGGCATACCGGATTTTTAACGTTGGCTGTGGTACCGGATTTTTTACATTGCGGCCATTGAAGTCCATAGCCGCAATGTAAAAAATCTGGTACCATGGCCAATGTTAAAAATCCGGTATGCCGATACTGGTAAATCCGGTACCTGGGAGATCCGATCCTAGTACACCTGGTATCCGGTATTCTCCCCGGTGTCCCACCCCTACTAATAACTGTACATAGGGGCCTGCAGAGTAGAGCCCCAATGTTAGGAAAAAATCTCAAAAGAGCAATTCCAGCAGCAATATTGGAAAGGAAAGCTTTCCAATTATCCTTACTCTATGATTTTGAATGTAGTTCATCTTCACCCAAGATGAAGCAATGCCATGTGATTATTTTTAAAAATTTTAATCACATCTTTACACAATTTATTAACAATCTAATGCACTCAATTAGAGAAAGTTGGTCAATCTTTCCCCTCCTGTCCTACCATGTGTAAACCTACAACATGGGAACAATACAGCTAGAACCAAGGGTATATGTGACAAAAACAACCAATCATTTAAGGGCATAATGTAAGCCCTGCCACGAGTTTGAGTACATTTCTTTATTTTCATGGCATACTTAAACATGCCCAACAATTTCTATAAGCTTTTTGACTTGACCAAGATTCTATTGGAGCAATTTGCCAGCATATACATACCAACGGTTTGCATTTTCCCCACCCCAAAAAGGAGGAAATATACCACACCACATAAATATTTGCATACTGCAGCAGTTTGCAGAATTGAATATATCAGCAGAGTTGCACATTCATTGGTTTAGCTGTCTTGCAATACTGTTTAGTTCTGAAAACTAGAGAAAAGCGCAAATTATATTATTCTGCGTCTACACTATTCTACACTGAAAGATTATAATTTACTGCACCAATCTGTATCACCCACAAGGTTTTATAAAACATTTTAAAAAAAATTATTCACAATTAAGTATCAATGTGCATACGTGTTATAGATCAAGGCTCCCCATTTGTTCAGGTTATGTTCCTATTTCAGTGATCAGGTAATCTTGCTCTGCAGAGCTTGCTGTTTTCAATATAAAATAGTATTATCAGGAGATTTATCACTAATGGGGTGCTACTGTGTAAAAGAAACAAAGGGGGAACCCTGTGTGAACCTTTGAGAACATATACTGATATATTCTGCAAAAATAAATGTGTCAGTTCTGATTTTTAGACCTTAAAGTATCTGTACACACGTTTTCAGGTGAGAGCACTAATCTGTATCAAATCCACCTCATCTTCTTTGCTCAGACAACAAGGTGTACTCTACCTTTGCAGCTTTTTTATTGCACAGTGTATTCAGATTTATTTAACAATATAATTTAAGATGATTCCATTGCATCACATTGAAGTGTTTGGTTTCTCACACGATATAGAATCACTCTGTTACCTTTTCAATGAACTATACACTACCATCAAAAGAAAAACAAACTAAAACCAATAAAGTAGCAGCAGCATCATGCAAAATACCCTTGGAAACCAATGTTCAATAATCACAAAGACGTTTTTATTCACAAGCTTTTTGTTTGAGCATTTTGAAGGACTTGGCTAGCGTTATATATTTGTACCGTGAGGACAGGGATCATGACATGGACATTAACAACTTTGTAAAAGGGGACGACATTGAGAATTCAGGAGAAAACCACTTTTCTGTTAAAACATCAAACACTCAAGTACCTTTACATTTTGAAATTCAGTAGCTTCTTGCTTTTTTTTTTTTCCATCAGTACTTCATCAAAAACCTAACTGATCAACCCTTTGGATTCATTTCAGCAGGGAAAAAAATCATTCATTATAAGGCATTTCTTCAGTCACTATGAACTTCTGTAGAAGACAAGCCATCATTTCATTCAACTAAGTGACTCGGGATAGACTTAATTAAGTCACTTCTATTTTGTATTCCAGACCAAAGTGATTTTTAAAGCAGTCATAATTATATTAATAGGGTAAAGTAAGATGGTTAAAGAAATGTTTGTTTTCATTGAAGTGTTCATGTAAAAGAATAAAGAGTGCAACAAATCCAAAGTTAAGATCAAAATAAATAGAAATCATATCATAAGCAAGCCATGTTAAGGGGAGCCCTTTTACATAAAGACATCAATAATGCAACAACAACAACAACAAAAAAATCTTCAATAAAGCACATATAGATTTGTGTTCTGATGGCCTAGATGATGCAGCATTCACGCAAGTGTAAGAATCTGACACTCCAACATGCAGCCACGGTGGATGCCTTTAGAGTCTTTCACATAGAGCGATACCATGTTATGAGCATTGCTGTTCTCCTGTCTGAATAGGTTTGACCCCTTTGAGAATGAAACTGAAGGCTAACATTTTGGTGGGTCTTGGTTACTTATGCAGATTTTGGTTTAACAGGGTCATAACTGGCAATGTCTGCTGCCAGACAACAGCCAAAGCAGGACCAACTGGATTCCTACCATAGACCACAGAGATGGGCTCAGTCCAGAGGCCCCACCACAATCCGATGAATCCTCCTGTTGGCAAGAAAAGATAATTCAGCATCAGTTGAAATTAACTCTTGAGTGAAAAAATCTACTTCTTGAATTATCCTTGCAGAATGTTTTTTGGTCACAAATACAGTTTTAGCTAAAGTGGAAATCTTACAAATATAGTCTGAATTTTTCAAGAAAATGTGACTGAAGGCATTTCTAGAACAACTTTGCAAATAGAAAGACAAACAATTACAAGCTCACTGTGGTGATCACTCACCAGAGAAGATGCAGTAGGCATACACATTCAAACAAGAGAGAGCTTATGAAATAACTAATGGGTTTGGTCTATGGAAAACTAGCTTTGCACTTTATGTTGAATATATTGGGTTTCCAAGCACCAAATTACTCTGAGAAGTTTAGAATGATGGCATCATTACAGGAACATGTCTACTACTAATTGGTGAGAAAGTATATAGGGGAAATTTAATTTACATCTGAATTGAGATCAGCCCAAAGAGAATGAGCTTTTCCTCTCAGGTATCTATATTCTTGTACTGATTTACAGAATACCCTTTACAAACCCCAGAGGTTTGGTCCTCAGGTTTGGTTGAACTATACACCAACCCACTGGCATTCAATTCTAGGTTGGCCAGCCGTTGTAGCACTCCAACTAGCATCAGCAGGTAGTGGTACCTGAGGATTATTATGCTAGGTAGGGATCATCATTCTGAACTACACATCATTGGTCTAGCCATGCTCACTGCTCCAGACATGCTCTCAACCAATTTATCTACATGGCATGAAAAGGTATTAGAATTTTACAATTGGAAGGAGCCGCAAGGGTCATTGAGTTCATATTATAAACGTTCATATATATGTATGTAATTAAGACTACAACCCAGGTCCTAAGGTGCTATGTTTCAGTTCTCTGTGCTACTGTAGTTCATATGTCCAACTTCTCAGCTCCCCAGGAAGCGCCTCAGGCTACTACTTGCCTATGTTCCTCTTTGCCAGTTTAGCAACAGCTGGGGTACATAACCCACCTCTTTTGCAAATAATGGGCTCAAATGACAAGTATGTAGATTTTGGTTAAATATCAGGGAAAATGTCCTAACAGTAAGAGCTGTTTGGCAGTGGAACGAGTTGCCTGCAGAGGTTGGAGGCTTTCCATCGCTGAAAATATTAAAACATTTTTTATTTTTTTTTCAACAGCTGAACAGCCATCAATTGGGATATTGTAGCCATGGACATGTTGTGTCAAAGCAGGGGATTGGACTAGAACCATTGAGGTATGATGTCCCTTCCAATTAAATGAATCTATTTTCCTAAACAGAACCTTAATATGAATAGTGAACCATTCAAATATTTCAGAAAGTTTAGAGTATCATTCTCTCCAAAAGAGAATGCCTCCCCCCCCCCTTTTTTTGTTGACCGGTAGTAACTCTCACAAAGATGAACTTTTCACAAAGATAAACTTTAGTTCAG
Source organism: Sphenodon punctatus (assembly GCA_003113815.1). Taxonomy (NCBI): domain Eukaryota; kingdom Metazoa; phylum Chordata; class Lepidosauria; order Sphenodontia; family Sphenodontidae; genus Sphenodon; species Sphenodon punctatus. The sequence goes on along the minus strand of QEPC01012039.1, from coordinate 1,561,602 downwards.
TAATTTTGGCTCAGAGTTTTGTTTGTTGACTACATGCTTGAATTTCAAAACTCCTAAGGTTGCTGGTCAACAAATAAGTCACTAGCGAACTCTGACACACTCAATTTGGAGTAAGATGTGGTAATTTGAAGATATACAGAACTCTTATGACCTTGATTTCATTTATTTTCTCTTTGGGTCTGCCCTTTGTTTTGTCATGTAGGAGGATTTTTATTCACAGTACCAAAAAAGAGGCCAATTGTGACTCTTTAAAGAGAAGCACCAAGATAAATGATTTTATCAATGACAGTTCCTCAGGGAACAATACATGGTTTTGATACTTAAACTAGAATGACTGAAGAGCTGTCTGCCAAGAAATGGCATGCCCTGCTCTTGACTGGAGTGAAAACATTAGCATTTTCCAATACAGAACAACATGCCTAGGTATAGGAAGGATATAGCTTGATAACCATAAAGAAAATACAAGCAAAACTGGCAAACATACTGCCCTCCACTTGCAGGGGACCACATGGTATTGGGATCAGCAGCTGGGTGCTTTATTTCTACTACAAAGTCTCCCACCCCCAAATACTGTGCTTCCACATATTTCTCACCACATGGAAAAAGCCACTCACAGAGCAGCATGGGGTCCGTGGGAGTCCTTTTCTGACAGACAGCTGGGTAGCTGATCAGTGCCATCAGGATTGGCAAGTTGGTCACGCTAGAATAAGGAATTGAACCCCTCTCTACAGGTTGCTGGCCAGCAGTCTGTTTGCAGGAGGGTTTTGCTCTTCTTTGTTTTGGAGGCAGTGGTCGCAATCCCAAACAGGATCCACATGGGTCCCGTACAGGTTCCGTGCAGCAGTGTGCTGTCAATGGACATGCACATGGTTTGTGCACGGCATGCATGGGGCATGGGGTCAGCCCCTGTATCTGCCTGGCAAACTGCTTTGAATTGCTGTGGCCTGTAGATCAACGGACTCACATCCCTATGTTTGCAGCTTTGCACATGCCAGCTCTCTAGGGACGTAATTGTGGAACTCACCTCTCCTTTTCTTTTAATTCGGTGCTTCCACTTGCACAAACATAGCTCTTTTTAGCTCAATGTGGTTTTAGCTCAATCGTATCAAAGTGTTTCATTGGGAGGAGGGCAATAGCAGGTAGAGCAGAAAAACAAATGGAGGGGCACAGGTTGCCCCTCCCAGGCCTCCTTTGGTTATGCCCCTGAAGTGACTTGTCGGAAACAGGAGACTCAGGACCTAACTGGCTCCTTTTGAAAACTAGGGGTGGGGAACCAAAAGCCCATGGGCCAAATCCAGTCCTGGGCAGTTTTTTATGCCTTCCAGTTCCTGGATCTGGCCCATGGATTTAGTTCCCACCCTCAAGCACTGAAAGAATAAGCTCAAGGGAAGGGAGTAGAGATGAGCGCATGAGGCCAGAGGATGGATCCATGGCACAGATCTAGGATCTTGATCCTTCCCCCATCCCTCAGGACACTCCTTACAAAGTCCTTGGCTCCCAACTAATAGCGTGTATTAATTTTTGAACTGGCTTGCACCCGACTGTTGTTTTGAACTCTTTAACAGTCTATTGTGGCTGATGGTTGACTCTTGTGCACATGTCACTGTTGTCACAGTGCAAGCCTGTTAGCATGCAAGCAAACAAAACAAACTCTAAGGGACCCATTGCTTTCTTACTCTATATTTGCACCCATATAAGTAAGTGAACTGAATTGATTGGAAGTACACTGGCATGGAAATGGGGACAGCACAGAATTCGGCTCAATAAAACCATCACTTGATCAGTTCCTTAAAAAAAAAAAAAAAAAAAAGGTCTCAAGAAAATTCTTATCCTCCTCTACTCCTTTGTTAAAGGAACTTATCAGCTGTCCTGGAATTTCCTGTGACCTTTCATCCTAAGATTCCTTGTGTCATTCCTTATTATATGTTCATACGCGAGAGTCCAAGTGGCAATGAAGGGTCTCTGACTCATGACCCTCTATTATTTTAGGTTTGGAGATAATTTCATACCCAACCTATCCATCATTCACTGTCCTCATACTTCTGTCCCTGCTCTAGAACAGGATTGGATAAAACTTTCCAAATAAAATTTCTTCATGTAAGACTGTCCACATGAAACTTTTCTTTTGTAATTATTTTGTTATTTACATGATAATTTTAAATTTCTTATAACCATTTCCCAACTCGGTTAGACACTGAGGCTGTTCTTTCAAAAACAAAACACAAAATCCTCTGAGAGTTAACAGAATAGGGAGGCATCTGTTGGGGAAATCTTTTTTTCCCTCCCCCCATTGTATCTTTCTGCTAATCATATGTATCTGAGTTTTTCACCTGAAAGGAAACAATTTTTGAAAATTTATTTTCATCCTAGTCATGAGAACGTTTCTTTCTACAGTCATAATTCCAGTTCACATTGGCAATAAATGGCAAAATATTTTAGACTGATTTATCAGGCTGATGTTAAATGCCCCAATGCATGCACAAACTCTTCTACCCTAGCTAGCCAATACCATCAGCTAAAAAACTTCCCCCTCCACACTAAGACTAGTGATGAGCTCTCATGAAACTCAATGAAAAACACATATCAGGGAAATCCGCTTTTGAAGAATCAATGAGGATTATCTTGCTGTTTAAAAAAGCTTTTCTAAATGGGCAAAATCCACAGCTGGAGTGAACTGTTATGGTTGCAATGACTTCCATAGAGCTTTGCTGATTTACACCTTTTGTCCCCAATTCAAGGTCCACATGTGCAGTCCAAAAATACAATCTGCACGTGCTGGGTGCCCCTGCTCAAGAAGCCCCCCCTCCCCGCCTCTCAACTGGGGATGATTTCATATGTTACGGGCAGGCGGTTCACCACAGTGGATTCCCGGTGGGGGTGAACAGAACAACCACCTCCCGGGGCAAATAAAAGCCCCGAACAGATGTGATGGGACCGGGACCATGGCCGGGAATCAGGCCGCCAGATCACAGACTGGGTCAGTGCAACAGATGTGACGCTGATTCCCAGCCGTGGTCAAAACACCCAGAATCCACCGGGCAGGGGCGGGACACAGACATGACCGCCTGAGGGCAAATGAAGCCAAAAGGCACACAAGGGAACGCCCACACAAGGGAAATGGGAAGGGAGGGGGGAGAGGGAGAAGAACTGGACAGGTACCAGTCACAACAGCCGCACACGCACACAACGGGGGCACAGGGGCACACACAGCACAAGCACATGCCCGCCCACCCCCCCCACCCCCCCACACACGCAGGCACAGAAGAAAGGAAAGGAAGGGAAGGGAGGGACACAGGTGCCCAGACACCACGCAAGGCATACCGGGCACAGGGGGGTGGGGGCGCGGGACCGGGAAGAGGGGAGGAACGGGCACAGGGGCAAGGCAGGGTACCACCAACAGGTACAACAAACCCCACAGAACAACAGTCCCCATGGGCACCCCCACAACAAAACACACAGTCCCAGAATGGGGGGCCCCTGCAGCTCGGGAGCAAGGCACAGCGGGAGCCCGCAAGGCACAGCAAGCCGGCCGGGAAGGGTCCAGGAGGCACATGCAGACACCACACCCCAGCGAGGGGCCAATGGACGGCAGGCAGGAGAGGCAGTCCAGCACAGCAGGTCCAAGGATGGGTGCCCCCCCCCTTGAAGGAGGTCAGGAGGGGCAGTCCGGGGGCCCAGAACCCCGGGGTCACACAAGCAACCAGGGGGGAGGGGTGCGGCCCGTAGGTGGGCCGGTTCCACAGCCGGGGCAGCAGCACTCTGGGAAGCAGGCATCACAGCAGCATGGCAGAGACATCAGGGAGGGGGCAGGCACCAGGGTCCAGCCCCCCGGGCTGGCCCGGAAGCCCACACGGGCCCGGACACGGGGGTGCAGGGAGGTACACAGGGGCTCACAGGCAGCCGTTGGGGGCAGCTCGGGGCCCAGACCCGATGAACCAGGTGGGGCCAATGGATCATGCCCTGGCGGTACCCCAACACGGACATGTGGTGGGCAATCAGGTAGTAAGCCTCAAAGGGGTCATGCACTGAGAGCCCCAACTGGACATCAGAATGGGACCAGACCTGCGCCAAGGCCATCAGCTCCGCCGCGGAAGGCTCCGATACACAGCAGGCAGCAGCAGGGGACCAATGAAGATGCCCCAGTCCCAGAAGCCGGTGATACACCGCCACATGGGTGCGCTGGTACCCACGCGCCCCATGAACGCAGCCAAAGTAGGACACGGCCAAGGCAGGTCCCCCCTCAGCAAGGCACAGCGAGTAGGTGCCCAGGCTGCACACCCACAGCGCACTCATGGTCTCAGCCCTGGACCAGGGCACATGCGAACACATATTCTCCGGGAAGCACCCATCAGGGAAGTGGACCAGCCCCAGGGTCTCGGCATGCAGCCGGCAATCATAAGCGCTCGCCTCATAGCTGAGGTAGCGGAGTCCAGAGCTCACGCTCACGAAGGCAGACGAGTGGCTGTCCGGCCTGCCCAGGAGCAGCTGCACGGCAGGGCTACACAGGTTGCATAGGGACATGGTCTTGGTGTAGGTCCAGGTACGGGGGGCCCAATGGGGGCTGGGAAGTGGGAGCCCTGTGGATGGACACGCAGCCATGGTCCAACTGCCCGGGGAGATGAGTACCAAGCTCAGGGGGCCTCACACACCTTCCGGGGCCGAGGCCCCTGCATTCCAATGGGTGCTGGTGCACCCGCCCAACCGAGGGGTGTTCTACACCTCCCGGGGCCCCCACCACCATAGAGCGGGAAAGGGCATGCATCTACTGGAGGCAGCTCGTGCTCACAGCCGTGTGGGTCCTAGACCACATGGGGCAGCAGCACCTATCGACAGCAGAGGTGCACAGAGGCGCCCATCTGCAGGCATCCCTGGCCTACAGAGCTGTAAGGACCCATGGGGCCCACCATGGGCACATCAGGACCTCCCTGCCAAGGAATGTTGCCCGGGGGCCCGAGGGGCGCGGGCCCTCCTCCCCGGCCCACCCTCCGGGGGTTCCTATGGCCAGTCCCTGCACGGGCGCGGGTGCCCCACCCTCCTGTCACCCACATACGGAACCAGGAGCCACTGTACCAACACCACCATTTATTTCACCCATGTGTACATTGTCACCCATTCCCTCAGACCCGGTTGTGCCCTCCCGTGGCAGCTTCACCCTCCTGGGGCCAGGGGGCACCGGGAGGCAAATGCGCAGTCCCAGAGGGCATGGGGGCAGTTGGGGGGACAGGCCAGGGAGCTGGGGCGCCGAGGGGCCAGGCATGGGGACCTGGCCAGGCAGGGTGCCCGGGGGGCGCCTGACATGACGTAGGCACACATGGTGCCGGCGTGCAGGAGCAAAGAGGTCCCAATATCGTGGAACCTGTCCATCTTGTCCGAGTGCACCTGCAGCATGGCATCAATGTCCTGCCTCAGCCCCCCGAGCAGCTCCACCTGCCTGCTGTGCTCCCGGCGCTCTCGCCTCTGCTCCAGGTGCACCTCGGCCTGGAGCCTCCTGTCATGCTCCTCTGCCCACTCCAGGGACTGCTCGATGGTCGACTCCAACCGGTCCACGGCCGCGATCATCCTCTCCCCCTGTTCTGCCGCTGTCCGGACGATCTCCTCCGCCTGCTCCTCCCTGCGCCTGTGGACCCATGGTTGGTGCTGCCTCATGGGCTCGGCTGGAGCCATGGGCCCAGGGGATGCTGGCTGCTGGGATTGCCCTGTGGGTAGAGGAGGGTGTGTTATATCGTGGCATGGGCCCCTGGCCAGGATAGGCCAGGGGCCCCGCGGTCCCCCAGGCATGTCGCCCAGCCCCTCTGCACCCATGGACCCCTTCCCCCCTCTTCGGCATGACTGGTTAACCCATATGTGACACCCGGCGGGCCCTCCGTACCGGACCGCCTGCCTCACCTGCTCCCTCCGCCTGCTGGGCGGGCTCCTCGGCGGCTGCCTCTGAGGTCACCTGGGTGGCATCCCAGGGTGGTCCATGGCCTGTGGGTGAGGGGGGGGTTGTGTGTTTGGGGGGTTTGGTTGGGCGACCTGGGGTAGGGCCCCCTCCCGCCCACATGGCAGGAGGGGGGAGGGCCTTGGTCTGTGGCTGGCGCTGGCCCTTCCATTCCCCCCCGGACATTGCCCCCGTGGGCATGAGCCCCCTCCCCTGTGGGGTGGTTACTTACCCTCTGCCTCAGTCACAGAGTCGTCCGAGGCCGGGCCCTCGGTGTGGGAGCGCTCCCCCATGGACCCTCAGCTGTGTGTGCTGCAGGTGCCGGCCTCGGACTCGCCTTGCCCAGCCTGGGGCTGGTGACTCTCCGGGCTACTGTCCAGGGGGGGCCTTCAGGTTCCAGAGGTCACGGGGCCTTCCTCCTGGGGGTCCGAGGCCCTGGAGCTGGAGTCGACCACAGAGGCGGCAAGGGGAGGGGGAACCTTGACCCATTCCCTGCCCTGAACCACAGTGCTCCCAATGAGTCGTGGGGCGACTATGGACCCCTTCATGTGGAGGCAGCGCTCCAGGGCATCGTAGTATGGGGCAGTCCAGGCTCCGTGCCCAGACCTCCTATTGTTGTCCTGGATGGCCTTGTACCCCCTCCTCAGCTCTTTGGCCTTTGACCGGCACTGTGCCACTGTCCGGGGGTGCCCCACCACCTCCATGTCCCGCACTAAATCCCTGTAGACCTGCTCGTTCCTCTGGTTGAGCGCGAGCTCCAGCTGGTACTCCAGGGTCCCCCATATCCATATAAAGTCCCAGGTCTCCTGGAGCCCACACTGGCCCCCTCTGTAGTAGGCCTTCCTCCCTCTTCTCCACACTGGGTCGTCTCCCTCCTTCTGCTCCTCCAGCTGGGGTGGTCCGGTGTGCTCTGGGGGGGTTGCCCACCCGGGCCGTTTTCCGTGTCTGTGGGAGGCAGGGGGGTGGGGGGATTACGGTTGGGTCGAGGTCAGGCCCCCCTCGTGGGGTGCCCCCTTTCCCCCCCGGTGGGTGGCTGGGCATGCCCCTTGCCCCCCCTTGTTGCCCCTTTGCCCCCTGTTCCCCAGCCCTTGCTCCCCCTTATCCGTTTCTGGGGTGCCTCCTCCTCCGCCAGCCCAGCAGATGTCCCCGGGGCATCCTGTGCCAGCTGCTGTGGGTGTTCTCTCCCTACCACCTCCATGGTCAGCGCGATCCCCAGCTCCCCCACTTCCACCTGTGCTTCCTCCTCTTCTTCCACCACCACTGCCCCTGCCTCCTCCACCTCCTCGCCCCTCGCTCTCTCCTCCGCCACCACTCTCTTCCTCCTCCCTCCTTGCTCCATCCTGCCATGTTTGCCTGCTGCGGTTCACCTTTTAAATCTCCCTCCGGCAGCTGTGTTGATGCCGGTTCCCTGGTTGTGCCATTGCATGCATTGCCCACAGCTGGGGATCATTTCCTTTGATCCCGGGCGGTGTCTGCGTTCAGACGTTACGTTTGGTTGATCCCTGGTGGGGATCTCATTGGCCACGCATCCACGGGAATTGGTGCGGGGAGCTCAGGAAGCATGGTTGAAATTGACCCCGTGTGGGTATTGAGCGTGATGAACATCTGGCAGGCGCTTTGGCCCCGCCGCAGGATTGAGCGTGGTTCACTGTGGTTGAGAGTGATCTTGTAACGTCTGAAAATACCCTGGGTCACTGAAATGGTTGCTGCAATGGTGAGGTGGTCAGGAGGTGGGGGATTTTCCCAGGGCACCATTCACTTGCACGTTATGTGCGTTCATGCATCTGTAGTTTTGGTACGCAGACCTGGACCTTGTATTGGAACCACTGAGAATGTGGCCTCACATCTCAAAAACTACTCAGTACTGAACTCATGAATGTAGAATTAAATATGAAACTTTACCTTCTGCTGCAGGTAATCCTGAAGATATTTTTTTAATAAGACATTCTCCTACAAGCACATTGCCATGATTCATTTCACAGTCAAATTTTGCTACCTTTGTTCAGACTATGTAAAATAACTTATTTGATTTAAATTAACAAAGTACTACTCAGTCATAGTAGTGTTGTGGCCTTCAGATATTAGCAAGAAATGCAGCATGATCTCTAGAAGGAAGACTTTTTCACAACCTTGAGCTGTGTCTATTCAGTTTCCTACGTTTGATGGCTTAAGAAACTGATTAAGGCATAATGTGAAATTCAGAAAAAACCTCACTGAGTACTTGGAGTTTGGGTTTATTTTATTTATTTTGAACTGTTGATGTTTTCAAGAGTTAGTTTTTAGTACCTGAAGTGCAGTACAGAGGACGAAAATCTAGCAAAGTTCAAAACAACTGATTCATCTTTATTTAAAAATCAAAATCAAATGTCCTATCATCTTAAGTTATATATACTTACCTGTCAAAGCTAACCTCTGCGAATATTTCACGTATGTAGTACAGCATTAGCCAAATGTATTTCATGGACACATGATGCAGGAGTAAGGATGCTACTTTTTTTTCCATTGTTCACTTTATAATGATGACATGGTAGTATCCCCCTCTAGTGGTTCTCAGAGAAGATATGCCAATTCAGCTATACTTACAAATTAAAGCTAAAAGCCCTTTCTGTAGGAACACATGTTGTGATATCTACAAAGTGAAAGCTTTGTGATAGCTTATTAGCAGCGATTATGATAGTTCAGACTCTTGATTAATACAAATAATATGGAAAAACATAGGCTGGGCTTTCTTTATGAAACCATAATTCTCCAGGCTCTAGTGTTCTAGCTTGTAATACAGAGAGATCGTGTGGTTGCCATCTTGGTCCCAAGCTTATAATACTGTAAGCAGTAAAATTAAAATATATCAAACTGTTTGTTGCAAAATTAAAAGCTACAACAACTAAAACCTCACCTTGTGTTCTTACCAGCCACCGATATGAGGTTTTGCCAGATATTAGTTCATTAATTGGCTTATGCATTTTAAGTGTTTGAGCTGAATTAACCAAATAAATTATAACTATTTTGGACAACAATCATAAATCTCCTTAAGAATGTATAAGTTGTTGCAGGACTGTGGCCTTGATCATCAACCTCTGAATGGACAGGAGACCACTGTTTACTTCCCATAAGGTTCTCCATACTATTGATGGATCTGGCAAACCCTAAAAGAACACAACTCAGGAGAAGATTCAGATTTGCAGTATGGTCATCTTCAATTACCCTCCCCTCTGCTTATTTCCACAGATAAGGATTTTACTAGATTACTTCTTTTGTTAGTTTTCTGTTAATTGCTTCCAAGGACGCAAGAAGCATTAGAAGTTCTGAATGGCCTGAATACAAACTTTTGAAGGACTGGAAGGAAGTGACAACTGTTATTAAATTGTATGAATACACTCAATGGCTTCTGGTGTCTATGGTACTTACTACAGGATAGACCCCCACAGTACTTTTAGATCTGATTTGCAAGCCTCTGGGTAGATTAGAAAAATATTAAATCTTCCTTATACTAATACAGTAATTTGCTTCAGATTGTTGCTTTAGGGACCCCTATCCTTCCAATTTCTTTTTTATGCTATATTTTTTTAAAAAAAAAAAATAGCTAAATTTTAAAAGCAAAGAAAAAAAACAAAATTAGAGAAAGTAACTGACCATCCACACCACATGAAAACTTGCAGAAAAATGAAGATAGGAGCAGACATCATGGCAGAGGCACGACTCGTTGTGCATATAGGCTGATCCTATTAATAACGGGCAAAGTAGCAAGTAGAGGAAAGAAAAGAAAACACAGGAAAAAAAAACACATACAAGATGAGATTTCATGCAGTTTGCTGGCAGTTGGCAGAGTTAATGTGAAAGCATCCACCCAAGAGCAAAGAGATTCACAGTGACTACTGCAAATAAACTTAACCAAAATATTCCACTGTTACAGAGCACACGACTAACACACTGATTAGCACATCAAGCTAGTGAGCAAGACTTGTACTTTCACACACAACAGTACCTGGACTGACATTTATTGAAGAATTTCATACATCTATGAAACAATCCGTTTTCCCAATCTTTATGAAAGCCAATTGTTTGCCCTTTGCTGGTCAAAAAGCAGAAAGTATTCACTATCTCTCCCCCCCCCCCTTAAGAGACTTTAAGGTTAATTTTGTGGCAAGACTTTTTTGTTTGGCCAGGCATTTGGCTGGCAGGTATAGGGTTGGGTAGGATTGAATGGGGGTATTTGGGGGTTCAGGTGAGGTTTTCAAGGTGATTTTTAGATGTTTTAATATTGTAAGCTACTCTGAGCCATAATGAAAAGAATTGTGTGTGTGTGTGTATAGATATAGATTACCCACCCTATACTCTTCTCATTATCTATAGATATCGATATCTACCTATAAATATCTCTCTCTCTCTCTCTCGTTCTGCTCCCAGTGCAACTGCTGTTAAAAGTGTATCAATTAGGTTTCTTTAATGGCATAGATTATAATGTGTCAAAACTCACTGTAATTGCAGTCTAAGGCCCTGATCTGTCAAAGACCTGGAGATGTGTCCTTAAAAATATTGAAAATTTTACTACCAGATTCTATACTGTGAATCCTGAAAACCCCTTGCAAGTACTAACTAATCTGTTAGCAGTTTCAAAACGGGGGGGGGGGGGGGGGGGGGGGGGGGGGACGCTACAAGCTTGGAGTCATATCTTACCATTTTCTGAGCATGTAGAAACTGGCTTCACTGAAAGGTGAGGACATGATTCTTCCCTATATGGCACTGAGCTTTGGGTGTTTTTAGACATCGCAGTAACCACTCATGAGTGATTACTGCAAGTGCTAAACACTGCTCCAAAATAGGAGATACGTTGCGGCTGTTTAGCCCGTACATGATTCTCCCACACAAAAACCTCTGGATCCACAGCATAGGGTAGCAGTCAAATGGCAATAGGGTGAGACACTGGAGGTTCCCCCTGTGCACTCCCCCTTCTGCTACTCAAGGTTGCGGGGAGTGGTGCTGGGAGCATCCTCTGGTGTGCTCCACAACGCTGCATCAGTTTCTATTGCTCCTACTAGCAGCAACAAAAGCGGTGGCTGAAAGTGTACCAGAGGAAGCCCACACATTGTGCTCCCAGAGGCTGCTTATGTTTCTGCCCTGGTTCCAGGAGGGCACTGGGCTGAGGTGACAGATACAGCGCTGGTTCCCCCAGAGCATCTCCTGCCCCTGCAGCATGGTGACTCCCCAGACCAGTAAGCCCCCTCCCTTCTACATGTACAGCCACTGCTGACTACCCACAAACAAAAATCCAAGCCTTCAGGGTAGGGTAGGATACAAATTTAAATAAACAAACAAACCATCAACCGGAGTCATGTGTGGAAGTACAATGTTTATAGGAAAGGCAGATCAGAAAGCAGCTGTTAATTATATGTTAATCATGGAACACTTGAAATAAAGTGACTATGGCCCACAGCGAACAGTATGTTTAATGAGAGAGAGGTTAAGTCACTAGGCACGGTGGAAACTATAGTATGACTTGAAAATTCTCTGTAACCTCCTTTTGGTGGAAGTCATTATCTCTGAGCCTTAATGTCTTAAGAGGTAAAGCTTACATTTTCATGTTCATCAAAGCAGACATCAGGTCCTTTTCTGTATCTGGGTTGCTGAACCATTTCACAAGGATTAGGCCCTTCATCTGATCTCTGGTTCAGGAATGTGACATACTTTTCCAATGCAATGCATATTAAGACTGTAAGCATTTTCTTTTCATTTTTGTAATCAGAAGCAGAGTAAGCTGACTAAAACATTTACTAGGTATGAAACAAGTAATTTCCGAGTAGTCGAGGAATGAGATTGAGTTTCCAGGGGCTACTCGGTAATACCAATGAATACTAGGCAACAGTCGGTACTCAGTAAAATAGTGATTATTTTACCAAGTTCCCTAATGTGGTGAGGTGGGCACAGTGGGCAGGAAGGGGGTAAGCAGGAATATTACTGGGGGTGGGGGGGATGAAGAGAACGAAGTGGGGCAGCAGAAACATTTCTAAGGGAGGCACAGCAGGGAGACAGCATGAAAATTTCTAGAGGGGGTGAGATGGGCAGGAAGGGGGCCAGGAAAGGCGGAAGCAAACTCACCATGAGAATGGGACTTGGCCATGGAGTTGAAGTTTAGACAGCCACTGGCAGCGGGTAGCAATGTAGTCCAGCATGCTCCCAGAGAGTATTAGAACAGTTCTTTGGAAGCATGATATATTCATTTTCCAGCATGCTCTCAGAGAAAAAATGGCATTCTGATCTCGACTTGTAGTGCTGGGGGGACCTCATAGGAACTTAGGGTATGATAACTTGGCAGCGCAGGATCAGGTAAGCATTGCTCAAATCGGGGAGTTACCAAGTATCGTGATAATTACTCAGTTTCTCTCAGTCAAGAACTGTGATTCTCGCTAAATACTGAGTAAAATCAAGTACCGCGTTTCAGCCCTAATTTACACTTGCTCATGAGACACACTTAGGTAGCCTATCTGTGAGAATGGCAGTTGTGCTGCACTTGCTGATCTCTGTTAAAGAAAATGGCACAAGCCAGGACAAAATTTGGTTTGTTTTTATGACTTCCAGATAAACCTGCTTCCTCTCACCAAATTAATAAAATTACACCCTGTAAGATTGGGGAAAGATGGCAGACCTATAGGAATAAACCCTTCTCCCCCCTACCTCTCTGCGCTAATTTCTCTCCGTACTCCAGTCCGTGAACTCTGCTCCTCCTCTGTCCCCTCTTTTGTCCTTCCACGTCTCCCCTGCTCCCCTAACTGTCTTCGTCCCTTCTCCCTAGCTGCCCCCCACGCCTGGAACTCCCTCCCTGCCCGCATCCACCTCGCCCCCTCCCTTCATACCTTCAAATCCCTCCTCAAGACCCACCTCTTCCTCTCTGCCCTCCCCGACTTCTTGCTCCTCTCACCTAACTCCTGCTGATACCCTCCATCCAGTACAATCTGTTACCTAAGGTCTGTGTACTCATATCCTCACCACATGGACCAACTAGCCATCATTCTTGATGTAACCAAGCCAAGCACGTGCACCTGGGACCTCGCATCCTCGTGAACGTTACACTCCTTGTCCCTCTATTCCCCTTCCTTCGTGTGCCCCCCCTCCCCCCGTATCTCAGAATGTAAGCCCTAGGGCAGGGACCGTGTCTATTAAATTACATTGTAAAGCACCAGGTACATTGCTAGTGCTATATAAATGCTTGATAATAATAATAATAATAATAAATAATAATAAACTGGATCCCTCAATTAAGAGCACCTTCCCCACCACAGACAAAATCAGAAAGAAAAAAGAAGAGAAAAGGCATCAGCTTGGTTTGTTGCACTTTACCATCTGTTAATTTAATTTATTTTCAATTAGGTGTTTCTTACTCATGACAGCAAGGGCTGCAGGATCTAGCCTTATTGCACTGTTCCTTGTATGACATTACCACCTAAATGCAATAACTGAGATAAGGGCCTAGAACTGTACAGCTACTTATTAAGATCCTTATCCTGAATGGAATATAACAGCTCAATGACTTGTCCAAGGTCTCACAGTGTCTCAGTAGCGGGACCAAGCATAGAACCCAAGTCTTATGGTGTCAGTCCAGTGCCCTATCAAGTTGGACTGTACTGCTGCATAAATACAGAATGGGACAAATTCATTCACTCTTTAAAGGATACCAGGCTTTTCTGCTTGCATCAATGGCTTTGGGTCACAGGAGGGGCACTCACGTTGGGTGTCACTAATTATAAACACTAGATTGGTGTTTGAAACCTTCTCAGCATGAAAAAGTCTGAAAATAGAAGCATAGCATTGAGTGCAAAAAATATACCATTTAGTTAAGGAACAAGGTGAAAAACGTCAGGGAATTTGCGCATTACCTAATGAAACTCCAAACCACCACCACCACCACCACCACCACCACACAGATTCAGCTTAATTTCTTTAAAAAGACTAGAAGTGCTATGAATAGGACTGAAATGATCACTGAAGAGGAAATTTTACCAGGTTTGTTGGAAGATGCACTGCTCTTCTTTAGAGCAGAAGCAGAGATAAAAATGGAAGAAAGGCATAGGGTGACCGTACGCTATTGGGGAGCTGGCTGAATGCTGCTAAATTAGTAACTCCATTGGCACGGACTCTAATGTAGCTACAGTGTCTCTACTACCACCCTTCATGAAAAGTAGTAAGAATATTAGTTTTAACTAGTAATAAAGATTATTTATTGAGATGTACATCCACAACAAATTTTAAAAGTTGTACTTTCTAGTATATTCTGGTAGACAATACTGTTTCTGCAATTTCAAGGTTATTATCTATCAGGGGATGGGATATATTCTATATTATTTATATATCTAAATATCGCAAGAGAGGCAGATACAGAAAAATATCCAAGTAGTGAAAAAAGTCTGTTTTTGGCTACTAAGACAATATTTACTAAGTCCTGAAGAGATGACTTTTCTCTCTTTCTAAATTTAGAAAAGCCATTTATTTTTTAATGCTTTTTGACACAATTTTGTTCACATAAAAACAGAACAAATTAATCATTTATGGTACAAATCTCCACTCAGTGAAGTCAATGGGAAAATTTTGTTTGACTTCAATGGTGGAGGATTGTCTTGTGTGTAAATCAGTGAATCCCAAAATTTTGTCTGTGTGACCCCCATTTAATTAATTAATTTATTTATTTATTTTGTGGCATTTTATGCCGCACCCTCCTGCACAACAGCAGCTTAGGGTGGGTCACAGCATTTTAAATCACAATAAAATCAACCATTAAAATGACAACTAAATACTTAAAAACATAACATTTCCAAAAAAGTGGACCAAAACCCTTCCCTAGTCCTCTCCCCATCTCCCTCCCCAAAGGTCTTATACTGAACACCCAGGTCTTATACTGTCTTTGGAAAGGCGGGAGGTCCGGGGCAAAGCAGGCCTCCGTCGGGAGGGAATTCCACAGTCTAGGTGTGGCCACCAAAAACACCCTCCCCATTGTAGCCACCTAGGGGAACTCGAGTTGGGCATCCCTGGCCGACTGCAACGGTCGCTGCACGGCCCGGGGCATGAGGCAGTCCTGCAGGTAAGCGGGGCCCAGGCCATTTAGGGCTCTATAGGTTAGCACTAACATAACACTTTGAATCAAGTTTGGAAGACAATAGGCAGCCAATGCAGGGAACAGAGCACTGCTGTAATGTGCTCGCGACGACCTGTCCCCGTCAGGAGACAGGCCGCCGCATTCTGCACCAGTTTATTTTAAGACTTAATATAAGAACAGACATGATGACAGGCCACTTTGGCCCGGACCTCACCTGCACATTTGTGCAGGTGCTGCCAGATGTTGGCCTGGGTAAGAGAACAGAAACTCTTGAGACAAGATACATTTTGAGGACCTGTGAATCCACAGGGGTATGCCAGATACCTTTCTCCACTGGCTCAATGATACCCTTTGCTAATGGCAAAACAATACGAGTGGGGTTTGCTGGGCAGAAGTAACTCAGGATTAGGGCCAAATTCACTCAGTCTCCTAGGGGATCGGGCTCACAAAGTCACTTTTATTTACACAAGTCTCTCCAGCCTTACAAGTCTCTATACAAGCAAACAGTGTCCGACTCTAGTCTCTGTTTCTCAGGGTTCCCAGGGCAGCACTTCCCCCTGCTCCTCAGTTCAAAAAACTGCCTTTGGGTTTGGTATTGTTCTCAGCAGGCTCCCAGCCTTTACTCTTGTTTGTCCATCAATCCCACAATAAGGGTCCATAATCTGTTATAGCTCTCTGCTATTACCTTCTCCTAGAGAGCTCTCATCCAGAGCCTACTTTTCTACAGACTTCTTAACACTGAGGCCTTGCTCAGCTTTACCCTTACTCTGGCTTGTGCCACAGGCTAACCCAGCTGCTTAGCAACATTGTCCTGCCTCTCTGGTAGCACCTGCAGCTCTGCTATGCAACCTAGATGCTGGTGCTAGCTGCCTTAAAGGGTCCATAGCCCTCAGGGACTCAGACCTGCCACAGGGAATCAAATAACGGGTATGGCTTCTGAATGTTCTGAAAGCCTAAGGGTACTACCTCAGCAGCTGCCATTTGGGCCACAAGGTCCCCAAAAGCTTTAAAGTCCAGAGGAGGAGGGCCAGCATTGGGCCCCACCTCCTCAGGCAGAGATTGTCCATCCAGAAGTTGTATGGGGGACCAATCCTGATCTATCATTGCATCCAGTCTGTCCAAGAGGGAAACACATCCTTGTTGACCAATCTGGCTCTATCACTGCATCCAGTCTGTCCAATAGGGAGACACATCCTTGTTGACAGTGGGTGGTGCTCTGTCCTTGGCTCTCTCCTCTTCTACACCCAATCCCTGTCAGTGGGAGGGGGTCTAGAAGGGAGAAGCGCCACCCACTCACGCCACTTGCACACGGGGAGGCTCTGCTTACGAGGTGCGGTAGAAAGGAAGCCCGTCAGGATAGTATTTGGGTCTGTTCGTGTGCTTACGCACTCTGAACATCGACCCCTATCATCATAGGGCGCAGAGCTGGGGGGTAAGGAGGGGTTC